>MU389346.1:0-594269 GCA_022578775.1 Xylaria venustula | reverse complement strand
GAAACTCGACCGAGGAGCGCCCGTGGGCTTGGCACGCCAAGGCCCATACCAAAAAAACCCGACCGAGGGCCAGGTCGGGTTCTCCTAGGGGATAGGACGCTGTCGTGCGGTTTATTAAAAAGCTAAAAATAACTAAAAAAGCTTTATAAAAAATATAAAGCTAACTTAAAAAAAAAGCTATAAATATAAGCGTAGTTATATAATATATAGCTTTGTAAAACATAATAAAACAAAATATTTTAGCTGCTTTATAAAAATATATAAAGCAAAGTGATTTAATTGCTTTATAAAAACATATAAAGCAAAGTGCTTTAGTTGCTTTGTAAAAACATATAAAGCAAAATGTTTTAATTACTTTATAAAAGCATATAAAACAAAAAACAAATGGTAAAAAAAAAACAGTTTATATAATAATAAATATTTTTTATATAACTAATTAGTTTTTATTTTACAATTTAATTTAAATATATAGTGACTTTTTAAAACAACTGTATAAAAGTATTTTTAACGACCTTAGTGTAATTTTTACCAACGTTTACGATAATTTTTTTAGTTATTATTTAGCACGATTTTTTACGGAAAGCTTCGATTATACCACGCTTTTACGGACTTAAAATTTGTTACAAATATTTTTATTTATAATTAACTAATTATTTTATTTATTTTACATAATTTTATTACAGGAAATTTTATATATATTATACTTAATTAAATTTATTATATTAATATTAATAATAATATTTTTAAATATTAAAATGATTATAAATATATAAACAGGTTTTTTTTATTTTTTTATATTATTTTATTTATTTTTTAAATTTTTAAAAACATTTGTTTTATTTATTTAATAAAATTATATATTATATATTTTTTAAAAATAATAATGTTTTTTTAATTTAATTTTATAATTTTTATTACGTTATTTTAATTATTTTATTAATATTTAATTTAAAAAACTAAATTATTTATTAATAATTAATAAAAAAACTATTTTTTACTTAGTTTGAAAATAATTTTCAAAACAGTTATTTCGCTTAGTTTAAGCTAATTAATTGCAAATTAAAATAAGTATTGCTTTATTTGCCCGACACGCTGAGGTTGATGCTCTAGTCACCGCTACTGATCTCCAAATCAACAAGCTAATCACGGACCCCCTCATAACTTTTCCTCCACTTCGCTGACAGGCCTACTTAGAATAAAGAGACTCTTTAGAAGGGCCCTTACTTTCAAATATCTGCGCGCATTACTTCACTCTTTGACAATGCAGCCTTAGCGACCATGGTTGATCCTATATATCTTGGATCCGCGGACGGATTTGACAAAGGGTGGACATACTATAAGAAATTCAAGCTATATGATGTCAGTCAAGGTCTTCCTGATGATCCAGCTTACGTCATTGAAACAACCCACGATCAGCTCGATACCGGTGTACTCATGGATATCGGGATGACGGCCTTAGTCGTAGTGGACATGCAGAACTTCTTCTTACATCCACGATGCAATGACTATCCTGAGGGCCTTGCAGCAGCCGAGCGCACTCTCGCAGTTGTCACCAAGTGCAGGAAGCTTGGAATTCAGGTATAAGCTATCATTTCTTTTCGTTCTATATTAAGGCTAAGCTGCCGAGCTTTACTATGTTCCGTCTTCAACACCCAAGTATTATGAGAGGGATCGCCTTGTGAGTATACGGCAAGACCCTTTATTGTTTCGCAACTATCCGAGATCCTAGGGAGTGAGGGTATCCAGACTTCCCCTGATTATATACAACTTCTATTTCTTTGTTCAGGTCTTTATGTTCTCGTACCATACACCTTGTAATACTACATTTAGTAGGATACGTGAACCCTACGGTGTTTCATTTGTCGTATTATTCTGCGAGCAAAAGAAAAAACGAAAGTATATATATATATATGTTTGCATATAACGGGCTAACATAGTTACACCGCCCAGATTATCTGGTTGAATTGGGGCTTGACGAAAACAGACATTCTCAACATGCCTTCTGCTGTCCATCGGAGTTTCTCTAGGGACCTTTTTACTGAACATAAGGGCCATAAAGGCGGCAAGGCTGCTGTTAAACGCACTGGCTCCGGAAAGGAGAAATCCGCTACTGATGGCGGCCTGGCTGAGGACTCCCAATTGTCACAAGAGCAAAGACAGTCGCGGCGTGGTTTAGGCTCAAACATGGGCGATGATCGAGGGAAACTTCTCAGTATGAACATCTCAATTCACGTCTAGTCTCGTTCGAGCTTCGGCTGCCCTCTACTGTTACTCTCCAGCGGAAATTCCCGGTTATGCTTTGCATTGAAGTTACTAACTCAGTATGCAGTGGCTAAATCATGGAATGCGGGCCTATACGACCCCCTTCTCCAAGCCAGCAATAAAGAGAAGGACATCTTCTGCGACAAAAACCGTATGTCTGGTATGTGGTCGGATGACACGGAATTATGTAGAGTGGTGAAGCGCGAATGCTTTACAACTTTGATGTTCGCCGGTGTCAATTCCGACCAATGTGTTTTGGGTACGCTTGTTGACGCCTACAACCGTGGCTATACATGCGTAATGCTAGAAGATTGCTGTGCCACGAAGACGCCGGGTGGACAAGACGTCACTACTTGGAATATAGCGGTATGTCTATTTCCACCTTTTCTTTGGCGTTTCTTTACTTACCGAGAGCACCCATTCATGATTCTACATTAGTAGACATGCCGTTCGCTAGAATTATTACTAATCATCTACGCACAGAAAGCCTACGGGTTTGTAACGGATAGTAAGAGCTTCTGTAATGGTACTGAATTAAGAACTGCAGACGAGAAGCTAGCTTGGATGGGACGAACCGTTGACACTGGCGAATACCTAAACTGTTGACAGATGAGAGCCTCGCTGTGTGTGATAGCGGCGTTTGCTAAAGGTAAAATCACGGTCCAGTAATCTAGCATTACGGCAACCTGCGTTATCGTGCACCATTGCCCATATCGTCTTTCTTGTCTCACCCCATATTACCTCCCTTGGAAAGGATTTTCTTTTTAATGGCGAAGTGCCCCGTCACCGAGACCGCGTCCCGAAAAGGATCGATGCGCAATGGGCCAAGGTATGTCCATTATGAGGGAAATTATTCTGTATAAGGGGCAGCAAAATCTATTCCATTGGTGCTGTTCAATACGTCTCCAATTTCGGATCCCGAAACATCTAGCCTGGAGACTTCCATACCGACTCTTCTACATAAATGATAGGTCTTTTAGCATGTCGGCCGCTACATGTGAAGTAATGTGTTGGATTGTTGTTATCTCTGCTTAATATCTTTCGGTGATAGGGTTTTTTTTTACTATTCGATACTACATAAGGAAAGCAGGTGGCGGCCGACACCATATACACATGTCACACGCTCTTATATACACACTCATATATATACACACATATATACACACACATATATACACACACATATATACACACCCAGATACATACATATATACGGTATAGGTCTCAAGCTGTGTTGTAATAAAAATATATTGGTAGGCCTTAAAACGGTATGGTCTGCTATATTCTATGTACTGAACCTCTTCTAGATAATGTCGTGTAGATAGGTCTGGATGATCTGCGCTGTACGGCATATATGGCCTGAAGTTCACCTCTTTTCTAGCTCTTGAATAATTCGCTCACCATTTTACGTATCATCCGCGAACGGCAGGAAGTGAATAGTGATTCCAACTTCTTCGTAACGATCAATTTACATGAATTCATACCTTCGTGGTCTCCTACAGTCCTAGTTTCAAGATGGTTACATCATAGCATGTACTCTGGAGTAGGAAATGTCTTGCTAAGAGTAGAGCAGGAGCGGAGGTGCACAGGAGCGAACTCCTCTCGCTAGGTATCATCGTTGAAGCGCCAGTTGCTATTGCTGGCCAATATTTGTGTTCTCTTAGGACTGACTTGAACTTACGAGTCTACAAAAAGTGGCCAAATTACACAATGCATCACTCTGTCTTTGTTCGATTCCAAGAATAAAATTCAACGTCGAGTTTCAAGAGACCCTGATATCATTTGATATCATTGTCAGATCGAAGTGGAGAGAATGAGATCAACGTTTTCTTCTATCGCAAAAATTGACGTCAACCACTATAGGAATTGGCCAGTATTGAGTCGATGATATCCAGATCGAGCAAATCATAGCGCGTCGATTGTATGAAAATGGGGAAGATCTGGACCCTGTAGATCTTTCAATGAGTGGTCGTCTGCCCCCCGTCTATCCCCGTACTGTAACTGCCCAAGATCAGTAGACAGCTCGACAGATTCCGTCTCTCCGCACTCGGACTCCCCTCAATTATTTTTCAATCTGTGGGGAATACGGCCAATCCTAGGGCTTGATTCGGCTCGGACAAAGCGTGGACCTCTTCGGGTTCTGGACCCGTTCTATCTGGCCAATCAGAAGTGCGTGAATGTCAGAAGTTTCCGGATCATTATCTGATCAAAGCGCGTTAGTCCCGATATGGACATGAACGGTTTTTTCCAGTACTGACCCACAGTGGTTTGGTAATGGAAGATTTGAGTGGTTCGGGCTCTCGGGGTGGCTACAGTACTGCAGAATGGGGAGTGTACACTAAGACAAAGTACTAACTGATAAGAGTCAATGGTCACAAGCCAATTCTGGGCTGCTGGCGGCTTGCGCATACAGTAAATTTTTTTTGGCCGCTCCAATAAAAAAACGCACGCACCCAGCTCTGCCACCGCTTCCTTCTCCTTATCATCCCGAGATCCGTCCTACAATCTAATCACCTTCTCTCTATCATCAAAGTTACGAAGGAGTCTCAATTATTGGCCTACTTGTGCTTCGATCTTTCTATCGAAGCCTCGTCTACTCAACACTCGTTTTGCGTTTGGACTTCCACTGCGGACCTCATCGCGTGACCCGGACGTCCGAATTGCGTTATCTAAGCCAGCGCCATTTTGCCGCTGCAACGCTACACCGCGACTGATCGTGCCATCACCACCACGAACAGTTGGTCTCGATCCGAAAACAAACCCTCAATACCAGCCTATCGATCGGCCAAGACCGATTCGTTTTACACCCACGAATAAAATGAAGGTTTTCTCAAACGTGTGCACATTCAACTACTCCTGGGAGGAGGTATCTGCTGCGAACTGGCAGAAATACAGTCGGTGGAACGGAAAATGCACACACGTCACCGCTGTCGACACGTTATCCCGCAGCGTAGATGCTGATACCGGCATCCTCCGAACGGAACGTCTCATCACCTGCAAACAATCCGTGCCCGAATGGCTCAAGAGCGTTATCGGCTGCACTGAGTCCAGCCAAGTCCTTGAGGTGTCCTACGTCAACCCAGCCGAGAAGACCGTCACGATGGTATCACAGAACATCACCTTCGCGAACTTGGTTCGTGTCCAAGAAACCGTTACCTACAGCCCCGTGAGCGCCACCCAGACCAAATTCGAGCAATCCGCCCGCATAACTGCCCTGTGCGGTGGCTGGCAACGGATAAAGAACAGCATCGAGGACTCCCTCGTCACACGCTTCAAGGAGAACGCGATGAAGGGCAAGGAAGGCTTCGAATGCGTGCTCGAAATGAGCCGACGCGTCTTCGCCGAGGAGCGCGAGAGGGAGAAGCTACTGGGCCAAGCGAAGATGCTGGCATGATCACGACATTATCGCATCGCCCACCCCTCCACCACTCCCAATCTATACATCCACTCACGACATGACTGTGTATAACGAACCTCATAGACGATTGCGGCATTTTCCAGGAGTCCAAAGAATGATGTGTGGCGAAACAAAAAAAGCAAGGCGTTCCGGAAATATCCATCAGATTTGATTTTTTAGAGAAGTTTATATTTACTGCCCTGAACTCCCGCGTCCTCAGGCGGGCACCAGCCAGGATAGAAATTAGAAATAGATGGTTTACATTGGGTATACAGTAATATCTAAACTCTTCCCAAGATACTTCATCGTGAACTCGAAGTGATATGCGTGCCATCTGTTGGGTATCAAGTTTCCCATTCTACTTGGTGTCGATCTTGTCGCTGCATTTTCTCTCATAGTACAGAAGAGTCTTGATAGTATCGTCATCCAGTTTGCCCGTCCCAGCATCATCGTCTACGACGGATCGGGCCAACCGGGCCCCCTCGGCAAAGCGTCGAAAAAAGTATAACTCCTCCACGGCGTGCAACAGGGTTTGTGCCTCGGATTTAGAGACCTGCGGGCCAAGTGGTAATTCCACAGTCTTCCATATCTGCGTGGACCCAATAAGTTAATACTCAGAACCATACAGTACATACTATGCATTGATTTTTCTGGCAACGACCTCACATGTATACACTGGATTCTAGTTATGCACGGCTTAGAAAACCTAGGGGCGTGATAGAGAACAAGGACATGCGATGGAAATAGGCCGGAGTTAGGGGTACGCACCTCTCCGTTCTCAACTTTGACGTGATATGTCCGCTTCACCTCTAGGAATTCGGCTTCCAATTGTCCGGTGCGCTCCTCCAATGTCTTTTTCTTGGTCGACGACAAGGTGCCATCTCCTGGCTCTGTGTCTGAGTCCGATAATGCGATTCCTAGCAGCCCGGAATCGAGCTCGTCGTCGCCGCTCATCTCTTACAATATCTGGCGTTGGTGTATTTCCTTGTCTAGCTCGTGAGAATGTGATGTTCTTGTGGATGCTTTATGTGCTGCGCAACAGTGAAGCCAGGTAACAATGCCGATATCTCCGGTGATTGACCCTCTGTCTGATTTTTTTCGTGTTTGAGAATTTGTGGCGGGTATTGACATAATGAGCAGAATAAGACTGAATTGATGTTCAGTTGACTTTCACTGTAATATATATCATCACGCGTCTATCTAGAATACCTACCTTAGATTAGGTAGTGGTGGGGTTCGCCCAAAATGGAGGGGCATTTCTCATACCTCAGTACTACTAAAATTCATCTTTCAGACTCTTAGATAGACAGCGAATGTCATTGATCTAGCATATAAACATAAATTGACAGGGAAGACAAGACTCACCTAATATAATCCTTCATTATTTTCGACGTCGCCATCACGGGCCGAAGACATGAATGAACAAGTTGAGCGCCTGGTCAATAAAGCCTGGGACAGGTTCCTACAAACGCCAGAACATAGCCGACTTAGTAAGTATCCTGAACTCTATCTGATACAAGGAAAGAATAATCTATTATGTAACTCTGTTCTATAATTTGAAATCCGATAAACCTCTTGTTTATAGCTATTCCTTACTAACGGCTAAAAAGTGATAGCAATCGGCGGTATCCCGGGCTCAGGTATCCCACTCACCCCCTCTCTCTATATCGGCCCCTTGAATGATAAGAAAAACTAACATCAATAAGGAAAAACCACTCTCTCACAAATCATAACGCAAGCCCTCAATGCCCGCTACGCACGCCTGTATCCAGAGGCGCAGGACGCCATTGCGGCCTTCGTGCCGATGGACGGGTACCACCTAACGCGGGCACAGCTGTCCGCAATGCCAGACCCAACGACAGCGCACGCGCGTCGCGGCGCCGAGTTCACATTTGACGGGCCCTCGTTCCTATCCCTCGTGAAAGCGCTGCGAGCGCCGCTCACTCCATCATCCAGTATCGTCTTCGCGCCGTCCTTCGACCACGCCGTCAAAGACCCCAAGGAGAACGACATCGCCGTGCAACCCAGTCACCGCATTGTTGTATTCGAGGGGAACTACGTGGTGCTAGATAAGGAGCCGTGGCGCGAGGCTTCTGGACTCATGGATGAGTGCTGGTTTGTGGATGTGGACTTCGAGGTTGCTAGGCGGCGGCTTGTTGCGAGGCATGTGAAGGCTGGTATTGCGAGGGACGAGGAGGAGGCGAGGAAGAGGGCGGATGAGAATGATTTGGTTAATGGTAGGCAGATTGTGGAGAATAGGGTCCGTATTGATGAGGTTGTTGTTAGTCGGGATGATGAGACGTGGAGGCATGAATGAGTGAGGGAGTGAGTGATGAGAATGGTTGTTCCAATGATGTGGAGATGGGGTCTGGTATCATTGTGAACGGGATTTATTTATACAGTCAGTCATTCTGTGGTAGATGGGTTTATACCATACCGCACACATTTATTGTCTGGCGCTGTGTAATTCAACGATGTGTTGTCATTTCTGATATCTTCTACGGTATTCGTGCCCTGTAGAGCATTATGCTCGATATGAGATGAGCCCGTGGCATCATGGATACACTCTACCCTACCAATCATAGCTTCGAGAAGGAATAAAGATGCAACGATTGATGCAAATACAGCCTGATCATACACTACCGTCTTTTGAGCGGTGCTAACATCATGATAGTATAGTAGCTGATTTAGTAGACTCGAGATTTAGCTAACATTTTTGAAATGTCGGATGGGTCGCTGTTCTCCAGATTCTCTCACCCAGATGGCATATGTGTTAGTAAATCCATGGATGTTGGAGATCGCATCCACATTGAAGTATTTCGTACTTACCTAATCAGACCTGATGGGCAAAGGCTGTATTTGATAAGTGCATAGATGCAAATTGTTATCTTATCGGCCCCAGAAAATTTCCAGTATTGAAGACCCGGTCGCCAACAATCTAGCACTTGCCTGGGCTGCAGCCAGGAAACTCAATTTAACAAGCTCTACTATTCGGGTCAATCTTCTGCGAAACGGACCTGATTCATCCAGCATGGCTACCGAAGACATAGAACAACCACCATCACCGGCAGATCCCTCATCCACCTCCAAAAAGCGCAAGACCCAGCTGGACGAGATCGAGGTAGATCTCAGTCTCCCCGAGCCGCCCTCCAAAAAAGCCAAACGTCTCCTCAAGAAAGGCAAGCCACTACCTGTCAAGCCGAACAGCGACGACGAGGCCGACGATGGACTCGACGTGCCGAAGACGAAAGACGGAAAAGAGAAGAAGCGGTCGGACTATGGAATATGGATAGGGAACCTGCCCTTCACCTTGACGCGGGTAGAGCTCTTCAAGTGGCTAGTGGATTCCTCTGGGGGCATAATAAAAGAGGAGAATATTACAAGAGTCAACCTGCCCCTCAACAAGGACAGGAATAGGCAGGCGAGGCAGCAGAACGAAGATGCGGCACAGCAAGGCAAACCGCAGAACAAGGGCTTCGCATACGTCGATTTCGATGCAGAAGCTTCCGCTGTCGCTGCCATGGCGCTCACGGAGACGGAGCTCGAGGGACGCAAGGTGCTGATCAAGAATGCCACGTCTTTCGAAGGCCGGCCACAGAAGGAAGCGGCTGCCCAGGCGACTGAAGGTGGCGCAGCGGCTGGCACAGATGCGAATGGTGCTGGATCAACCGCTGCTCGACAGCAACAGAACACCAGTCGGAAGATATATGTGGGAAATCTATCGTTCCAGGTCACAGAGGAAGACGTGCGCGCGCAGTTCGAGAAGTGTGGAGATGTTGAATGGGCCAAGATAGCCACGTTCGAAGACAGCGGGAAGTGCAAGGGCTACGGCTGGGTCAAGTTTAAGGAAGCTGACGCTGCCACCTGTGCTGTCAAGGGCTTCGTCAAGATCAAGGAGGAGATTGAGACCGAAGATGATTTCCGGGATGCGGACGAGACGAAGGACGATGACGACGGTGATGAGAGCAAGGATAAACAAAGGAAGTTCCACATGCGCAAGTGGTGGGTCAACAGACTCCACGGCCGAGAGCTCAAGATCGAACTCGCCGAAGACGATCAGGTCAGGTATAAGAAGAGGTATGGGAAAGGTGCTCCTGGGAGGCACGGGAAACCCCCACAGAATGGGAGGAGGCCGGAAAGGCGTGAAGGGGGAGAGAGGGATCATTCGACTGCTGCCATGGCTTCCTCTGGTCCCAAGTATGGTGAGACGTCTGTCGTGTCGTATAAGACTGGTGCGGTTCAGAAGTCGCAAGGTAACAAGATTACCTTTGACTAGATTTAATCATAACACTTGTCATGCCTACCGAGATGGATGCTTTGGAATGTGAGTAGGACCAGTATATTTCACTATCATTGCTATTACTTCTAGCTAAATGCATAGTATGGCTCATCGTAAACAGCTGCCGCCTCTATTGAATCAATACAGAACGACTGCATACTGCTTCATATACTCCCACCCTCCATAACGATATGTTCGTGGTATCTATGTCCTTAGCTACACGGCAGAGCCAGCCCTCTTCAGCCCGTTAGTTTTTGCTCCACTGCGGATAGCACAAGAACTCATTCTAATAATAGGCTTAGCCATCGTGCTCCTATATCCATCTCACCCAATACCAAGATGGGCCAACAATGATCGAGGTTGACTAGTAGAAGCGGCATCTGGCCAAGTCTTGTGGGGATCATTGTTGGTCTTAATAAAATGCAGGACTAACTAATGTCAGCTTATTTTGTCTTAAAAAGTTCAGGACACTATTCCACGTATATGAGTGAGCCAACAACCCTGGTAATGGTCACTGACTTGACCACGAACAGTAAGAGGCGTGAGGCACAGCCAAGGTGGGTTGTCACGCCGTGTGCCTAGGTTACTTAGGCAGCAGTTTTTGGGACACCTACTCGTAATGTGTACCGTTATCTCTATACTATTCTAGAAGAGGTAAACTAAGGACTTATGCCATAGACATTACAGTTTTTCATATAAACCATCCTTCACTCGACTAAAAGCCCACTTTATAAACGCTACACGTATATCGTTCTTATCGCCCTGCTACCTGGTCGCATATATCACCTTATAGATACCTCGAAATTGGCAAAATGGGTAGTTTTATTGGGTTCCTATATTGACAGGCTACCTTCAAGCCTAAGCCTCTCCCACAATCCGTCCGGCTCCACGGTCAGACAGTGTTGGTGACAGGTAGTAATGCTGGCCTTGGCTTAGAAGCATGCAAAGAACTGGCTGCGCATGGTGCTGCTCGCATCATCCTTGGAGTCCGAAGTATAAATAAGGGCGAGGACGCAAAGCAAGAGATTTTGGCCCAGCATCCTGACGTTGATATTTACGTATGGGAGCTTGATCACGAAGTCTTCGATAGCATCCTCAACTTCGCAAGCAAAGTCGCGGCGCTGAATCGGCTCGATATCGCCATTCTGAGCGCCGGCGTGAAAAACCTCGAGTTCACTAAATCCAAGGCCGGACATGAATCAAACGTTCAGGTAATAACGTTACAGTCTAATGTGTAACCCATTCAACGTACTGACTAAAAGAAATCTGAGCAGGTCAATCACTTCGGCACAGGCCTCCTCTCGTTATTGCTTCTCGGGCCGCTGAAGGCGACAGCAACTGTCACAGGCTCCAAGACACGCTTAACAATCGTCAGCTCAGAGAATCACTTCTGGGTCAAGTTCAAAGAAGCCAATGCCTCCAATACACTCGAGTGCATGGATACAGAGGAGTCCTTCGGAAAGGGCATGGACCGGTACAACGCCACCAAGCTGCTCAACGTTCTATGGATGCGCGAGCTCAGTACTCGAGCAGGCGACAACGTCATCATCAATGCAGTCAACCCTGGCTTTTGCCAGAGCAGCTTGCACCGTACTGATCCAAGTGGTTCGTCATTTGTCAAGCTGATAGGATGGACAGCTAGCCAAGGTGGTCATTGCTTGACCGACGCAGCAACTCAACATCCGAATGATGGACATGGGGCCTATATCAGCGAACAGGTCGTAAAGAGGTAAGATCAGTTCTACTATAATCCACAATGCTTCTGTGGCTGATTTCACTCTAGTCCATCCCCGTTCGTTCTTTCAGCAGAGGGTAAAGCTGCACAGACCAAAGTCTGGAATGAAACGATCCAGCTACTGCGTGAAGAAGCACCGGGAATTGATTTGCTTGTAAACCTCAAATAAGAAAGCCAGAGATTAGTGTGGAAGGGGAAAAGAGGTGCGCGTGAACACTCGCGCCATTCAACATTCCACTGTCCAGCCTTGTCTCGAGAGCTGCTAGACGTACTTGCATGATGTATGAAACACATGTAATTTCTTCATAGATGGTAATTTAAATCGAACAGGCTCCCATCATACATAAGATGGAAGGGCACGGTCAGAGCTGACGACAGCTTTCATCAAACCAAGATAATTTAGGATAATATCGCCGTCGAGGTGAAGATCTTGCTGTATCCAGAACGACTGAACCTGCGAGCGAAAGGCTTTCATGCTGCGCACATATCCATAGTTCTCTGTTCTGTCGATCAAGTTCAAAATGGCGGCCCTTTGTTCCTCTGTGCGCGCCTCGCCCGCAATGATTAGGAGTGGAAAGAAGTGTTTGCAGTGGCAACTTTGAACGGGTCCCGCAAAGGCACTGTCGATCAAATCGTCCAGGTCTACGGGCGGCTGTCGTGGGTCCTGCGAAGCACGGGCGAGGTAGACTCGGGTGGATAGTCGATATAGCTGCGCGGTGAGCTCAACCTCATCACTGGACTCATCTAGCTCTGAAGCTAAGGGCGGTAAGGATGGCAGGTTATCAACTTTCCACTCTAGAGCCTTGAGGCGGTCTTTATACTCTGCCTTCTGGCTTCTTGGATCACTTGGGTCGAGTAAAACTTCGCATATCTCAGAGAGCACATTCAAGATTGCATGAGGCCGATTTTGGAAGAGGGGAAGCTGTAGTCCAGAAGTCAGCAAAAGTTTGTATAAAATTGATTGATAAACTTACTTTTGTGTCTTTTTCTAGTGACGAGGGTTGGTTGATTGGTTGGACAGGGGTAATCGTTGTGTCCGTAGCCTCAGCAGCCAGATACTTGTGCCGCCAATGAGACAGCGTAAACTGGGACATTGAATCATGGAAATAGACCCAATCGAGGAGGTCACCATTTCCGTTATCATCCGACAGACATCCAAGCTGAGCACGTTGTATGATTTGCATAGCTCCTCGAATATACCAAAGCCATTCGCCAGAGTTTTCTGTTGGTAGCAGAATCTGTATGTAGATCATCAGCAAAAGCAGTTTGGATCTCTCACGACAACTCCCATAAACTTACTTCAAAGGCACATAAGATCATACAGGCGGCAACGTGTTGAGCAGCCTCGATTGAACCTTGCGCAGCCTCCTTTGCCGATTCAGACAGGGCTTTTAGCGCAGTCACTTTGAACGACATAGTTTCTCGATGAAGCCCAGTACGATGTAGGGATGAGAAGGCAAGCAGCGCATAGAACAGAGCGCGTCTTGATACCGTATCATTAGTGAAGGTCATTTGCATGATCGCATCGCGAACGTGCAATGTGGTCGAACTAAATGTCACTAGCGAGTAGTGAGCAGCTTCGCGGACTAAAGAGTGTATGCTATGAGTTGATTGTTCAGTTTTTGAGATGCATTCATTCACGCCTACAATAGTATAGCAGTTCCATGTGCGTCATCTCTGACTGGGGGTTCCTCCATAGCTTCGGACTCGATATGGCTCGGCGTTGAGACTTTGAGACATCGAGCGAGGACAGATATCGATACAATTCAATATCTTGCGAGGTTGTGTTGATGAGCGAATTGCCGCCCCAGTACCGAGTCTTTGTCTGATCGCTGGTCGTTGGCAAATTGGCTCTAATTGCACGCCTCCTGTCGTTTTCCTTTGGCCAAGACAGACGGATTCCATACCCTTCGCATTCTCGCTGGGCTGAAGCACATCTTTCGCAATTGGGCAAGCCTCGGTCGCATTTGATCTTCCGAGCTGGAAGCGCATTAGGCGGGACCCTTCAAAACTGACCACGAACCATTCGCCATCACTAACCTTTACACGTCCAACACCCCTGTCTGGACTTTTCCCTTCGATTAGAAGATGCCATCGGCATAGAGTTGGACCGCGCTGCTGACCATTGGCATACGTAAAAGTAGAGTATGGAAATTCGAAAACCCGAACTCCGCAGTTTCAAGTTACAAAAGCCTTAAATCCGAGACTTGGACGCGATAAGGAGTCCTGTTGAGCCTTCAAGATCGGACAAAGTTGCTTGGGATGGAGTTACCCTTTATGTATTGATGATGACTTGAGTCATGAGCGTAGGAATGAATACATACTATGTAAAAATAGCTGACATCGCGACCCCTGGTTGGCGGGCCCACCTCAGGCAACTTTTTCCGAAGGCGCATTTGTCAGCTCATCTTAGTGCAGCACAGGCGATCAGATTCACAACACCATGGACAGAAGGCTTATAGACGTCTTACAACACTCCACATACACTGAGAATCGGTATGGTTCACAAATCAAGCAGTAGAACCTGCTAACATTCACCTTATACGCTCACCTGGCTGAGCGGCTCACCCAAGCTGACAGGCTTGTGTGTACTTGGCATTCAGCGATGTCTTCAATGCCTACCATTGAGCAAATAGTTGCTATGTCGTCTATAAATATGGCCAACCTGCTCGTCCAGGAGACGATGGATACCTCAGCAACTTCATCGTTTTCATTCTAAAGCAACTCATCTGCTGCATATCCTATTTACTTTATACTCTTCCATCTCAGCAAACACATTTCACAATGGCCACTTACCTCATCACTCAGGCGACCGGCCAACAGAGTCAGTGGACCATTAGGCATCTCCTTGCCGCAGGAGCCAAGGTCCATGCAATTGTGCGCGACCCTTCGAAGATTCCCGACGTTCTGAAGAGCCCAGGTGTAACGGTCTTCAAAGGCGAGAGCGTCAACTTCGACGACGTTTTCCAAGCAGCGCAAGGCTGCCAAGCAGTCTTCTTGAACACCTACTCCATTCCCGGCTTAGAAGCTCAACAAGCCAAGACCATCGTCGACGCGACGAAGAAGGCGGGCCTTAAGAGTGTGGTTGCGTCCACAGTCATGTGTACCGGGAACAAGGATCTGTGGGATGATACCATCACAGCAGAATGCTATCTTCGTGATTATTACCTCTCGAAGGCCGCAGTTGAAGATATTGTGCGAGACGCCGGCTTCGAGTCTTGGACGATTCTACGACCCGCATTCATTCATGTCGACTTCATGCTGCCTAATGCCTTGGAAAACTTTCCACGACTCCCGACACATGGAGAGTTAGTCCACTGCTTTAATGAGGGCGTCCGCATGGGTTACACGGATGCGAATGACATCGGCAAGTATGCTGCTGCCGCCCTACAGGACTCGGCGAAGTTCAATAGGCAAGAGATCGAGCTTGTCAATGAGAGTCTGACTATCGAGGAAGTT
Organism: Xylaria venustula; assembly: GCA_022578775.1. Lineage (NCBI taxonomy): Eukaryota > Fungi > Ascomycota > Sordariomycetes > Xylariales > Xylariaceae > Xylaria > Xylaria venustula. The sequence continues at coordinate 579,137 of MU389346.1, read as the reverse complement.
CGAGACATCCTTGTGAGAGTTAGTGGCAGAAATGTCACCGCGAGAAAGCTTTCTCCGGAAAGTGACGAGCGCGTCAGGGGCCAGTTCTTCCAGATGTGGGCGAACTATAAAGACTTCGGCCATATTACAGCAAAGGCGCAGGAAGCGCAGGCCAAGTTCGGCATTTCGTTCACTTCTCTCGAGGAAGCTCTGCAGAGGGATAAGAGTCGTCTCCTGGAATGCTTGCCAGTCAAAGCCTAGGTGTATGTATTCATACCGCTGTACGTCTCTGTTGTTCAGGGAAATATTAAGGAACAAATGAGATATCTGTTTGATGTTATTGTCAGGAGCGTTATAGATAATAGGTAGCACCAATTATGAGTTGATCATCTTGGCAAATTGCTTATCTAACAACATTTTTGTCGTACAAGCGAGAGCAGAAGAGATACTGACTTAATGATTCGGACGTGAGTCTGAACTTTCAAGTTTCAAGTTCCGGTCGTCTCAACTGAGTGTCTTTCTGATATTTTTTTTTTCTTACTTCGTCGCAATGTGCAAAACGAGGAAGGACTTTAACGACAGCGTATTAGGGCCGCAATGCATATCGAGCATAAAAGAGCGGGCACTTCAAGAAATGCGCGAGTGTAATAGACAAACTGTGCTGACGTATACTTTCCCTCGAGTGGCTGGGGGTTAAGCCACGAGAGAGGGCAGTGCCACACATTTTCAACACTTTACGATCTCACGATCATAGTGTACATACAACTACCCCGAACGTTTATCTAGTATTGTAAATTAAACCGACGCATTGAATTGGCTACATAGCATGTTCACACCCTGTGAACTTTCCAGTTCCGCGCAAGCTTCTCATTCACTTGCACTAACTGAAACTGCCGGTTTTAGCGGTCGGTTAGTGCTTAGGGACAACGTGTGGGAACGTCTGGGTCTACCCCAGCACCTATCGGGATGATGTCAGAGCTCTCGTTAAGATGAACACGCCAAGCTACCTCTAGCTCATTGCCAGCTATGCCAAGCAAAAGTCGCACGATCGATCATCGGGTCGGAATGCGAAATGAAATAGCTCCCATAGAAACAGTTGCCTAATTGTTCAATAGGTAATGTATATGTTGTAACAGTTTACGAATTGAAATTCGAACTCAGTCACACTGCATTAGCTTCTCTTCGTATGCTGACCACTGTAGATGATATTGCGGAATAAACATCATGCAAACAGATTTATTCTATTGGCATTTGCCAAAGCTATCTGTACTTAATTAAGACGGGCTGCTAAGGACACGCTAGCCATTATAGACGTCTATAATTAATGATATAGACGATTGGATAGAGAGTCAGAAGACCATAACCAACAGCCTAGATTGAGGCGAAGGGCAATAAATTGTACGAAGCCCAGAAGTTTATAGATAGAGGGAAATTCTCCCGACGAAGGAAGGAAAGAGACGATGGCCCTCTAGTATATTATTATGTTGAATCTAACTGTGTTCTAAGTCATCTACAGGAGCCCATGTCATAGAGATATTGCTTAAGGACCAAATATTACTCTCAAATGTAAATAGAGCCGAATCCAGAATACAGATGTTGTCTCACACTTGCACTACCTAGGTGAAGCTTAAGTGGTCTCGTCTCGCGTAGTCGGACTCCCATTGGCCAGAATAAGGGTCCCGTATGATAAGTGTGTTAATAGAGCTACGATTGTCTACCGTCTTTTCTCAACGCCTGGTAACATCGAAATACGGTATGACATCAACTGTTAAAGAACTTAAGTGGTGAGAACATGTCTGTGAGTGGAGAATAGAGTACCATTCCTGGGATTGCTATGCGGGGTTACAAGGGCGGGATTATTAGGCGATAGGTCCCGTCGGTCACGGTCCCTGCTTGATCTCCTCAGAGTCCCTCGTGTCAAGGTAATACGAAGCTTGAGGCTCGTATTGATGATATTGACCCGGACTTGACGTCTCCGCATCTTGTAGTAGTGTCATTTCGTACCCGGTGCAGCCGAGACCACGCACAGACACACGATAGTAACCTTACTTGTCAAGCCATCCCTCCTCCCCAGGCGAGAAAAACGATAGAAATATATATAAGGCTAAAGCATCCTGCACTATGCTGAAATGATTTCGGTGTTCAATAAGAACATACAGAGATAATTCACTCAATATATTTACAATTCGATACCAATACCCTCTTTGGCTTTGCTCAGCTTATACAATGCAGTTCTTCGCAACTATCATGGGCGCTGCCCTTCTTGTTTCCGGCGTCTCTGCCCAGGATGCTTTCGTGAAGAATTCTTGCCAGTCTACTATTTACGTCCAGTCATTCCCCTACGATGGAAGTACCGCTGGTAACCTGACAACTGTGGCGCCCGGAAAATCGTTCTCTGAGAGCTTCCGTCCATCAGGCTCCGTGCGTCACACTCATTCACTAATCTCCTAAGACATTTAACTAACCCTGTATCAAATATATAGACTGTCAAGATCGCGACGACTAAAACCCTCACAAATCCTCTTTTCTTCGGTTACTCGTTCAGCACGAACCCGGATTATGCTTATTGTGAGTACATTCCTGCATAAGCCCTGGTGTGTCTCGTAGTACTCAAACTGACACAATGTGTCTCATAGACGAGTTCAGCACGTGAGTTACATTGATCTTTATTAAATCATCCATTTCTCGTCCACTGACCTTTAATTTAAAAGGGAGTTTGGAAACCCGTTCGCTGGCTCCCACAATATCTTAACCCCGGGAGACGGGTGCCAGGTTTTTGACTGCGCAGCAAATGATGCAGCCTGTTATTCTACCCCAGCGATGAAGAAGGTGTTCGGTTGCCCACAACCTGTTAATTTGACTGCCACCCTTTGTGCTTGATTAAGCACATCATAGTTTCCTATTGTTAATTGGTTGGTGGAGGAAACGGAACTCGAATCGGATTATGATCCACCGTAATATTGAAAAGTCTATATAGATACGTCCATTAAGGCGACATGAGCTTTCACTTGGTAACAAAACTTTCGGTTAACACTTCTAATACAGGCCCTCGAGAACATTTATCATGGGACAAAAATTCTATTTGAAACGACTGACTGTAATACATCCTACGACAGTCAATTAAACTAGTCTAGCTCCCCTAATAAGGAACATCCAGCGTTTCGGGTTTATTGATTGTCAATTTTGTCCTGGTGTTAATCTACGACGTATGTGATCTTGTCCGATCGTTCGATGTTCGTATAGACATAGTGTTTCTGTCTAATTCGATGATCGTAAAGTGGTGGGGGCACCTGGGGGCACATGTAAAGCTATCTTCAATCCGTGCACATTTCCGGAATTGTATGGACATCTCCACTGCTGGGCCCATGATTAAATTTTGAAATATAAACCTAATGTTAAACCAAATGCTTTAGGAAATGCTTATCACCGATACGAATTATATATTTGAGCGGCAAGTATTATCATAAGACGTAAGACTTTACGCCTCAGAAGATTTATGTGTCACATTCTATGCGCTAAACCTAGGGGTTACGAGTCTCGGTGTTTCAGAGTGATAGGAACTGTCTCGAGGAATGTAGTCGATCTTCGCTTCTTTCAAGCATATTACCCTCATAGTGCAATATGTAGGGTTGAATCTTCGGCGGGCCAACGGACCTCAAGTATCGTAGCATAATCTTTCTACTCTGACAACACGCCGCAGTATCTGAACACACGGTGAAAGGTCATAATTTGAATCTGGAAATTAGATACTGCACGAGGATTATTTCAGTACGTATGATGCTGCGGACAAATCGAAGCTCCCGGTTCGACATTACCTGGCTCTCGATTGGTAGTATACGGTATTTTACTCCAGTTACGATCCGTGACCATAGTGACTACCATGATCGCAGGGATTTTAAGTAACAAGATTCTGATTGGAGAGCTTTTGCTTCAATCTGTGATTTCAAAAATGAAATGAAATAATAAATAAAGCAAGGACAAGTGAAAGAGGAGGGAAGAGAACGGCAAAAGAGATATAAAGATGTGGACGATACTATTTTCAGGAACTGTCGTTCTTATGTTCCCGGTGTATGCCATTGGGTCGGAAGTTATTCCCATCAAATGGTGTTGATTCATTAAGGAGATGATATGACCAACAATTAGCGCAATAGTTTCTATGCTATCATCATTAGTCGAGATTAGGCGGTCGACTAAGAGATAGAGTACAACTTTATAATAGCGAAAGTTGCGCAAAACAACCATCTTGAATAGTGAGCTCATGTCCATATATCAAATGAATTTCGTGCGAATAGTAATACATGAAACCTGGGGCATGGTTATTTAAAGAGGTAGTGATTTTCAATCAAAAAAAAAACTTTAATATAGATCGATATGAAGCGATACGCCTTTTTTCATACTACCTATTCGTAACCTGAGACAGAGGGATATAATGTCTTGGTTATTTGGTCGTTGAAGCCTGATGTGATAGTCCAACAGGGCAAAGAATTAGAAAAGCAGAACTGCGACGTCTTCGCATCAAACACTATATACCAACGAATAATGATCGCTAAACGTTCCGTAATGCACATTGCGCATTTTAAATATAGTCCAGAAGTCACACAAACCCTGGGACACCTAGGCTTCGCTGGCAATTGAAATGTCTGAGTCGAGACATAGTAGGCCGCCCTTACTTCGACTCTCTCAATAACGCCATGCTGGTTTCTCTGTAATCATATAATCAAGAAGGCCAATTCCATCCCTTGCCTCTGCGATGTGCTCTCGCGATCATATTAAATGGCTGATTGTAATCCATTTCCAGTATACAACTAGCAGCCCGTTTTAAGTTTCTGGGAGGTAAGTGTTTACGAAACGTTTGGTTATCTCATCCTATCTGATACAAGGTGCCGACACCAGCCACCTTCGAGCGTTTACCCTGTGACTCCTTTGTAATAAACCTAGCTCCAGCCAGTACGGATTCTAATTGTGTATTTCTTCCCGATTCCGAGCTCATACCCAAGATGCAGTGCACCCGAGCTTTTGTAGCAAGTAAATTCTCGTAGTTTATTACTTCGTCGGCGCGTGATTCTTTATTACCGTTAACGTCCCCTATTTCGGCGACCAAGAAAAACCCAAGACTACGCTCAAGGATGAGTGAAGGTCTTCCCACATCATGGAAGACCTGATTGAAATAATATTTCTCCTGCTAGCAATTCCCTACATTCTTCTGACTTTCGTCATGGTGCTTTTGAGGTTCCTCGACTGTCTCATTTCAATATTGTATTATCCCAAAGAACCTAGCTACTCACATTCCATTAAATGACTCAATACTGTTAGAATTTTGCACGAGATGGTATTTCTTATTTCTGTCAGAACCAACAGATGCGGCACTGACCACGCCACCACTAAAATAGATCGTTTTATAATCTTGACCTTTACCGACTGTATCCACTGTATATATGGTACCTTCAGAATCTCACTATGAATACGTATTCTTATGGTTATAGTTTGAGATCGTGCTCAATGCTGCAATGGGACAAAGCACTTGAATAAGTGTGTATTAGTGAAATACAATCCTGTAGCTTTTGACATCAAGTCTCCAAGATAGGAAAGCGCAAAGCTAAACAGCACCTACAGCGATCCTCAATTATTTTGCCGTAACCCTTTTGCGTTGTTGGTCAGGACTCAAGGTACTTGCCCACCCGACCCGGTGATAATATCGGACTTAGTAGGATCATGACGTCGAATACTCGCTCTAGCCTCTCCCCACATGTTCGTAGCCATGTCTTACAGCTGTTCGGTAAGGACCCGGATCGTCTATTGTAGTCTTGTGACTCGGGCATGAGTGGAAAATCTAACCCTAGCGCCTGGTGCGACGGACATTGCAATTAGTAATTGGCAAGGTCCTATAGGAGTTCTAGATTTTTAGCCTTGAAATTACTTAGTAAGCATCTCGTTTAGATTCCGACTTGGTTCAATGTCAACTTCTATTGATATATAATGCACTGCGTTATTTAGATCAATCTATGACAAATAGGAGGTAACTGGATTGCCCAGAAATCGTTGACGGTACATCAATCTATTCCGCTTTGTTTTAGTCACCGAGCTACTAGGACACAGCGCACCTTACGTATAAGCTTAAATCTGCCACGTTAGACTATGGAGGTTTACAGAGGTGGCGGGCTTTCCGCAGCTAGTTAAACTTAATGCATGTTAGCCTTACAGCTCCTCAACGGTAAATGTGCCGCACGCGGCGTTTTTTTTTTTTTTTTTTTCCCCTTGCTAGTTATCGTGGCAGTGCCGTGGCGTCGATGTATTATACCAACAAAAAGTAATATTGGATACTGCGTGTAGAGCCATCTCCACATTACTCAAATTGGGGTTCAGGTGTATGGTCACATGGTATAAAATATCTGAAACTCACGGGGTGCAACGAATCTCAAATGTAAGAGGCGGCGAAAATGATTATTAGCCCTTGGCAAGAACTGTTCGTTGGACATACTCAGAGAATGGAACAACCCCGCAATATTGTAACTAACCATCGTGGCCGCTAGTATGTGAGTGGATTCTGGGGTAAAGAGGCTATCCCATACAGGCAAGAGATTTACCGAGATCCATACGCTAAGGTCGATGTAGCACTGCACTATTTCTCTTGGGGCTATGCAGGTGTAAGATCCGGAAGATTCCTTTGAAGCTAACAGACCGGCCGCGAGAGAACGCTTTTGGCAGTTACTGCACGATGTTATGTTATGAAGAAGCATGCAGAGAGGACAAGATGACTTCTCAAATTTCCAGGATGACTACTTGGGGCGTAGACTGACTCTCCACTTGGCACTCGGCCCGACAAACATCGTGTCATGCGGTCTTCTTCATGCCACGCTAACGACGACAGAGGCAGGTTGTGAGTTCACGCAACGTTCCATTCCACCTTGAATACCAAGGAAAACAGGCGTGGACAATCACCACTGGCGTAAGGGAGGTGAAAAGTGGAAAGTGGCGTTCGTGCGTTTGCTTCATTGCAGACAGGGGGTGTTGAAAAAATTAGAAAATATAGATAGGGAGAGAGAACGCGAAATATATTTAAAACATGCGTGATGGCTTCTCTTCCCTAACGATCGTCTTGTTGATGTGTTCGAAATCCCCACATCCCCCTTACCCTCCCACTACCTAAAATCATACAAGATGGTTTTCCGTACCGTGCTCGCTCTGGCGGCCACTGCCTCGCTAGTCAAAGCCGGGCCGTGTGATATATACGCATCAGGGGGAACACCCTGCGTTGCCGCGCACAGTTCTACTCGCGCCTTGGTAAGTGGTCACCCGTTCCCCTCTCATTCTGCATACGATCTCGAACAGAACTTCTTAGGCTGGACCCATCGAAGACATGTCTTCGATGCCGATGGTCGCCTCAAGGCCTTTACATATATTACAACAAGCGAAATATACTGACTCGGAGATCTTTAGTACGACGGCTACTCGGGGCCTCTTTATCAAGTCCTACGCGGCTCCGATAATGCCACGACCGATGTGCGGCCGTTATCTGCTGGCGGCGTTGCCAATGCTGCTACCCAGGACAATTTCTGTAATGGGTCGACCTGTTTGATTTCTATTCTCTACGACCAGACTGGTCGCGGCAATCATTTAACGCAGGCTCCTCCCGGTGGCGCCGCCAGGGGCCCAAATAGCAATGGTTATGATTACTTAGCCGGCGCTCTCGGTGCACCAGTCTCGTTGAACGGCCAGAAAGCCTACGGAGTTTTCGTCTCACCTTTTACTGGATACCGAAATGACAGGACCAATGGCATAGCTACAGGAGATGGCGCGGAAGGTCTATATGCGGTTGTAGACGGTACTCACTACAATACTGCCTGCTGCTTTGATTATGGCAACGCCGAAACCAACAATCTAGATACTGGCAACGGTCATATGGAGGCGATCTACTTCGGTACCGGCGATGGCTCTGGCCGCGGAACTGGTTCTGGTTCTGGCCCGTGGATTATGGCTGATCTTGAGAACGGTCTGTTCACCGGCGCCGATCCTATCAATAATCCCGCCAACCCAACGATCAACCACCGATTCGTTACAGCAGCTGTGAAAGGGGAGCCTAACCAGTGGGCAATCCGAGGTGCCGATGCTACTACTGGCTCTCTATCTACCTTTTACAACGGCGCGCGCCCGGCAAACGGATATAACCCAATGAGCAAAGAAGGAGCTATTATTCTTGGCATTGGTGGTGATAACAGCAACGGCGCCCAAGGTACCTTTTACGAAGGTGTAATGACTTCCGGCTATCCATCCGATGCCACGGAAAACGCTGTTCAAGCGAATATTGTAGCAGCTAAATATGGCGCTACGATATCGCTAAAGAGTGGACCTGCGGTCAATGTTGGTTCGAGGGTCTCCTTACGGGTTACTACCCCTGGCTTCGACACCCGCTATATCGCCCATACCGGCGCTACCGTCAACACGCAAGTTGTTACATCTTCAAGTGATGGAACATTGAAGCAGCAAGCTAGCTGGACGGTCCGTCAAGGCCTTGGCAACAGTGCTTGTCTCTCCTTCGAGTCTGTTGATACTCCTGGCTCCTTTATTCGCCACGCCAATTACCAGCTTATGGTCAATGCCAACGACAACAGCAAGATCTTCGGTGAAGACGCCACGTTCTGTCCTCAAACTGGTGTCAATGGCCAGGGCAACTCCTTCCGGTCCTGGAGCTATCCTGCCCGGTACTGGAGGCACTATAACGCTCTACTCTACATCGCTGGCAACAGCGGGCCGCACGAGTTCGACAACCCTGCCGTGTACAACAACGACATTAGCTTTGTGGTTAGCAGCAGCTTCGCTTAAGTGGTGTTCTCCCCTGTGCGCCCGATGTTAAACTGCATATTTCAGGGGGTAATTGGCGGTGGAAGCAGGTTGCGGTGGACTTCGGCCCTGGAATGTATATACATATCACAGCATAGAGTAGGAATCAGTAAGAATTGTTGCTCCACCCGTCGTCAATTCAAAGACCCCCCGATTCATGTCGTGCCATACTCTCTCGCTGTTTATTTTGCACGCCAAGAGATGAAGGTGAACGAATTGTACTTTGATTGGGTAGTTTGTCCGAAACGGGTGACCAAAAATTGCTCGTTACGAGGATCTACGCTCCTCAATTTTCCCCAACCACAAGGTACCCAACCCTGCACTCTGGGCATAGGGAAGGCTTATAGTAATTGAACTACGTAGTGTAACCTATCTACGCTAATATTATAGAGCTCGGGGTAAATGAAATCGGCACCAAAGCCTGCGGCGAAAAAGATCTACAGGATAATAGATCTCACCAGGGATCTCTAGTCAGCCCTCAAAGAGTATAGGATCAGCGGTGGACAAGATAGCTTTCGCCTCTAAGGAATCTATGTATCAAAGTGTACAGCACCTACCGAGGACGACTACACAACATGCTGACGATTCGGCTCCTGAATGGATCCCTTCTTTTTGCCTCGGCACTCCGCTCAGGTACCGTTGACAAATATTGCACACTTAATGATACACCCCAGGAGCCAGACTATCCTTAGTAGAAAGCTGGAGCTGTTGAACTAGGCCACAATGGTGGTGCATCATCATGTACCCGTTCTAGGCAGGTGGTTTGTACTATGCACCTAAAACTGATGCCCGTTGTAACTGACGTGAGGGGTTAGGACCATTGTTGGAAAAACCGGTCTCGGCGTTCTGGACGCTTGTGGTCTTATGAGCCGCTATAGCGTGCCTCGGTCTTGGGACGTTGTCATTCGGCCCCTACATATTTCCTGGGACCCCACAGACGACATGTACTGAAGTGGCAGTCTTTGATAGGTAGATGCCGATGTATGCAGGTGTCTTGTGAATGGAGCTTGTGATCTGAGTGTAGATAGCTAATTCACGTGTGTGGACCTAGAAGCCGGCAAGTACCGCTCTCCACTCGGTAAAGATATTCACTTAACCTACCTTGGTAGGAACGTAGGTGCTTCTAGATCCCTAAATCCTACACCAATTTTACGTCTATTTTGGATACTATACTAAAGTTTAGTACAAGCAGTACATTCTAATGTTTGTTATAGTTTATACAAACCATACCTGTATCGCGTATGTGCTTAAGTTATGTACGTCTAGGCCGAATAGTTAAGCTTAAGATTAAAACCACAAAATGTCAAAGGGCTATGGGCAGTAGGTATTTCTCTTCTGGTGTAAATAATAAGTCCCTACCGGCATACCAGGTTCCAGGTTCCAAAATAGTTCGCTTAGGTAGGTACCGGCATAGATAGATACACCGAGGACCGTACAGCTGACGAATGAGATCAGCCCCAAAACTCAACCAGGCAATGAGCAAGCATAGGTGCTGTTATGGCCAAGAACAGAAATTGCGGCTGAAATTACCAATCACGAATCTATAGGATATAACGGTTACCTCTGAGTATATCTTATTTCTCCTATATGATTCTTAATTACGGTAGGCTTGTTGGTGGCATTTAACTTCTTGTTACCTGGAGTCCTGGACAGACCTGGACGATTGCAAGCATCCGGTAAGCGTCAACTATACCAAGCAGTTTCGCAAGGAATTCCCAAGCGCGCAGTAGCACGAAGCCAATAATCAGATAGTACATGGATTCCGAGAGGTTACTAGGTTCACCTATGATGGGCAACTGCGACAACCTCACATTAGCTAATGACGATAATGATATTTATTGGAAACATATCCTTGTGTCTCGCCAATCCGGCTGCAAAATTCAATTGGTCTATCACGCTCTATTGAAGTCTCATTCTCACTTCATAATTCTACCTCTATTTACTCTTCATTACATCTGTTGGTTTTGAAGAAGCTAGGAGTATTTCGTTACGGTACGATAGGTATTGCTGATCGGTTGGGGCCCAGAAATTGTGTCCTCTAGTCTGCGCTAAGACTTGAATCATAGAGCAACTGAAGCAGCTAAAGATCAGCATTCTGACGAATCCCCAAGCAATGCCCTAGGTCTTTGTTGTGTTGCGTGGCGGGGTGAGTAAGATCGTGACAATTCCATCGTAGAGTGTCATTACAAGTGGAGTAGGCGAGCGTAACAGTGATGGTATAAGCACATACTGATGACACCTCGCGATACGCATCTTCACAACATATCTCCAGTCATGAAGAAGAACGCTTTTTAATTTGATGGTTGAAATCATTGTCTATCATGTTTTCGGAGTAATATCGAAAGAATGACGATGATTGTATCTAAACACGATACAAACACGACAGCACCATTGAGAGTCACGTATTAGCTAAAACATAAGTAGAATACTTAGGACCAGGATACATATTAAATAACTTTCGTTTTCCTGTGCTGAGTCTTCGTTTTGAGCTCAGCCTAGCTAGACAATCGTGCCTTTGCGCATTTTCTTTCAGTACTTACTACTACCACTAAGCCAACAGACTTTTCATAAACCACGATGGAAAAGGCCAAGGAGACTATCCATAAAGTAGCCCACCCTGTTCGCGAGGAGCGCGCTTCAACACAAAGTCAGCCCGAATTACGCCTAGAGCGAGAACTGGACCCGAAACCGACCAAGGTGCACCTAGAGTCTTCAGATTCAGACTCTAATGTATCCCCCTATGTTCCTTCGGGCAAGTTGAAAGGAAAGCGCGCTCTTATCACCGGGGGTGATTCCGGGATTGGACGTGCGGTCTCAATTTTATTTGCTATGGAGGGCGCCAAATTGGCCATCGTCTACCTACCGCACGAAGAGGAAGACGCTCAACATACCAAAGCGCAGGTGGAGAAGAACAGTGGTGAAATACTTCTCATTGCCGAAGACCTGAGCCAAGCTATCAACACTAAGGGCGTTGTAGAACGGGCTCAACAAGCCCTGGGAGGTATCGATATCTTAGTCAACAACGCTGCTACCAGAAAGGAACACGGAGGTGTGCAGAATATTTCTGAGTGAGTGAAACTACCATATTTGCGTACTTCAGAAAACGCGGATTTTAATTTAATCGCTGTTTAGCTCTCAGTGGTCAGAGACCTTCCGTACCAACCTTGATTCATACTTCCATGTTACAAAACATGCGCTTCAGTACATGGACAAAGGAGCCGTCATAATCAACAGCACGTCCGTGGATCCCTACATTGGTGTCCCAAGCCGACTTGATTATTCTACGAGCAAGGGAGCCATCGTCGCCTTCACGAGAGGATTGTCCAATGAACTTGTAAAGAAAGGCATTCGCGTGAACGCGGTCGCTGCGGGCCCGGTCTGGACGCCGCTTGTGGCTACTGGAGTTAGTGAGAATGGGCAACATGGCCATGGCCTCGGGAATTGGACTCCAATGAATCGACTAGGGCAACCCAGTGAGATTGCAACAAGCTACGTATTTCTGGCATCCAGAGATGGCGAGTTCATGAGCGGGCAGACCTTACACCCTAACGGTGGTATTATCGTTAATGGCTGATCATGGTTAAGGGTGATCATGTAAATCTGGAAGACTAGATTTCGTTTAATAACAAGGGCTCTGGGAGACCTAACGGTTCAATAGGACCTTAGGACGAGTTCCCACTGCTACAGCCATCTTTCTATCTCTTTGAGGCTATATATACAGTTCGATGGCAGTGCTAAACCCAGAGGCGCATCATTATCTTGTAAATGAATGAGCTTAATTGGTTGATTCGAGGCCCCTTCTGATACCACAAGAACTTCCACCCCAGAGAATACAAAGTAATTTAGCCTGCGTAACTCATGAGGCTTTCACACAACACTTCGACATACGTATGGGTAAATTTCACTCCCTACTTTTTCTTCAGTTTTTTCTACGCAAGGGCAACGCTAGACAGCGTGCACCGCAGGTCAAGCAATTACTTACCTGACCTGGCGTTAACTAGCCCAACTAAAACAAGGTAAAGGTTTTAAAATTAACTATAAATCAAGTAAATATTTAAATTATTTAAAAGTTAACTTTAATTAATTAAACTTAATTTTTTTTATTTTTTTAAATTATTTATAAAGTATTTTTAATAAAAAAAATAAAAATTGTTTATTAGTTTAATTTACTAAATTTTTTTATATAAAGTTTTTTTTACTTTTAAATTTTACTTTATTTTATTTATAATTTTAATAATTTTACTAGCTTTTTAACGCTTTAATTTAAACTATTAATAATATTATATATATTATTGTTAGCAACAATTTATTAATATTTTTAAAATTAACTAAGTTAAACTTTTTAATTAACACTAGTTTTAGCTTAGCATTAATTTTTTTAACCAAACGTAGCAACCGCAAAAGTTTTTTAGCTAGGGCTAATTAGCTTTTGCTTACGCAATTATTTAAACTTTTTAAATAGCTATTAGTTTTCGCAAGCTAATTAATAAAAGCTTTGCGAGCTAACTAGTATATACACTTTGTAATTTTAGCTATAAATACGGGTTTTTTATTTTTAATATTTTTTTAGCTATTTAACTATTTATTTTTAATTAATTTAATTAATTACCCGTTTTTTAAGCTTTTATTTACGTTTTTACTTTATAATTATTTACGCCGCTAGGTTTTTATATAGTATTAAATAGCCTAGGCTTAGCTTAATTATTTTAGCCACGCTTAAATAGCTAGTGCCTCGCTAGTTAAATATTTAAGCTATATAATTAGCGCGCTGGCTTAAATATTTAATTTTTTTGGTCACTTTATAATTAATATAATATTTTTAATATTTATTAACAAATATACCTAAGCGCCGTTTATAATAAGCTAAATTAAACGAAATGCTAGCTATTTAGCTATTTTAAGTTAACTATAGTTAATTAAGCTAGTTTAAACAACAAAAACAGCCAGTTCAGTTAAACAAGCTAAAAATAAGTTTAAGTCAAGCAAAACAAGGTAAAAAGCATTACTTTACCTTGTTTTGCCTATGGTGTACGCTGACGCTAAACCATGTGTAATATTTTAAAGGGAGAGTATATAAATGTGTAGGCAATAATCCATTAAAAGGGAGGACCATTGATTACCTACCATATTCCCCTCATATTACTAGATTTTGTTGGATTTAGTGGTCTCTATAGGCGACCTAAAAAAAGCCTGTGAGGCTTAAGTGACAAAATTACCACATTACCTAAGCAAAGTGGCGTACAGGGTGTGGCTAGGTTAGTGTAGCGTACATACCCACACCTAAAAAAGCTGTAACTAAAAAAAATGCCTCAAAATAAAACAAAGAAAGCCAAACATAATATAGCGACAAAATTACATTACTACTAAAAATTTAACAATTAAAAGTTTTATTATTTTTTATATTTTATTTAAAGCGATTTAAAAGCACTAAAGCGATAAAATTGCTATAATGTTAAACTAAACCGCTATTACTTTTAAATTTTCAAACGATTTTTTTTTGTAAAAAAAAAACTTTGCTGCTGCGGCCTAGAGCTAAAACCTATAAAAATATATCGCTTTTAAAAATTGAGCTCTTTAGCTTACGAAGCTAAAAGCGCTAACCCCTAGAAATTATTTTTTAGCAAATTTAAATATTAAGTTTAACGAAGCTACGGTTACCGATTTTACCGTACCAGCCCGGGCGCTTTTTCAAGCCGCTAAACAAAAGTTTAATGTTTTTTTAAGGCATTATAATTTTTACTAAACCAAAGTTGCCAAACTTTTTAAATAAATGCAAAAAACTATATATTTAAATTATAAGCTTACTTATATGCGCGTTATTTAAACTATTAATTAATAATATAATAACTTTAAAAAATTTGGTGCTATAGCTTAAAAAATGCTTAAGTTTAAATATAAATATAAATATAAATAATTTATAATAAATACCGCTAAAAAGCTTATTAAAAACCTTATTAAATAATTAAACAAATAGCTTTATAAAATTTTTAAAGCTTATTCGAAAAACATTAAAAACAAAAAAAAAATAAACGCTTTTAAGCTTATTACCGACTTAAATAAAGTTTTTTAGCATATATATTTAGCGTAAGCTACTTTATATTAAAATATTAATAGCTAAGCTATTATAAATAATATTTTAAATTATTATATAATTGCTACCAAACTTTGCCGAAAATTTATTATATTAAATATATTACAATTTACCGAAAAATTCGTTAAAAAAAAAGCTTTTTATATAGCAAAGTTTATAAATAAACAAGTAAAAATAAGCAAACTTAGCAACAATACAAATAAAAAGTGCTTACGTTAAACTTGTTAAAAAAAATAAGCTTACAATAAACAAATAAATTTTTTTTAACGAAATTATTAGCGAAAAAAAAGCTCCCAAAATATTTTTAATAAGCGTTTTTGCGCAAATACTAAAACAAAAACCAAATAAGCTAACCTAAATATATTTAATTATATAATATATAATAAACGCTATTTAATTGCGCTTTGCTGGTACGTTTTTTTAAAGCTCTGCTTTAAAACTTGGCAAATAAATATTTAAATCGAAAAAAAAGCAAAAATAAAAATAACTAGCAAAAAAAGCGTTTAACAGGCGGTAAAAAAAGTGCAACAACAAAACCAAAAAAAAAAAGTTAAATTTAAAATTCCCGCTAAATATCAACTAGAAAATTAACTAATAAAACTTTTTATGGCGTATATAGCGAGCTTGTTTTATACATTAAAAAAAATCGCTAAGTTTTATATGTTAAAAAATTGCGCTATAGTAAATTTTGGGTTAAATATTTATATATTTAACTAAAAATAACAATTTTTAAATATAAAAAATATTAATCCAAAAAATATAGTACTCGCTAAAAATAGTGTGCTTTTTATATGAAGCTAAAAAGAAATTAATATTAAAGCAACAAGCTTTAAAAGCTTTATTATATACCGGTTATATAATATAGCTTACTGCTTAAATATAGCTATAAATTTAATATTTTTGCAAGTTTTAAATCGACTAAAAATTTATTAAAATAATAAGCTAAAGTTCGATTAACTAAAATACCGATAAAAAAAGTTTTTGTGTTTATTAACCCGTATATACAGGCAATATATTATAAAACACTTATTTGCAAAATTTATTAAACGAGCTTTTTATATACGGCGGAATTTTTTAAACTTTTATACTAGAAAATCAAAGTTTAAAGCGAGCTTATACCGCTAGCATTAACAGCTCGGATATATAAAGCTAAAACTTTTTAAACAGCTATTTTTTTACACCGAAAAAGTAACGATTATTTTTTGTTTTAACGACAAAATTTAAACAGCTAGATATATAGCGTGTGGCAAATCGAAAGCTTGTTGCTATATAGTACGAAATGCTTGCTTAAAAGTTACCAAAGCCGGAAATTAATTAGCAGTTAATTTTTACAAGTTTAATAATTTTTTTAACGGTAATAAAAAATTTTAAAAAGTTATGCTTGTTATAAACCGATATTTTAGGTATACTTAAAATTATTATGCAAGTAACAAACGCGCTAACATTATTTAAAAAACTTTTAAAAACTGCATTAAATATATCGATTTTTATTTTAAAGCTAAAGTAAAAATAATAAAGTGCAATAACAAAATATTAAACATTAAACAAAATATTTTAAAGCTTGCTAATTATTTTTACCGCGTTTATAGCACTAAAATAAAGCCTTTTTTTTTGCACACATAAAATTTTAACAGTAGCGCTAAAAAAATAAAAACTACTATTAAATACCGAGCAAGCTCGATAAAAAACGACTGCAAGCTTTTAACTTTTTTATAGCCAAAAATAATATAAACAGCGGTATATTTATATAACTATACGCCAAAAAAATAAACAGGTGGCAAGCTTTTTACGAAAAATTTTACTTATATTTTAATAATTTACAAAACATAATTAATTATAAACAAAAGCTTTTTATAGCACACTTGCAGGTGTATAGCTATATAGCGTTTGCTATAACCACTAAAGCTAAATTATAAAAAAAAAAACGCCGAAAGCTTAACTTAAAAACTTAAATAAAATATTTAATAAGCTATTAATTTATTAATACGTATTAAATTTAGCTACCCTAAAAAAATCGAGTTATTATTACTAAAAATGTTATTTTTAACAAAACCGAATTTTTTAATAGCAATAAAAATAAATTTTAAAACGATTTTTTTAAAATAAGCCGAAAAAAATACGAAACGCTGCTAAACAAAATAAATTATTAAGCAGCCGCTAAAATAAATAAAAAAATAACTCGAGAACAAAAAATAATAAGCTTTTTAATATAGTGTTCGAAAGCGCGGCTAAAAATATCGACAAAGCTAAAAACGAAAAAAATTTAAGCGACAACAAGCTTATAAACTAAAACCGGGAAAAGCTTAACAAAAGTAATTATTCGATAACAAATTTAACGTTTAGGCTATAATTGCTAACGTTATTAAAGTTGCTAAAAGCAGCACTGCTAAATTTAACTATAGCTAGCTTAAAATTGTTAAGTTTAAGCTTAAAAAGCAATTTTTTTATACTTATAACATTAAATCACTTTAATTTAGCATTTATAAATTCTTTTTTTAAGTAAATAACTTGTTTTAACGCAGTAAAATTATATGGAAATATGCTAATTAACGGAAAAAATATTTTAAAAGCTAGGCGTAATAAATTACTAAAAGCTTTTAAAAAATCTTACAGCAATTAACCACAGCTATTAAATTTTGTTAAAAGTTTTGCTGCTAAAAAAAAAAAGGCTTTTAATAGAGCTTATTATATATTTTGCAACTAATTACAGCTATTAAATTTTAATAACGGTAAAACGGCAAATTACAACAGCAAAATACGGCTATTAAATCTTAAACACTTTGTTAGTAAAAAAGGAAAGGCTTTTAAGCTAGCTAACAAGCACTCAAAAGCTCGAGAAAATAATTACAACAGCAAAACACGGCTACTAAATCTTAAACACCCTGTTAATAAAAAAAAAAGGCTTTTAAGCTAGCTAACAAACATTTAAAAGCTCGAAAAAATAACTATAATAGCGAAACACGGCTATTAAATTTCAAACACTTTATTAATAAAAAAAAAAAAGCTTTTAAATTAGTTAACAAGCATTTAAAAGCTTAAAAAAATAACAAATATATATATTAAAAGGGAAAAGCCCCCGAGTATACCAACAGGTACTTAAAAGCTTATTTACTCAAACTTTTTCAAGAGAGAAAAAAATATATATAAGCGAGATTTACTATTGCTGCTAAAGTGGCACCGCGAGCTTAAAACTTATTTATTAAAAAATTACTTTTAAAAAGTTAAATATATTTATTTACAAAGCTATAAAAAAATGGGAACTTAGGAAAAATTACTTAAAAGCTTGTTACAAAAAAAGCTTATTTTAAATTATATATAGGTTTATATATATAAATTCGATAAGCATAAGTACTATAATAAAAGTAAAGCCCGGCTAGTGGTACAAAGAAATTAACAGCTTAATAACGGCAAAAAAAACATTTATGCTAGCACTTTAGCGGGTAAATTTTTTAAAACGTTAATAGCTATAGCAGCTAAGTTTAACTTTAAACTAAAGCAATATAACGCTATAAATGCTTTTGTTAACGCTAAATTAAACAAAAAAATTTATATGCAAATGCTATTTAGTTATTAAAAGCTAAATATTATTTTTAAGCTATTGCGAGCTTTATACAAGCTATAAAAGTTGCTTTTATTGTAGCAAAAAAAGCTTTTTAAATTATTACGAAAATGGGTTTTTTACCGATATTTTATAAATTTTGCTGTTATTTCTGTTAAAAAATGCTATTATTTATATACGTTAACAATATTATATTAGCTTACGATAAAAAAAGCTAAAAAATAGCCGATAAAATAATTGTTAGCTTAAAATAACAATATAATTTAACCGGTAAAAATAATTTATAGTAATTTTTAAGGGTAAAAGTGATTTAAAATCGAGTTAAACGGCTGTTATAGCTTTTTTAAGCTTTATATATTAAAAAAATCGCTAAAATGCGAAATATTATTTTTATTATTTATGCAAGCATATTAATGCAAACAAAAGAGCTTTTTTTATATAAAAAAAAGCGTTACCAAAAAGCATTTACCGGTACCAGTAAAAAACCGGCTTTATTTTATATACTGCAATAATTATATGCTTAAATATAGCGTTCGAGGCTTTAAAATTAGCCCGATTTAACTATAATTTTTTTTCCGAGTACTATAAAGCGGCTAACAGGCTTTTTACCTATTTATTACTTATTTAAAAATATATATTACAATTTAAAAATAAAAACAACTTTGTAATAGCTAGCGATGCTTTTTTTGCGGATAATATACTAAATAAAAAAAGCTTTTAAGCTTATATTATAAAGCTTTTCGAAAAGGTTATTAAATAGTAATTAAACAAATAAAATATAGTTATTATTTTTATTACTAAAGCTAAGCTTTTTGCTTTAGCATAAGCAGCTAAAAAAGCTATATATATAAACCGATTTATTAATAAGCTAAAAGTTACGTTAAAAAATTAACATATTTAAATATTATGCGATAACTAGTAAATTATAAGCTTAATTACTAAAAAAATAGCTTTGCTACGCATTAAACTATATTATATCGATATTTATAATTACTAGCTGCGCTAAAAAATTAAAAATAAAATTATTTTAGTAAAATATATATTTATTAACGATATAATCGCTAACGGGTTAACGAAAGCTTTACTAACGCAAAAATAAAATATATTTTTTAACCAGCTTAAATTAACTAAGCTGCTAAAAAATAATAAACTAGCTTTAAGCTTATTTTTGCTTTTTAACAAGCTTAAAAGCAAGCTAATTAGCGGAAAATTTTTTAAGTAAATATTTAAAGTATAAAAGTTAAAAAATAAGTTATAAATTATAAATTACAAGCTTAATATAAAAACTGTAAAAAGCAAAAACAAAAAATTTTTTAATTGCTTAAAAGTTATTTAAATTAAAAAAAACTATTAAATTAATTATTTCGAAAAACTATTAACTAATTATTTTAAAAAGCTATAAGCTTGTTATTTAAGTAGCTAAAACTTACTTTTTTTTTTTTTTTTTTTTTTTTTACCCCGGCTAAGTTTAAAAGCATGCAAACCGTAGTTTGCAGTGCTTAAATGCGCGCTTAAAGCGTACCAGCAACAAAAGCGTCGCGCAAAGCGTAAGCAGCACAGCAAATATCGGCAGGCTTATTACTTGTTAGCTAGCTAATATACAACGCAATTATAATAAATAAATAAATTTACAAAAATTTATAAAAATGCTTTAAAGCATACCGTTAATAGCAGTTTTTACTTTTTATAGTTTTAAAATATTTGCCGGTAAAGCGGCCCTAAAAAGCGCTTTGCACGCAGCATAAACAAAGCGTTTTTTTTTAAACTTTTGAAAAAGCCGGTCGGCTGCGGCAGCAAAAGCAAGCATGCGGGCTACTTGCTAAAGCAAAAGCTAAAAACAAAGCGGCAGCAAAAGCAACAGCGCGCAGCAAAAATACTAGCAGCAGCATAAGCGATATAATAATTATCTGCCTAAAAACAATAGTAAAAATGCTAAGCAAACTTAGCAAAAAATTACTTAGCAAAAGTATAATACTAGTAACAACAGCGCTAAAGCACGCTTTATGCAAAAATATAATAAAAGCAGCAAAAATATAAGCAGCTAAAGCGTAAGCAAGCAAAAAGCAGCTAAAAAACTTTATTATAATCAAGCGCAAATATAAACGCGGCAGCAAGCAAGCTAAAATATTTTTGTTGCTAAAAAACAAATTAAACGAGTTAATAAATATGTTAATATTATGCTATAAATTTTTATAAACAATATTTATAAAAAAAACGCACATAATATAATAGCAGCAGCAGCATATATAATTTAAACGTGCTATTTTAAATTAGCAATTTTTATAACCAAGCATAAAAAACTTTAAACCGCAAAATTATTATACCAAAAATAATTGTTTATATAATTTTAATTATTAATATGTTAGCATTAATTTTTTTTTGCGCATTTTGCGAAAACGCGTATATTTAAGCAAAATTTTAAATACTTATAAAAACGATATTATTAAAACTAAAAAGCAGTAAACAAACAAGCTTTTTATGCATATTTATATAAATTTATATTTGCCGCTGCAAAATATATTTACTAAATTGCATAATAACAAGCTATAAATACCACTTACGTGCTTTACACACACACGCATATAAATTGCTATTATTTTTAGCGCATTACAACAACATTTACGCGCTATTTACACACGCACATGCAAAGCGCCTTAAAAACAATTACGCTATATTTAAATTAACTTACTAAAGTAATTTTACCTAAAAAGGTGTATTAAATTTAGTGGTTTTTATAAGCGACCTAAAAAAAGCCTGTAAAGCTTAAATAATAAAATTACCACATTACCTAAGCAAAGTGGCATACAAGGTGTGGCTAAATCAGTGTGGCGTATATACCCACACCTAAAAAAGCTGTAACTAGAAAAAATGCCTCAGAATAAAACAAAAAAAGCCAGACACAATACAGCGACAAGATCACACTACCACTGAAAATCTGACAGATTTTCTCGGTTTTGTATTGCACGTGTTTCACCAAATTTTCATTCTAAAAACGTACTATTCCGGGTCCCATATAGCCTTGAGTAAATCTCGATGACGCTGGATAACTCGGTGCTTTGAATATAGCATGTCGTAGACTTCAATTCATTTCCACCACACACGATCGCCTGTACTCACCGAACTCTCATTAAACGGTTTTTAATTTTTAATTAGCAAAACTCCAAGAAAATGCCCAAGCCTCTACAGGCTTGAGCCAGCATCACTTCCGCCAGACAGCGTGCACCGCAGGTCAAACAATTACTTACTTGACCTAGCGTTAACTAGCTTAACCAAAACAAGGTAAAGGTTTTAAAATTAACTATAAATTAAATAAATATTTAAATTATTTAAAAGTTAATTTTTTTTATTTTTTTAAATTATTTACAGGGTATTTTTAATAAAAAAAATAAAAGTTATTTATTAGTAAAAATTTGTTACGAAGTGGGTAACCCAAAGAGGGGCTTAACGCGACCGGGACTTGTTATTTTTTCGCTTTTTTTGCATATCGCATAAACACTATAATTCCGGGTGTTATATAGGATTATTTCGATCGGCCGCGACTTTAACGATTTTAAAATTAATATAGTTAATAGCAATTTTAACAATTTTAAAATTAAAACGGTTAATAGTAACTTTGTTAATTTTGTTGCTTAAATATATAAAAAAAAGGTTTTTTTATATTTATATAAAAAAAAAGTTTTTTTATGTTTAGTTATGCGCTTAGTTTTTTAGCTATTAATTTAAAATTACTAAGCATTAATATATTTATTACTTTAATATTTAATAATATTTTTTATTGCACAGTAATAAAAGTACGATAAATTTTTTTAACGAATATCTGCTAATTTTTATATTATTATTTGCAAATTAAAAACCCCCGACAAGTTTATTATATTGTTATATAATAAGTTTATTACACTTTAATAACTTTTTAATCAGTAAAAATTAACATTGTTATAAATACCGGTATTAAAAAGCAAAACTAAAAAAAGCATTAAAAAAATATACTTTATTAATATTTAAAAGCAAATAAAAACAAGCTAAAAACTTTAAATTTTTTTAAAAAACAGGAATAAATTAATTAACTAAATTATAAGCTTGAAAACACAAAATTAAGCTTAAAAAAAACAATTAAAAACACGATTATAATATAAACTAAAAGCAACAATAAAACAAATTTAAGCAGCAAAAACGAAATTTAAAAAACTTTAAATAACTTTATAAACAAAAAAAAAAACAGCAACATTTAAATTATTTACACTAGCACCGTTAATTTTAAAGTTTATAACACTTATTTTTTTTTTTAGCATTTAAAATTATTACACCTGTTTTACCGCTATTTTTTTACAAGCAACCTTAAAAATATTAACTATATTGTTAGCAAATTAAAGTATAACTTTGCTAGTAATATAAAAAATTTTAACAGTATTATAAGCTAGCTAATTTATATAAAAACTAGTTATTTAAACCATAGTAATTACACTATTAATTTTAAAACTAGTGGTTTAACAACCGGCATTTTAAACATTTAAACTAATTATAACAAGCACGTTAACACTAAAAAAAGCTATATAAATAGCCTAAAAAAATAATAGCATACCATTTTTACCATTTTTACCATTATTAAAATTAGCAACAATATTAAAATTATTAAATATAAAAAAATTTAAATTTACGGCTTTTAAGCTATATAATAAATTTACTAATATAAATACATTTTTAATTTATATGCAACTTTATTTAAAATAGTATTTAGTTTTAATTATAAAAAATAACTAAAAAGTAATAACTATATTATTAAATTAACTGGTGTTAGCTATATTTTTTACGTGCATTACATGTGCCATAGGTAGCACGTAACAATAGGGAAAATTTGTTATTTCCTTTAAAAAAGCGTTATGCGCTAGCTAGAGTTTTTACCTAAGTGAAAACTTTGCTACGTACGAAGCTTTTTTTACCTTTTAAATAAATAAATAAATAAATACAAGTGAATACAAAATAAGTTCACTTTATTTCACTTTACACGTACGATTATACCAAGCTTATTTAACATTAATTAGTGGTTGCGGGATACACCACAGATTAGCTAAAGTAAAAACGGAGCCTAGGCAAATTTAACTTTTTTGTATAAGTTATGCCACGGTTAAACAAACCTTTTATATTATACCTTTGTTTTTTTTAAATAGCTTTTAAACTTAGTTATAAAAAGTTAAAAAAATTGTTAAATTAATTACTGTACAAATAAAGCTAACTAAAACCTTGTTTTATTTTGCACGACAAATTTAGCAATAATATATATTTTATACTATGTTAAACTTTATTTGCTAAATTAAAAGCCAAACGAAACAAATAAATAAAACTAACTAAAAAAAAATATTGCACAAACCAAACAATTTAAATACTTTTTATGCCTTAAAACATACCGCATAAAAAAAATAAGCATTATTTAGTTAAAAAAACTTCGATAAAAACAAATATACCAAGAATATATATAATAAACTTGCTAAAAAATAAAGAGTTACTTTAATTACCGCACAAAAAATAATTAATTTAAACTTTATAAATAATAATTTAAACTTATTTTATGCGAGCTTAAAATAGCTAAATATATAAGTTTTTTAACAAACTTAATTATATAAAAAGCTAAACTATACACCTAAAAATATATTTTAAGCATTTAAAAAAAAATTTTATAAGTAAACAAACAAATATTTTAAATAAATTAAACGATTATTTAGCAAAACAAAACGTACGATTAAAACAAAGCGATAACTTAAAAATATTACACCTTGCATAAATTTTATAAAGCAAAATTAAGCTAAATTTATAAAAATTAAAAAAACTACTAGCAATAAACATTTTTTCCGTACGGAAAAAAAAGTTAGCATTTTTTACACCTAGCTAACAATTATAAAATATTTTTAATAAAACCTTTTTGGCTACAAAGCAACTAAACGACCAGCTTAATAAATTATTTAATTTTTAATTTAACGTACGGTCGGAAATCTTGTAATTTTTATTTATGCTAAAACGCTTTTTTTAAATCCGGAATATTTTATACGCTTAAAACCTATATATATAAAGCTACGTGCAACAGTTTATTAAACAAAAAAATATACTTAAACAGCTATATTTTTAAACAAAAGCAAAGCATAAACCAAACTTTTAACCAGTATATAAATATTTTATTTTTTATTACCTTTTTTAAACATTAAAAAAACAAGTTTTTATACGTATAACATTAAAATTAGCTGTTATTAATTTTATATTAAATTTATTTTCTGCAAAAAATATATGTAATAAAATTATTTCACCGAAAAAATACGCGCTTTTTTAAAAGACCTGGAAACAAAAATGTAATTATTTTAAAAAGCCGTATAATTTATTATATAATAAAGCACGCTTATTTATAAATGCTTACTAAAAGCTCGGAATTTCGGAAAGTTAATATTATGCTGTTTTTTTTATAATTTTTTAAAGTTGCGCAAAAAATTATTATATATATTATATCGGTTTAAACAAAACATAGTATAAAATTTATCGCACGTTAAATATTTATTTTAACATTAATATTAATTATAGTTATTATTAAGCCGACTAAACTATTATTATTTTCGCACAAATAAAAAAAAAAAACCTAGATTTAACACCGCATAAAATATTAAAGCTTATAATTAACAAGCTTGCAAACGCTTAACACGCGCTAAGTGTTAATTATTAAAGAAAAATTTAGCTTAATATAATAGTTGCAAAAATATATTATAAAATTTTTAAATTTAATATAGCGTTAATTTTACAAAAGTTTTCGTGCAAAAGCTTTTTTGCTAACTTAAAAGCATGCTTCAAAATTATAGCAAATATTTTAACAAAGTATTATTTTTAAAATAATTACGATATTTATTTTACAAACCAAAAATATAATTAAAATAATTATACAAAAAAACTATTTAAACTAAAACTTTTTATATAACACCCGGGCCAGCCGAATATATACCGGAGCAACTTTTAAACTTAAAAAACTGTTAAAAATAATACTTGCACAAACAAAAAATATTTTATATGCCGAAAAAAAAAATATTAGTTAAATAAACATATATTTTAAAAACAAATACGTGCAAAAAACCAATATTTTAATTTGCACAAAATAATTTATAATATATTATTAATACCGGATAAATTTTTAATATACTTAATAAAATATAAAAAATACTTTAAAACAAACAATAGTTAAAATAATATAAATAAAAAACTTGGCAAATAATTTACTTAATTTTTTATAAATAATATATTTATTTACTGTACAACTAAAAAAAATATCTGAAAATACGAAATAAATATTTTTTTAAACTAGTTTATACTAAGCGACCAATACCGTACAAAATACCAAAAAAAACTATAAAACACTAGCGTTTTAAACTATTTAATAATAAGCAAAGCGCAATTAAAAACATATTTTAAAATATATTTTTGCATAAAAATTAACTAAAACCTTAAAACCGCACATATTTATTTTAATAGCAATAATATTATTATATTTATTAGCACCGTATAAATAAACAATTTATTAAAAATAACAATTTATTATATACTAAAAAACTTTATGCTATTTTTGTTTTCGCTAAAAAATGCAAACCGAGTTTAAATATATTACAATAACACTAAAAATATTATCGTGCGCAAAAATAACCAAATTATACTAGTTGTGCGCAAATAAAAGCATTTATTTTTTAACACAAAACTATATAAAACCGGAATTTATTTTACCAAAATAAAGTTACGCCGGCTATATTAACGGTTTAAACACCTATATACGGAAAAACTTTATATTATGCTAAATTATACAAAGTATAAAACCGATTATATAATTTTAAAAAAAATTTAGAAATTTTGCTATTATTACTAAATACACAACTAAATATTTAAAAGGTTTAAATTTTTAATTAAAAATAATTATAATTTTAATTACGAAATAATTATTAATGCTATACGGATAAATAATAAACAAATATTATATATAATCGATATAACTATATTTTTTTAAGCAGCAATATTTTTAAAATTTATAAACGTATAAAATGCTTAAAAAACACTATGTAAATGCTAGATTAATGTTTACTAAAGCTTTTTTAACTATATTACGCACAACTTAAATATAAACTTTATGTCTAAAAAGTTTAAAAACCAAGCTAAAATTATAAACACTTAGTGTTATGCGATGCCAGTAAAAACACACTAAGCTGTTAGCAAAATAAAAGAAATTTATAAATTGTTACGCCGCATATACGATATTTTAAAAGCAAAACTTAGTAATCGCACAAAACAAAAGTCGATTTTGCAAATAATAATAAAAGCATTAAACAATACTGCAGGCTTAAACGGTTTAATTTTTACATTTTTTATATTTAAAGCATATTTTAAAATTAACTAAAACTTATTTTTTTTGCTAAATATTATGCAACAAGTAAAAGCAATTAAAAAAGCTATAAAAATGCTATAAAAAAAAAGCTAAAATTAAAATTAACCGCGCAATAAACTAATGTAACGGCTTTGTTACGCATAACATTTTATTTTTGCTATTTTAAACTAAAATGTTAATATAGCAAAAAAAAAAAAAAAGATAAACTGTACAAAATTTAATTTATTAAAAAATTAAATATTATTATCAACTTAATAGCTTTATTTAATTTAAATATACGCAAGTTAAGCCATATTATCGCGCGCAAAAAAACATTACAGAAAAAAACACTAGTAAAACGCTAAATAATATATAACCTGCTTAACTTTTAACCGTGCGAAAAAAAAAAAACGCTTTCGCAAAGCTGTAATATTTTATAATGCTTTTATATAACATTTAAGTTATTAATTTTTAACCGCTAAAAAAAAGCAAAGCTATGTTTTAGCTGTTAAATTATATAAAAATAATATTATTAATATGTTTAAAGCATTTTTAAAAAAATTAAACATTATTAAAATTAATAACTTTATTATATAAAAGGTATTTTAATTTATAAAATATAACCTAGCAAAATATAACAGTATTTATATTTTTAAATTTTGTTTTATATAAAAAATTAAAAGCAAAATAATTAAGCCGTACAAAAAATTAAAATTAATTATATAAAGCTATAATAATATTAAAAAAAAATAATGTTTACTTAGTTATTAATAATTTAACAAATAAGCCAGCAATTTATTTTAGCACTAGGCTTTTTATTTATGCAATACTTTAAAATAAAAAAAAAATTAAAAAATATAACTTAGGCGTACATACAGTTTAAAAATAAACTAGCCAGAAAAATTTTCGTACGATTGCTTTTAAAACTAAAGTTAAAATACTTTGACAATATTATTTTGTAAATTATACGGCTATTATATAGCCTAGCAAAATTAAAATTTTACTGGTTTAAAATATATTACCAATATTATCGTGAAAAACTAAAAATAATTGTTTTAATGTATAACCTATATTTTTTTATTTTGTACGGCAAACAAAAAAACTTTAGTATTATTAAGTTATAAACAAACAATATTTTTAGTTTTATTATAGCAAACTTTTTAGCAAAAAAGAAAAATAAACTTTAAAAAGCTGGCTTTTATATAAAGCTAAAAAAAACTTTATAAGTTAACTATTTAATTAAGTTTAACGGTAGCTAAATTATTTTGCTACTTAATAAAAATATTATTTTAATATAAAAAAAACAAGCTAGCTAGCTAGCTAAAATTAACATACGTACAATTAACTTTGCATAACAATATATTTTTTAACGCGCATAAAAAGTATATATTAATAACATTTGCCAGCTAAAAGCCGCATATAATTTATTAGCAGCAATATAAATTACTAACTTTATAGCAAATAACGTACGGATATTAAACTAAAAAGTTAAATAGCAAATAAATAATTTAAACAAAAGTTTAATTTTTATACTTTTAAACTTTTAATATGCGAAACTGTTTATTTTTACAAATAGCTTATTTGCTAATAACGTAAATATAAGCTTGCAGCTAAAATTTATTATCGTATTAGCAACTAAGCACCGTACGGAACAAAGCACAAGCTTTAAAATTAAAAGTAATATTATATATTAAAACTTTAGCAAATATAAATAAATCACTTAAAATATATTAGCTAGCAAACTATATAGTATAGTTAACAATTTTAATAATGCAATAATTTTTTGCATAATTATTTAAAAAATTATAATTATATTAAGCATACCACTTATTTTAGCTATATTATATTTAAATTTAAAATTGCTGTATAACTGCTTGGTTAAACTAAGCACTACTTAAAAAAAGCGACTTATAATAAATATTATATTACTATAAAAATTGTACAAAAAAAAAATCTTTAAAATATAATAAATTAACAAAAAAAATAACCTAGCTAATATATTTATTAAATATACCTTAAATATAGCTTTAAAAACTTTAATATTAACAAATAAATTAAATATATAAATAAAAACATTTATAAATTACATTTAGCAATATTATACGCAATAAAAACAAAAAAAAAATAAAAAATATGCATAAAAAACAATAATTATTTTTTATTGTTATAAATTATATTACATTTATAAAATTATATATTATATATATAAAAAAAAAATAAACATAAAATATATTATAAAAAGCAAAAGCAAAAGCAAAATATATTAAACTTTTTTTTTTTTATTTTTTTTTTATAAACGTATAAAATTTGAGATTTTTTTTTTGCTAGCTATTTATTAACGATGCGTGCACCGACTGCCGTGCGATGTTTATACGTATAATTTGCACGTTTTTTATTAAACATTTAAAAGCTAACAATATTACTAAAACGGCATGCTGCTTTTATGCTCGAAGCTGCACTTATTAGCGCAAAATAAGCAATTTTAGCCGCGGCTTTAAATAAAAATAGCGCAAAAATAATTTTTGCGCTAAATAATTCGCGCAATTATTTCGCAAATATTATTATCCGCACAAATGCAAATGTTAATATTTATAGTAAAAACTAGTATAGGTAATAAAGTAAAATAACTGATAATTTAAAGGAAAAATTCTTAGTTAAGTTTTTGCTAGAAATAAAAACCTTTATGTAAACTTTTCCATATTAAACTAGTAAGCTAGTGAACTTTAGTTAGTAAAATAAGTGGTTTATATTAAATTTACCCCTTTTAAATAACTGTGTTAAATGCCAGGGTATAAAAAAAACTTGTCGTTTTTAATATATTAACTAACTATTTAACTAGTATATAGGTAAGTTAATTAATTTTTTTTAATTACTTTGCAAAGTTTACTTTGTTTTTTTTTTATAAAAACATTAGTTATTTTTAAAACAACGGCGTTTTTAAATAAAGCACCGTTTTTAGCCTTGATATTTAATTTATTTCTTTGGCGCTGCTAATATTTTTTAACTAATTTTATAGAGTTTTGCATTTGCTATTTTAATTGCCACCAGTTGTTTTTATGCCCGTAATTTTTCTATTTAACCAAATATTAAAATCCCGTTTTAGTACGGTTTAAACGGTGTTTAAAAATAATTTTAATTTTAAAAAACTCTTTTTTTTTTTTAAGGTTTAGTTAGTTATTAAAAATAAAACCGGGTGAAAGTGTAAAGCGGTAAAAAGAATTTTTACCTTGTTTACCGGGAGATAAATAAACAATAAAAATAACAAAATAAATATTAAATGTTTTAAGTAAATTAAGTTTATAAGCTAGTTGTTTAACTTGTTTTTTAATTTTTTAAAGTTTAGCATATTGTTATAAAAACTTTTTAAAAGGTCGTTTAAATAAATAATATTTTTTATATAGTTTTAAATATATTTTATTATTTATGTTAAATTTTATTAAAATATATTTTCGATCGTAATATTGTTTAGCGCAGGTTGCGGCAAAATTTATAGCTAATTTAGCGTTTTTGCATAAATATTTTTTAAAAAATCGGAAATTTTTATATTTAATAATATTAACTTTTGTTAAAACATTGTTAAAGCTGGGTAAACAAAAACCGAAAAATTGTTTGTACGCCGATAATTTAATTAAGTTTAAATATGCGCTGTTTAGGTTTTATTGCAATAAAAACAGCACGTTTATTTAGTTTAATTTAAAATATTTAAAAATATAATAACGTAAAGCGATTTTAACGGTTTAATTTTTACGTTTAAATAAACCGTTTCCCTATAAATAATAAGCCGTTATTATAAATAGTTTTACGCTAAAAGTTTTTTATAGTTTTTTTTAAAAGTTAAATATAAATTTATAATTTTGATTTAAAATAATATTTGTTAAAACTTTTTAATTAAAAAGTAACAATTGCTTAGCTAAAACGGTAGCTTAATTTTTCGCAATATATTTTGTATTGCCTGGGATTAACAATAACCGCTTAAAAATTACGCAAGTAACCGTAATAAGCGCGTTATAATAGCTATGTTTTTTTAATTGCTATAAGGTATTAGCTAAAAAAACCTTAGGTAAACCAAAAATAAAATCTATAGCAATAATTTTTATTAGTTTTATGTTTTATAGTTAAATAGGTTAATAATTACCGTAAAGTTTTTTATGGCTTATAGTGCATATTTTATAATTGTTGCAGTGTTTAAAATAAGCGATAACTTTGCGTGTTTTTAAATAAATAAAATAAAGTTCTAAGTTTTGCATTATATATTTTTTACCGAAATAGTGCTTATTATTATATACTATAGCGAGGAATTTATTAACCTATGCGTTTAGTATACACAGTTTATATTTATTTAAATAATTAACGTTATAAATAAAGCTTTTTACGATTGCAAAAAAATAGCCAGGCCAAAAAAAATTGTTAACGTTTTTATTATTGTTACGGAGTGTTTGCAATATTTTGTTATATTTGGGATTTTTATTATAGTTAGCTATAAATTTAGTTCGGACGGCTTTATTTATTACTGCCTTAGTTATTACTGCGTATGCTAATAAAATTTTTCGTATTATTTAAATATTGTTAAAAACTGGGATTTTATTAAATTGCTTAATTTGTTCGTTTTTGTTTTTTTTATTTTTAATATTTTTGAAGCGATTAAATAGATTTGGTATAAAGTTAAAACGTTTTAAAAAATAATATATTTGTAGTCCGTACTGCAATAAATAAATAAAAGCGTTAATAAAGCGTTTATTAGCTTTGTCCGTTAATTTTATATTTAAATTTATTTAATTTAAAATATTTTTAGTAGCTAAGTAATTAGTAAGTATAATTACTAAATTATATAATATTTTTACTATAGTTTAAAGCTTTTTGCAAGCTTAAATAATGCAAGCAATTTTTAACTTTAAAAAGCTATAACGCATTTTTGCTTAAAAAAAATAGCGACTAAAAAACATAACAAAAAGTATTTTTATACTAGGTATAATTTTACCCAGCTTTTATTTATATTTATTGCGTAAATAAAAAAGTATAATATTAAAGCCTCGCTTTAAAAATTTATTTATTTGCATAAATAATATTTTATATAAGTTGTAATAAAAAATGGTGTTATAATTATATATAAACTTTTATATTGCTTTAAATAACTTTATTTTTTTATAGGCGTAAAGCGCATGCTTTATACGTAAATTTATCGTTTACCTGGGTTATTATTTATAACGCGACTAGCTTTACGTTTTTCGTTAAAAAGGGCTGTTTTTTTTTGTTATAGGAAGTTTGCGCACTGCGTATAATAAAGAAAAAAAATGCGAAAAAAATTGCTGTTACCGAGGTACTGCTCGAGTGCGTTTAACTAGTCGGAAAACTTTAAATTTTAAAAAGCAGCAAGCTTTTTTTTAGTAGTAAATATGCTAAGTGCATTTACTCAAAACCTAAGTAGTTAAACAAAAAAATAACCTAAAAAAAAATATTTTTGTTGCAAAACAAAATAAAAATAATGCAAAAATAATCGATATAATTTTTTTTAGTATTAAAAAAATAATTATATTGTTAATAAAAATTTTGCAAAAATTTTTATATAGCTTGGTTTTTTTGTTTATAAAACGCTAAGCGTAAGCAAATAAATTGCAAAATTTTATTAGTATTATTATAAATTTTTTAAGTTTTTAAGGGCTAATAACGGTAAAATAATTTTTATAGTTGCGATATATTTTTAATTAAAAAAAAAACTTTGTAGCGTTAACGCAAATTATATATGCTTTTTTTTAAATTACGCTAATAATTTTCGATTAAAAAAAATAAATAATTATTTAGCATTATTATTTTGTTTAACAAGCGAAAGTTTAAAACTGGTTAAATTTCGAGCATTTTTTTAACTTATTTTTTTGCTACAAAAATTAAATAAACAAAAAAAGTTAATTTGTTTACTTATTTTATTTGTTTTTATTTATATAGCTTGTTATATACTGCGTTTAATATTTTTTTGTTTTAATAACTTAATAAATAAGCATAACTTTTAATTTTATATTTTTATTAATTATTAACTAAAGGTATTTTTATTTGTTTTTTTTAAAAAATATTAATAATATTTTAATTTTTTTAGACCTTAAATATATTATTAATAACTTAAGTAATTTTGTTTGAAATTTTGCTTTTCCCGGTATAAATTAATTAGCTACCTGGTAAAATAATTTTGCTAAGTTTTGCAGGTTTTTTAATTTTAAAGGTATTATAAACTTCGGATATTTTAAGCTTGTTGTTTTCCAGTTTTTTTAATTTAAAAAAGTCAAGGTTTTTTGCTTTAATGTTTTAGTAAATCAAGTCGGTAAATAAAATGCTTTTAAATGTGTTTCCGTATGCTTTTAATTAATTTATTATATTTTTAACAGTTGTTTCGTAAAATATATTAAAATTATTTAGTGCATTAATAATCCCGGCAATATTATTTGTAAAAATTTGGTTTGCTTTATTACTAATTATTGCTTTAATTATAAAAGTTATTATAACATTTTAATTAATAGTAAATAAGCATAATATTTTAAAGTTATTAAATATATATATGCTTTATGCAGTAATATTGCTTAGTGTAGCTAAAGTTACGCTTAGCGTTTTTACTATTTTTGCGCTTTTAGCAGCGTTTAATGCTATAAGCGTTTTTGCTATCAATATTGCTTTTAAGCATAATTTTTATAATGTTATTTTCACGCGTTTTTTATTACTTTGTTTTTATATTTTACCGATTTGTGTGTTTTTTAGTATATTTTTTGCTTTTGGTAATAAGTTAATTATTATTATTTGGTGCGAAGTTGTAAATTTAATAATAGCCGCTATATTATTTTTTTAACTTGGTTTAAAATTAAAATTTCGGTTAAATAGTAATAATTTATAAATATAAAATATTATTATAGTTTTGCTTAGCTTAAATATAATATTATGCTGTAAAGTTATTTTGCGAGTGCACAAATACGCGCAAAAATATACTTTAAACTTTTAGCGAAATTTTTTTGCGTTAGCAAAAATAACTTTTTGTTGCTTAAAATCGATAATTATTTTGCAGAGGTTAAAAAAACTTGTTTTTAAAAATAAACGTATACCGCAGTTTTTTTAAGTATATTTAAGCAAACTTAATAATTTTTATTAAAACAAAATTGCTATATTTATTTACGCTAAAGTAGTATAATTTTATTATAATGTACTGCGTGCATTAAATACGTTTTTTGCTAATGCTTTTTTTTTTTTTTTTTAATATTTGATAATATATTTAACGTGTTTTAAAAAATTAAAAATAACCAGGTTTTATTTATACCTAGTATTGTAGCAAATTTTAATATTTACGCCGTTAAAATTTTTTTGTGCAATAATCTGGAAAAAAAAATATTTATTGCTTAACTATTAATTTATTGCCTCGTTAAATTTATATAAACGCGGTAGCGCTTTTTTAATCGTAAATGCTAAAATATATTTTTTAACGCTGCTAAAGTTTTTTACCGCCGCAAAAAAAACATAATTGTTTAGTTAGTAATTTAACAAATGCTTAAACAATTTATTTTTTAAGTTAAATATTATATAACAGTTTTTGCATTTACGTTATAATTTATTAACTAAAAATATATCTCCGATTTATTTTGGTAATTAAAATTAACAATAGCATATATAACGTTTTTTTTTTTTAAATCAAACGTTTTACTGCAAAATTAACAAGTTACGCTATAATTAATAACTATATATTTTTTATCGAAGCTACAATTTAAATTAAAGTTTAAATAGTACGATCGCTTGCTATTATTATTATTAAAAATATTATTTATTTTTTTTAATGCCTTAGCTTGATTTTAAGCGCGATTGCAATCGCGCTAATGTTTATTATATTTATTTATACGTTATTTTTTGCTTTTTTTACGCTTTTTTTCTTTTAATTTTTATTAAAGCTGGTTTTTATTTTTGCTTAATTTATCGCGGTTTTTTTTTTGTTATATTTGTTGCGCCATTTGTTTTTTTTGTTTTTTAAGTATTTAAAATTATAGCAAAAATTTAATTAGCTTAAATATTTTTAACATGCTGCAGTTAGCAGCAATAGCTTTATTTTAACTATTTAAGTTATATAGTTAATTAATTTCTAGCTTAATTCCGGGGCTAAAAAATACTGCTTAATATTTAAGTTTATTATGTTTTAAACCTATATTATAACGCTATGCTAATTGTTATTATCTTGGTTTAAAATTTTTATCGCTTTTGTATATCGGAGTTTTTTTTATATAAATATAATTATAACTGCCTCGTTTCGGCTTATATTATTAAGCTTTAAATTTTATTTTTTATCGGTAAACCTTTCGGTCGCTAGTAATAATTGCATAAAAAATCGGTTTGTAAATTTTTTTAAAACTTTTTTTAAGCTTTTTGCTTTTATTTTTTTGCGATAATCGGAAATAAATTTGTTATTTTACTATATAACCGCTGTTTTAGCTAAAAGCGTAAAAAATAATATTATAATTTGTTTGCTTATGTTATAAATACGTGTTGGTATAAAGGTAAACTAAGTGGCGGCCTAATATTTCCTTTTTTTTTCCCGCACTTGTTTTTTTTTTAGCATAGTTATATTTTTTTCTTGTTACGTGACTATTTACCTGGCTTACCAGGCTTACAATGATTTGTAGCTTATTTAACTCGCAGTAATTTAAGCGATTATTATATTTTTTATGTTTATATAGTTATGCATTTTTTATATTTAGTTACTTGTTTGTTTTTTGCTTTTTAGCTATTAATTTAAAATCGCTAAGCACTAATATATTTATTATTTCGATATTTAGTAATATTTTTGTGCATAGTAATAAAAGTATAATAAATTTTTTTAACGAACACCCGCTAATTTTTATACTATTATCTGCAAATTAAAAACTCCCGACGAGTTTATTATATTATTATATAATAGGTTTGTTACACTTTAATAGCTTTTTAATCAATAAAAATTAGCATTATTACAAATACCAGTATTAAAAAATAAAACCGAAAAAAGTATTAAAAAAAATATATTTTATTAACACCTAGAAGCAAATAAAAATAAGCTAAAAACTTTAAACTTTTTTAAAAAATAAAAATAAATTAATTAACCAAATTATAGGCCTGAAAACACGAAATTAAGCCTAAAAAAACAATTAAAAATATAATTGTAATATAAACTAAAAGCAGCAGTAAAATAAACTTAAGCAGCAAAAACGAAGTTTAAAAAACTTTAAATAACTTTATAAATAAAAAAAAAAACAGCAATATTTAAATTATTTATACCAGTACCGTTAACTTTAAAGCTTGTTACATTTGTTTTTTTTTTTTTTAGCACCTAAAATTATTACACCTGTTTTACCGCCGTTTTTTTTATAAATAACCTTAAAAATATTAACTATATCGTTAGCAAATCAAGGTACGACTTTATTAGTAATATAAAAAGCTTTAACAATATTATAAGCTAGTTAAGCTACACAAAAACTAGTTACTTAGGCTACGGTAATTGCATTATTAACTTTAAAACTAGTGATTTAACAACCAGCATTTCAAACATTTAAACTAATTATAATAAGCATGTTAACACCAGGAAAAATTATACAAATAGCTTAAAAAAACAATAGTATACCACTTTTACCATTTTTACCATTATTAAAATTAGCAACAATATTAAAACTGCTTAATATAAAAAAATTTAAGCTTACGGCTTTTAAACCGTATAATAAATTTATTAATATAAATGCGTTTTTAATTTATGTGCGACTTTATTTAAAATGGTATTTATTTTTAATTATAAAAAATAACCGAAAAATAATAGCTACATTGCAATTTTTGGCAAAAAAAGTATTTAAATAGTTTAAGCTAATTTTTAAGAATTTTTTAAAGGCTAATAGTAAAAAAAACCTTAAAAAAAAAACAAAAAAATTTTTTGCGGATTATCACAAATTTGAAAAACATATAAAAATATTATTTAAAAATATTAAAAAAGCAAAACATGCTAAAAAATAGCTATATTAACTTAAGCAAAAAATACAAGCATTAAAGTATGCTGTAAAATTTAAACGATTAGCAGCAATTTTAAAATTATTAAAGTTAGCTTTATTTTATTTATTTTACAAAAAACTTAAAATATAAATATAAAACAAATTATTTAAAATAAATAAATTAAATAAACTTAAAAAATATATTGATATAGCAATTATAATCGATAAAAAAATTTTTAATCGATATTTTAAAAAAAAAAAAATCTCGAAAAAAACTAAAAGTCTTTAGGATAACAAAAAGCAAAAAATAAAAAAAATAAGCGTGATTTAATAGCAATTTTTTAAAGATATATTACAGGTTAAATATTTTAACTGTAATAAAAAAAAACATTTTAAAAAAAATTGCCGGTTTAATAAAAAACCAAACGGTTAAAAAAAATACCAAAAAGAAAAAATTTTTTAACTTAAAAAAAAAGCAAAAATTATAGCGGTTTAAAATAACAATAAACAACAAAAAAACAAAAAAAAAAATCTTTTTAAAAGCTAAGTATAATATCGCAATTATTTATTAAAACAATAATTTTATACCAAAACAAAATAAATGCTTTATTTATAACGGTTTAAAAAATAAAGCATGCAAATTTTACTTAAAATTGCGTTAATTATTAAAATAAATTAAGCAAAAATATATTTGTTACAAAAACGAAAACTGCAAATTGCATTTAAAAAAGCTATTTTTACACTGCGCTAATATAAAGCTACTTATAAATTTTTACATTAATTATTTTGTAAAAAATATAATTATCCACAGCATTAATAAACAAAAAATAACGCCGGATTTAACCTAGCGAATAATTTGGACAAAAATACCGAAAAAAAAAGCTTATGCAATTATAACAAAAAACTTTTTTATAAAGTATTGCCGAAAATATGTTTAATATATACGGGCATTAACTAAAGCAAAAAAGCTATAGCGCTAAAATATATATGTTATATAGCAGTTATTTATAAATTATATAAACAAACGTTTATATTTCCACTAAAGCAAAAATAAAAAATTAATAAATATAAACTGTATTACTATATTTATAATGCTTTAAAAAATTTAAAAAATAATTTATAAATATGCAAAAAATATTTTTATACTTAAATTAGTTAAAAAGCAATTATCCGTAAATATTTATGCTATATAAAAACTTATTGTAAAATTTACAAAAAAAATGCAAAACTACAAAAAGTGTTATTTATAAAAAATTTAAAAAGCAAAAATAAAAACGATAAATTATTTATAAATAACTTAAAATTATTAAAGCAAAAATTTTAAAATATATTATGCTTAATTAAAAAAAAATGGTATTAATATATAAATAACTACTGCGAAAAATATGCAGTTAAAAAAGCAAAAGTAACACAGTTACGTAAAAAGGGTAGGTCTAATGTAGGCCACCCACCTTGCTAACTAAAGTCCACTAGCCCACTAGTTTAATATGGAGAAGTTTACATAAAGGTCACTGTTTTTAGCAAAAACTTAACTAAAAACTTCTCTTTTAAATTATCAGTTATTTTACCTTATTACCTATACTAGTTTTTACTAAAAAGCTTAAAAACTTGCTAAATTTAAAAAATAAAAGTTAAAAAATAAATTAAGTTCTCGTTAAAAAAGCAACAAGTAATTATAAAAATTAAAATTTTATGGGAAATTTAATGTAAAAAAAAAAACCAACTAGAAATTCCGATTAAAATTAATAAAAAACGGTATAATATATTAATTAATTTTAAAGCATAAGTTAACGTTATATTTTTTAAAATTGCAAAACAAAATTAAATTTTTTAAAAATATAAAACAAAGTTTTATAAAATTATTGCGTTTAATAAAAGCAGTTTTAATTATAATAACGGTTAAATATTTAAAAAAATTAAATTTTTTGTTATATTTATACAAAAATATAAAAAATAAATTATATAAATTTTGCTAACATTTTTAATTACAATATTGTTTTAAAAATATTATAGTTAAAATTTAGCAACTTACTTAGTCGATAGAAATTTAAAAAAATTACATAAAAAAAAACAAAATAAGCAAAAATAATAAAAAAAACAACAAAATATATTATAAATAAAATTCCAAAAAAATATTTAAAATTTAAGGATTTGTTTTAAAAAAAAAAATTACCAAAATATAGTTTTTAAAACCACAAAATACCTATTAAAAAAAAACAAAAACTTATTTTTTATAAAATTTATTATATAAACCTATAAAAAGCTAAAGCATTATAAAAATACCTCGACAAAAATTTAACAAA
The DNA here is from genome assembly GCA_022578775.1 of Xylaria venustula. Lineage (NCBI taxonomy): Eukaryota > Fungi > Ascomycota > Sordariomycetes > Xylariales > Xylariaceae > Xylaria > Xylaria venustula. The sequence goes on along the minus strand of MU389346.1, from coordinate 540,028 downwards.
AAAATTTATTTAAAAATTAATATTACCGGCCGGATATCTAGTAATAATAGTACTAAAAATTAAAAATAACAAACCTCGACTAAATAAAAACAAAAACCCAGAGTTTTAAGTAATAGCAAATTATTAATTATTAAACAACGTTATTATACTAAATAAACACTTTTTTACATTAATATTAACAATAAAAAAAAACATTAGTAAAGCAAAATAATATACTATAATAAATATGCCAAATAAATATTATGCGATTTGCATAGCAAAAAAAAAAAAAAATGAAAAATAGCAATACAAACAATTTATAAATTTTATAAATATTTTGTTATACTAAAAAAATTATAAAACGCACCGGCTAGCTTTTAACAAATAATAATAACGATATTTAAAAAATTTATTAACAAATTTGTATTTATATATTTAAACAATATTTTAATTTATTTTAACACTTTAAAAAAATATAAAAAATATGTAAAATTAATATTAAAAGCATTTTAAAACGCGGGATTACGATTAAACACCAAAAAATGCAAATAGCATATATAAAAAGTTAATTTTTTAAAATATATAATTACCCTAGAACAAATTTAAATATAACAATTTAAAATTAAAATAATATACAATTAAAAAAATTTTAACCTAGCTACGGTTACAAATATATAACAAGCATTAAAATTTTTAAACTATATTTAATTATTAATTAAAAATTTTAGTAAACTAGCTTAAAAACTTATTAAATATACAATAAAAAAATATAAAAAAAAAACGTTTTTTATATCAAAAAAAGCTAAAAAAGCGTTTAAGCAGTTAAAATTTCGGGTAATATTTAATCTAGTAGTTAAATCACCTAATTTATTTAAAAAAAAAACTAAAAACAAACGCATTAAATAAAATAATTGCTGGAGTATTTAAACAATTAGAAAAAAATAAAAAATAGCACCTAGTAACTTATTACTTAAAAGCACTAAAAAATGCAGCGTTACGGTACCCAATTTATAACAAAAAACTTTTAGTAATTATTATAGCATTTAAAAAATAAAAACTTTTTTTTACAAAAACAATAAAACTTATTAAAATTTATTTGGATTATAAAAATTTAATTCGATTTATAACAACTTAAAAAATTAATAAACAATATAAAAATTAAATAATTTTTTTATTTTAATTTAATTTTAAAATATACTATATCAAAAAAAAAAATATTTAAGCAAATATTTTCAGCAAACGCGAAATAAAAAAATTTAAAATATTTAAATAAAATATTTAAATATTATATTTACAAAAAAATAAAAGTTTAAAACTTAACATAATTTTTAAAAATTTACCAGTAAAACAATCCAAATAAATATAACAATAATATAATTAATAAAAACGAGCTAAGGTATAAAACCTAAAAAAATATAATTATAACAATTTAATTTATTACGGAAAAATTTATTTACCAGTAAAGTTACGCTGTAATTTTGTTAAAAAATTTTATAAATATTTATTGCACAAACACTAAAAAGTAGTTAAAACGATATAAAAACTATAAAAAAAGTATAATTTTTTAAAACTAGAAAAAACTGTTAAAAATATTATTAAAAAAAACAACATTTGCGCCAAGGCTAAATTCGCACGATATAAACTATATAAATTATTTTAACTAATATAAATACCTAATTAAATATAGCATACTATTGCTTGGGACTTTATTACCGGATTATTTTTATTAGCAAACCTAGTAACAAAAATATAATATGATATAATATAGGTTATTATAAACTAATTTATAAAATATATATATTTTTTACCTTTTAAAACAAACGCAATTGCAAAATAATTTGCATATATTTTTGTTTAACAATATTTTAATAAGCATAAAATACCAAATAAAATTATTTTTAATTAAAACAAATTATTTATATTAAAGTTTAAAAATAGTTTTTTTAAACAAATAAAAGTAAAATTTAAATTTTTAATAGTATATTATTTTTAAACAGATAAAAAAACAAAAAAACTAAATTAAACACTTAAACAATATTTTTGGAGCTATATTAATTATTAGCAAAACAATTAAGTAAAACTTTTGCTTACAGCATAAATTGCATACAATATATTTAAAAATAAAAAAATAAATATATTTTTGCATAAAACAATATATAGTAAACAAGCAAAAATTAAAAAACCAAAAAAATTACTTATAAAAGTACTAATTATTTTAACTATAGCTTTTAAAGCTAAAATAATTACAACTAAAATTAAAACAATTTAAACTAAATTATAAACTTAACTTTAATTTTTATAACAACAAATAGCAAAATATTACAACAAAAAAAAAACTAAAAAACCAGTTTTAATAAAAAAAAATAAAGTTTATTTATTACAACAAAAACAAAATGCTACATTAAAAATATTACAAATTAAAACAAAGCGACCAAATAATAAATTAAATTTTAAAAAACTTGGTTTTTTTAAAATTAAAAAAATTATTTTATTAACTAATTACCGATTATTATTACCAAAAATAATGCAAATTTACCCAGTTTTTCACATTTTTTTACTTAAACTAGCGCTAAACAATATACTTTTTAAAACACAAATTAAAGTTAAAACAAATTAAAACATTTATAAAGTCGAAAAAATACTAAACTTTCGTTAAAACAGTAAAAAAATTAAATATTTAGTGAAATAAAAAAAATACCTATATGCAAATAATATATAAAAATTTATAAAACACTTAAAAAATGCCGCGATAACTATAAATTAATTTTATCAACAATATTTTAATTAACTAAATTTTAGAAAAAAAAGTTAATTTTAAAAAAAATGCTTAAAAAATTTTAATTAAAATTTATTAAAGCAGCTTATATTATTTATGCTTTTTTTTTTTTTTTTTTTTTTTACTTAAAAATTTTTGTTTTTTTTAATATACTTTAGCTTATTTAGCTTATTTAAAAATTAAAGTTCTCGTTAAACTATTTATATATTTTTTATTTTTAAAAATTGTTTTTGCGCCTGCAAGCGCGCTAGTTTATTTAACATAAATTAAAAACTATTTTATGCACGTTTTAATTTATTTTATATAAAAAAAAATTGTTGCTCCGCTTGTTTTTTTTTATTTTTAAATTAACAATGTTTAAATATTATATTGTTTATAGTATTTATTAAAACGCTTAAACCGTTACAAAAATAACCAGCACAAATATATTTTATATAACGAAAAACACCTTTTAACATTTTGCATATCAATAATTAATCGAAGCAACAAAAGCAAAGCATAGTTTTATAACTAAATTAATTAATAAAAAAAGCAAAAATAAACCTTTGCTTAGTTTTAGTTAAACGGTCAGCTTTTTTAATACAACTAAACATTTCGAAAGCAATAATAAAAAGAAATTATTTACGGGAAAAAAAATTATTAAAATAATAATTTTAAAAAAAAAAATATTGTTACAAATATATATTAGTACAAAAATAAACTAAATAGCGGCTTAATATTTCTTTTTTTTTTTTTCGCACTTGTTTTTTTTTAACACAGTTATATTTTTTTTTATTACGTAATTATTTACTTAGCTTATCAAGCTTATAGTAATTTATAGCTTACCTAGCTCGCAATAATCCAAGCAATTATTACATTTTTTATATTTAATTACTTGTTTGTTTTTTGCTTTTTAGCTATTAACTTAAAATCGCTAAGCACTAATATATTTATTACTCCAATACTTAGTAATATTTTTGTTAAACAGTAATAAAAGTACAATAAATCTTTTTAACGAACACCTGCTAATTTTTATATTATTACCTGCAAATTAAAAACCCCCGTTAAATTTATTATATTGTTATATAATAGGTCCGTTATAGCTTATTGCTTTTTTTATATTATCGTTTTTTATAAACAAGTTAATATAATTAATAAAGCAATATATATTAATAAAAATTAATTTGTTTTTATTTGTTATTATTTTTATATCTCCGGCGTTATATCAATTTAACTCGAAAATTTTTATGTTTGTTTTTTTAAGTTTATTTATTTCGCTATAGCTAGTAATTAATATAAAGCTTGTATCTCCAGGTATAATTTATCAGTTAAAATTATTATTGCACAGGTTACAAAATAAATTTAAAGCTTTGCCATTGTTTAAATTATTATCAAAGTTATTAAAGTTATTTAAATTATTAAAGTTATAATTTTTAAAAGTTTACGCTTGCTTTACTTAGTTAAACTATTAATAACTTGTTAAAAATTTTAATAAACTGTTTATATTTAATAATTTTAACGCGTTGCTAAATTTTTAAGCTATTATTAATTAATATTTTACTAATTGTTTTATATTATTAAATTAAACTGTTAAAAAAAATCGCGCAATTTTTAAATTAATATTTTGCAAGGTTGCGCTAAAGCTAAAGGGTATTTTTTGTAGTACGGTAAATTAACCAAAAATAAAATATATCTGGCTTGCTAAAGTAACAAATAGTACGCTAAACGGTATTGCCGATATTAATTATATATTAGCTGCAGGCAGCAATACTGGTGCGTTACAACAAATAAAAGTGTTTTCGTTTGCACTTTAATATTATTTGCTGTTTTTATAAAAGCTAAAGCGCAAACTATTAATATTAAAAAAATTAATTAATAAGCAAAATTAATTAAGTTTTTTGCCGCTTATACTTAGCTTGTTTTAAGCTAAAAGCTAAGCGACTAGTGTACTTAAAGTTAAAGCTATTAGCACCGCTAAACTTTTAATTAAGTTTTATATTTAAATATATATTAAAATAAATAGCTTATTAATAGCTTTAATATTTTTGTTTAATTTAATAATTTTTTTGTTTAGCGACGCAACATTTTTGCGTATAGCGTTAATTTTTTTTTTATTTGCAGCTTGGTTAATTATTTGCTGTAAATTTTTTTTAATCGTTTTTTATCGATAATTTTGCTGTTTAAACTTGTTTTTAATAAAATTTTATAAACTTTAGTTTTATTTTAAATTTTTTAAAACTTTAAAAAAAGTTTTTTGTCCGAAATTTTAAATTTTATTATATATTAATAGTTTTTTATTTTTAACTAATATTTTTTTAACAGATTTGTTGGGTATATTTTTTTGTGCTGCACTTATAGTATGTAATATATCGCGTTTAGCGGGTTTTTTTTTAAGCCTAAACAAGCCTGCTTTAGCTATATTTAGTTAAAGTTTAAAAAAATTTAGCTAAAAAAGTTTTAGCTGTATTGCGCCTAAAATATATTTTATTTCCGGGGCACCTAGTTCGCCAGGTAAAAAAAATTCCCCGGGCAAAAATACTAAATATATAAACAGGTGTAAAAGCAACAAGTTATATAATCGTTCGAGGCGTTTTTTAACAAAAATAAATAATTTTAATAACAATTTATTTTTGCCGGTTAGTAGTAGCTTTTTAACAGCTATTAATTTTAGCGTAAAGTTATAAACTATAAAAATAATTTAATATTTTATATAAAAAATATTAAAAAAATCCCTTTAAAATATATTAGTATTATATATTTATTACTAAAATTTACAATAGTTTCGTTATTTTATTGTAAATTTATAAGGTATAATAGCCTTGGGGTCTGTGTGCCGGCTAGTGCTTATGCACAAACTTATTGGTTAGCTGTTATATAATTTTAATTTTACAAAATGCAAAGTGCAAAGTTTTCACGCAAAATTGCCAAAGTTATTTAATGTTTAAAAAAAGTATATAATATATTAAAAAAAAACGAAATATGGTAAAAAAAGTAAAATATAGTGTTTTTAATAGTATTTTATATGCAATAAAGTAATTAATAAAACCGTAAACGTTAATTTTATTTAGTAAAATCGAATGCGGTATTGCAAAAAATAAATATAGCTATTTAAAAAGGTGCTAAAAATAAAAATATTATAATTTTAATTTATTTACGATTTTAGCAGTCAATATTTAAAATAAACTTAGCATTAAAGTACGTTTGACTCGCGTAGTTTTAACATAAAATTAAAGTAAATCGTAGCGTTTTAAAAGCGATTTGTTAATATAACCTTAAAATAGCGGCGCAGCTATTAAAAAACTAATCCGGCGTTTTTCGCAAAGTTATTTTATCTTGGCGTGAGGTTTGCGGCTGTTAAAAAACCAATCCGGGCACCTAATACTACCGGCAAAAAAAAAAAATAGAAAAACTGTTAACTAAAAGTCGCAAAATTAATAGTTCACCTTACCACTTAGTAAAAACTGGTATAAATAATAAAGTAAAATAATTAATAATTTAAAAAAAAAGTCTTTAGTTAAATCTTTGCTAAAAACAAAAACCTTTATGTAAACTTTTCTATATTAAACTAGTGGGCTAGTAAACTTTAGTTAGTAAGGTGGGTGGTTTATATTAAACTTACCCCCTTTAAATAACTATGTTAATTTACGTTTAATAGCGCAGCTATATTTACTTTTTCACGATAAAAATAACAGTTAATATACGTGCAAATAACCTTAAAAAACGTGCAAACATATATTAATATAAAGCAATTATATTAATTAACAATTATTAAGCTAACCTGTCGGCAAAATTAACTATAAATAACCCGGTTCGGCAGCACGAACAACATAACCGGCAAAACCGGCAAAAATAATAAAAGCAGCTATGCTATAAAACATTAGCAAATAAATTTATACGGATTAATAAATAATTTATATATAATAATAATAATATTGCTATTGTTATTACTGCTGCTATTGCTGCTAATATTGCTGCTATTACTATTAATATTATTACTGTTATTATTATTATTACTGCTGCGGCTGCAGCAGTAATAATAGCAATAACAACAATATAACAGCTAAAATTAATTAGTATATATTACACAAAAAATAACCAGGCATACGCACGTATGTGTGTATATATGTGTATATATATATATATATATACGCTAAAAAAAATAAAAAAAAATAAAAAAAATATATATAAAAAACGAGAATTGCACAAACGGCAATATATCTTTTTAATAAAAAATGCAATTAATTATGCGCACGCGCAAATACACCTGCTTATTTACGCATAATAACAAACAAAAACAAAAAAAAAAGCAGTTATAATAGCACAAGCAATTACCCCCTTTTTCCCCCCCTATTTTATATATATACTTAAAACAACCCACTATAAAAAAACAGTACAATTTGTACGTTTTTTTATTTTTTAATTTATTTTTTTCGCACGAATAAACTGCAGCTAAAAAAAAAAAAGCTAATGTTAAATTAACTAGCGTTAGCTATATTTTTTACGTATATTACACGTGCTATAAATAGCATATAACAATAAAAAAAATTTGTTATTTTTTTTAAAAAAGCGTTATATGCTAGCCAGAGTTTTTACCTAGGTAAAAACTTTGCTATATATAAAGCTTTTTTTATTTTTTAAATAAATAAATAAATAAATACAAGTGAATATAAAATAAATTCACTTTATCTCACCTTATATATATAATCGTATCAAGCTTATTTAATATATATTGTAATTTTTGGCAGAAAAAATATTTAAATAATTTAAACCAATTTTTAAAAAATTTTTAAAAGCTAACAGTAAAAAAAACCTTAAAAAAAAACAAAAAAAGTTTTTGCGGATTATAACAAATTTAAAAAATATATAAAAGCATTATTTAAAAACATTAAAAAAGCAAAATATGCTAAAAAATAACTGTATTAATTTAAGTAAAAAATATAAATATTAAAATATGCTGTAAAATTTAAACGATTAGCAGCAATTTTAAAACTATTAAAGTTAGCTTTGTTTTATTTGTTTTATAAAAAATTTAAAACATAAATATAAAATAAATTATATAAAATAAATAAACCAAACAAACTTGAAAAATATATCGATATAGCAATTATAATTAATAAAAAAAATTTTAATTAATATTTTTAAAAAAAAAAAGCTTTAAAAAAAATTAAAAGTTTTTGAAATAACAAAAAGCAAAAAATAAACGAAATAAGCGTAATTTAACAGCAATTTTTTAAGAATATATTATAAGTTAAATATTTTAACTGTAGCAAAAAAAACATTTTACAAAAAATTGCCGGTTTAATAAAAAACCAAACGGTTAAAAAAAATACCAAAAAAAAAGGTTTTTTAGCTTAAAAAAAAAGCAAAAATTATAGTAGTTTAAAGTACTAATAAATAATTAAAAAGTGAAAAAAAAAAAACTTTTTTAAAAGCTAAATATAACGTTGCAGTTATTTATCGGGACGATAATTTTATACTAAAACAAAATAAATGCTTTATTTACAACAGTTTAAAAAATAAAGCATGTAAATTTTATTTAAAATTGCGTTAATTATTAAAATAAATTAAGCGAAAATATATTTATTATAAAAACGAAAATTGTAAATTATATTTAAAAAAAAGCCATTTTTATATTGCGCTAAAATAAAACTATTTATAAATTTTTACATTAGTTATTTTATAAAAAATATAATTGTTTATAGTATTAATAAGCAAAAAATAACGCCGGATTTAATTTAGCAAACAATTTAAATAAAAATACCGAAAAAAAAAATTTATATAATTATAACATAAAACTTTTTTATAAAATACTGCCGAAAATATATTTAATATATATAAGCATTAACTAAAGCAAAAAAGCTATAGCGCTAAAATATATATATTATATAGCAGTTATTTATAAACTATATAAATAAACGTTTATATTTTTACTAAAGCATAAATAAAAAATCGGTAAATATAAACTATATTATTATATTTATAATATTTTAAAAAATTTAAAAAATAATTTATAAGTATACAAAAAATACCTTTACACTTAAATTAGTTAAAAAGCAATTATTTGTAAATATTTATACTATATAAAAATTTATTATAAAATTTACCAAAAAAATGCAAAACTATAAAAAATATTATTTATAAAAAACCTGAAAAACAAAAATAAAAACAAAAAACTATTTATAAATAACTTAAAACTATTAAAACAAAAATTTTAAAATATATTAGCTTAATCGAAAAAAAAAATAGCATTAATATATAAATAACTATTGCAAAAAATATATAGTTAAAAAAATAAAAGCTTAAAAATTTATTAAACTTGAAAAACAAAAATTAAAAAACAAATTAAGTTTTTGTTAAAAAAACAATAAATAATTATAAAAATTAAAACTTTATAAAAAATTTAGTGTAAAAAAAAACCAACTAAAAATTTTAATTAAAATTAATAAAAAACGGTATAATATATTAATTGATTTTAAAGCATAAATTAACGTTATATTTTTTAAAATTGCAAAACAAAATTAAATTTTTTAAAAATATAAAACAAAGTTTTATAAAATTACTACGTTTGATAAAAGCAGTTTTAATTATAATAACGGTTAAATATTTAAAAAACCCAAACTTTTTGTTATATTTATATAAAAATATAAAAAATAAATTATATTAAATATTACTAACAATTTTAATTATAATATTATTTTAAAAATGCTATAATTAAAATTTAAAAAAATTATATAAAAAAAATAAAACAAGCAAAAATAATAAAAAAAACAATAAAACATATTACAAATAAAATTTTAACAAAATATTTAAAATTTAAAAATTTGTTTTAAAAAAAAAAAAAAAAACTACTAAAATATAGTTTTTAAAACTATAAAATACCTATTAAAAAAAAACGAAAACTTATTTTTTACAAAATTTATTATATAAACCTACAAAAAGCTAAAGCATTACAAAAATATTTTAACAAAAATTTAGCGAAAAAATTTATCTGAAAATTAATATTACCGGCTAAATACCTAGTAATAATAATACCAAAAATTAAAAATAATAAATTTTAACTAAATAAAAACAAAAACCTAAAGTTTTAAATAATAGCAAACTATTAATTATTAAACAACGTTATTATACAAAATAAACACTTTTTTACACTAATATTAACAATAAAAAAATATTAATAAAGCAAAATAATATATTACAATAAATATATTAAATAAATATTATGCGATTTATATAGCAAAAAAAAAAAAAAAAAAAACAGCAATATAAATAATTTATAAATTTTATAAATATTTTGTTATGCTAAAAAAATTACAAAACGCACCGGCTAGCTTTTAACAAATAATAATAATAATATTTAAAAAATTTATCGATAAATTTATATTTATATATTTAAATAATATTTTAATTTATTTTAACACTTTAAAAAAATATAAAAAATATATAAAATTAATATTAAAAATATTTTAAAATGCAAAACTATAATTAAATACTAAAAAAATGCAAATAGCATATATAAAAAGTTAATTTTTTAAATATATGATTATTTTAAAACAAATTTAAATATAACAATTTAAAATTAAAACAGTACGCAACTAAAAAATTTTTAACCCAGCTATAATTACAGATATATAACAAGCATTAAAATTTTTAAACTATATTTAATTATTAATTAAAAACTTTAGTAAACTAGCTTAAAAATTTATTAAATATATAATAAAAAAATATAAAAAAAAACGTTTTTTATATTAAAAAAAGCTAAAAAAGCGTTTAAGCAGTTAAAATTTCGGGTAATATTTAATTTAATAGTTAAATTACTTAATTTATTTAAAAAAAAAACTAAAAATAAATGCATTAAATAAAATAATTGCTAAAATATTTAAATAATTAAAAAAAAACGAAAAATAGCATTTAATAGTTTATTACTCGAAAGCACTAAAAAATATAGCATTATAATACTTAATTTATAACAAAAAATTTTTAGCAATTATTATAGCATTTAAAAAATAAAAACTTTTTTTTACGAAAACAATAAAACTTATTAAAATTTATTTAAATTATAAAAACTTAACTCGATTTATAACATCTTAAAAAATTAATAAATAATATAAAAATTAAATAATTTTTTTATTTTAATTTAATTTTAAAATATACTATATAAAAAAAAAAAATATTTAAGCAAACATTTTTAGCAAACGCAAAATAAAAAAATTTAAAGTATTTAAACAAAATATTTAAATTTTATATTTACAAAAAAATAAAAATTTAAAATTTAATATAGTTTTTAAAATTTTACCAGCAAAACAATTTAAACAAATTTAACAATAATATAATTAGCAAAAACGGGCTAAAATATAAAACCTAAAAAAATATAATTATAATAATTTAATTTACTATAAAAAAATTTATTTATTAATAAAGTTATGCCGTAACTGTTATAAATACGTGTTGGTACAGGGGTAAACTAAGTGGCGGCCTAATATTTCCTTTTTTTTTTCCCGCACTTGTTTTTTTTTTTAGCACAGTTATATTTTTCTTTTGTTATATAACTATTTACCTGGCTTACTAAGCTTACAGTGATTTATAGCTTACTAAGCTTATAGTAATTTATGGCTTACTAAGCTTATAGTGATTTGTAGCTCACCTAGCTCGCAGTAATTCAGGCGATCACTATATTTTTTATGTTTATATAGTTGTGCATTTCCTGTATTTAATTATTTGTTTGTTTTTTATTTTTTAGCTATTAATTTAAAATCGCTAAGCACCAATATATTTATTACTTCAATATTTAGTAATATTTTTGTTGCACAGTGATAAAAATATAATAAATTTTTTTAACAAACATTTGCTAATTTTTATACTGTTATTTGCAAATTAAAAACCCTTGACAAGTTTATTATATTGTTATATAATAAGTCCGTTATACTTTAATAGCTTTTTAATCAGTAAAAATTAGCATTGTTATAAATACCGGTATTAAAAAGCAAAACCGAAAAAAGCATTAAAAAAAATATATTTTATTAACATTTAAAAGCAAATAAAAACAAGCTAAAAATTTTAAATTTTTTCGAGAAATAAAAATAAATTAATTAACTAGATTATAAGCCCGAAAATATAAAGTTAAGCCTAAAAAAAAACAATTAAAAATATAATTGTAATATAAACTAAAAACAGCAATAAAACAAACTTAAGCAGCAAAAACGAAGTTTAAAAAACTTTAAATAACTTTATAAATAAAAAAAAACAGCAATATTTAAATTATTTATACCAGTACCGTTAACTTTAAAGCTTGTTACATTTGTTTTTTTTTTTTTAGCACCTAAAATTATTACACCTGTTTTACCGCCGTTTTTTTTATAAATAACCTTAAAAATATTAACTATATCGTTAGCAAATCAAGGTACGACTTTATTAGTAATATAAAAAGCTTTAACAATATTACAAGCTAGTTAAACTATATAAAAACTAGTTATCTAGGCTATAATAACTGTACTATTAATTTTAAAACTAGTGACTTAATAACCGGCATTTTAAACACTTAAACTAATTATAACAAGCACGTTAATACTAAAAAAAGCTATACAAGTGGCCTAAAAAATAATAGCACACCACTTTTACTACTTTTACCATTATTAAAATCAGCAACAATATTAAAACTGCTTGATATAAAAAAATTTAAGTTTATAGCCTTTAAACTATATAATAAATTTACTAATATAAATACGTTTTTAATTTATGCGCAACTTTACTTAAAATAGTATTTATTTTTAATTATAAAAAATAACTAAAAAGTAATAGCTATATTACAATTTTTAGCAAAAAAAATATTTAAATAGTTTAAGCTAATTTTTAAAATTTTTTTAAAGGCTAACAATAAAAAAAACCTTAAAAAAAAAACAAAAAAAACTTTTGCAAATTATAACAAAATTAAAAAACATATAAAAATATTATTTAAAAATATTAAAAAAGCAAAACATGCTAAAAAACAGCTATATTAATTTAAGCAAAAAATATAAGCATTAAAGTATGCTATAAAATTTAAACGATTAGCAGCAATTTTAAAATTATTAAAGTTAGCTTTATTTTATTTATTTTATAAAAAATTTAAAATATAAATATAAAACAAATTATTTAAAATAAATAAACTAAACAAATTTAAAAAATATATCGATATAGCAATTATAATTAATAAAAAAATTTTTAATCGGTATTTTTAAAAAAAAAAAACTTTAAAAAAAACTAAAAGTTTTTAGAACAACAAAAAGCAAAAAATAAAAAAAGTAAGCATAATTTAATAGCAATTTTTTAAAAATATATTATAGGTTAAATGTTTTAACTGTAGCAAAAAAAAATATTTTAAAAAAAATTGCCGGTTTGATAAAAAACCAAACGGTTAAAAAAAATACTAAAAAAAAAAGTTTTTTTCACTTAAAAAAAAAGCAAAAGTTATAGCGGTTTAAAATAATAATAAATAATAAAAAAACGAAAAAAAAAAAAACCTTTTTAAAAGCCGAATATAATATCGCAATTATTTATTAAAACGATAATTTTATACTAAAACAAAATAAATGCTTTATTTACAACGGTTTAAAAAATAAGGCATATAAATTTTACTTAAAATTGCGTTAATTATTAAGATAAATTAAGCAAAGGTATATTTATTATAAAAACAAAAACTGTAAATTATATTTAAAAAAAGCTATTTTTATATTGCGCTAAAATAAAGCTACCTATAAACTTTTATATTGGTTATTTTATAAAAAATATAATTGTTTATAGCATTAACAAGCAAAAAATAACGCCGGATTTAATCTAGCGAACAATTTAAATAAAACTACCAAAAAAAAAAGCTTATGCAATTATAACAAAAAACCTTTTTATAAAATATTGCCAAAAATATGTTTAGTATATATAAATATTAATTAAAGCAAAAAAGCTATAGCGCTAAAATATATATATTATATAGCGGTTATTTATAAATTATATAAACAAACGTTTATATTTTTACTAAAGCAAAAATAAAAAATTGGTAAATATAAACTGTATTATTATATTTATAATGCTTTAAAAAATTTAAAAAATAATTTACGATCATACAAAACATATTTTTATATTTATATTAGTTAAAAAGCAATTATTTGTAAATATTTATGCTATATAAAAATTTATTATAAAATTTACAAAAAAAATGTAAAATTACAAAAAATATTATTTATAAAAAATTTAAAAAGCAAAAATAAAAACGATAAACTATTTATAAACAACTTAAAACTATTGAAACAAAAATTTTAAAATATATTGTGCTTAATTAAAAAAAAAAATAATATTAATGCATAAATAACCACTGCGAGAAATATGCAGTTAAAAAAGCAAAAGCTTAAAATTTTGCTAAACTTAAAAAACAAAAGTTAAAAAATAAATTAAGTTTTTGTTAAAAAAACAACAAATAACTACAAAAATTAAAACTTTATGAAAAATTTAATGTAAAAAAAAAAACTAATTAAAAATTCCGATTAAAATTAATAAAAAACGGTATAATATATTAATTAATTTTAAAGCATAAGTTAACGTTATATTTTTTAAAATTGCAAAACAAAATTAAATTTTTTAAAAATATAAAACAAAGTTTTATAAAATTATTGCGTTTAATAAAAGCAGTTTTAATTATAATAACGGTTAAATATTTAAAAAAATTAAATTTTTTGTTATATTTATACAAAAATATAAAAAATAAATTATATTAAATATTGCTAACATTTTTAATTACAATATTGTTTTAAAAATATTATAGTTAAAATTTAGCAACTTACTTAGTCGATAGAAATTTAAAAAAATTACATAAAAAAAAACAAAATAAGCAAAAATAATAAAAAAAACAACAAAATATATTATAAATAAAATTTTAAAAAAATATTTAAAATTTAAAGATTTGTTTAAAAAAAAAAAAAAAAAAAAAATTACCAAAATATAGTTTTTAAAACTATAAAATATTTATTAAAAAAAAAAGAAAACTTATTTTTTATAAAATTTACTATATAAACCTATAAAAAGCTAAAGCATTATAAAAATTCCTCGATAAAAATTTAGCAAAAAAATTTATTTAGAAATTAATATTACCGGCCGGATATCTAGTAATAATAGTATTAAAAATTAAAAACAATAAATTTTGACTAAATAAAAACGAAAACCTAAAGTTTTAAATAGTAATAAACTATTAACTATTAAACGATGCTACTATATTAAATAAACATTTTTTTACACTAATATTAACAATAAAAAAAAACATTAATAAAGCAAAATAGTATATTACAATAAATATGCTAAATAAATACTATGCGATTTATATAGCAAAAAAAAAAAAAATAGCAATATAAACAATTTATAAATTTTATAAATATTTTGTTATATTAAAAAAATTATAAAACGCACCAGCTAATTTTTAATAAATAATAATAATAATATTTAAAAAGTTTATTAATAAATTTGTGTTTATATATTTAAACGATATTTTAATTTATTTTAATAGTTTAAAAAAATATAAAAAATATATAAAATTGGTATTAAAAGCATTTTAAAACGCGAAATTACGATTAAACACTAAAAAATGTAAATAGCACACATAAAAAGTTAATTTTCTGGGGTATACAATTACCTTAGAACAAATTTAAATACAACAATTTAAAATTAAAACAGTACGCAACTAAAAAATTTTTAACCTAGCTACAGTTATAGATATATAACAAGCATTAAAATTTTTAAATTATATTTAATTATTAATTAAAAATTTTAATAAACCAGCTCGAAAACTCACCAAATATACAACAAAAAAATATAAAAAAAAAAAGTTTTTTATATTAAAAAAAGCTAAAAAAGCGTTCGAACAGTTAGAATTTTAGGTAATATTTAATTTAATAGTTAAATTACTTAACTTATTTAAAAAAAAAAACTAAAAACAAACGTATTAAATAAAATAATTGCTAAAATATTTAAACAATTAAAAAAAAATAAAAAATAGCACTTAGTAATTTATTATTTAAAAGCATTAAAAAATGCAGCGTTATAATATTTAATTTATAACAAAAAACTCCTGGCAATTATTATAGCACTTAAAAAATAAAAACCTTTTTTTACGAAAATAATAAAACTTATTAAAATTTATTTAAATTATAAAAATTTAACTTAATTTATAACAACTTAAAAAATTAATAAATAATATAAAAATTAAATAATTTTTTTGTTTTAATTTAACTTTAAAATATGCTATATTAAAAAAAAAAATATTTAGGCAAATATTTTTAGCAAACGCGAAATAAAAAAATTTAAAATATTTAAACAAAACATTTAAGTATTATATTTACAAAAAAATAAAAATTTACCAGCAAAATAATTTAAATAAATATAACAATAGTATAATCAGCAAAAACGGGCTAAAGTATAAAACCTAAAAAAATATAATTATAACAATTTGATTTATTACGGAAAAATTTATTTATCGGTGGAGTTATACCGTAATTTTGTTAAAAAATTTTATAAATATTTATTGCACAAACATTAAAAAATAGCTAAAACGATACAAAAATTACAAAAAAAGTATAACTTTTTAAAACTAGGAAAAACTGTTAAAAATATTATTAAAAAATGCAACATTTGCGCTAAAGCTAAATTTGCACGATATAAACCATATAAATTATTTTAACCAATATAAATATCCGATTAAATATAGCACACTATTGCTTAGGATTTTATTATTAAATTATTTTTATTAGCAAACTTAGTAATAAAAGTACAGTACGATGCAATATAAGTTATTGTAAACCGATTTATAAAATATGCATATTTTTTACCTTTTAAAACAAACGTAACTGCAAAACAACTTATATATATTTTCGTTCGATAATATTTTAATAAATATAAAATACCAAATAAAATTATTTTTAACCGAAACAAACTATTTATATTAAAATTTAAAAATAGTTTTTTTAAATAAATAAATGTAAAACTTAAACTTTTAATAATATATCACCTTTAAACAAATAAACAAACAAAAAAACTAAATTAAACACTTAAACAATACCTTTAAAGCTATATTAATTATTAGCAAAACAATTAAGTAAAATTTTTGCTTATAGCACAAATTGCTTATAATATATTTAAAAATAAAAAAATAAATATATTTCCGTATAAAGCAGTGTACGGTAAACAAGCAAAAATCGAAAAACCAAAAAAGTTATTTATAAAAACATTAATTATTTTAGCTATAGCTTTTAAAGCTAAAACAATTGCAACTAAAATTAAAACAATTTAAATTAAATTGCAAGCCTAACTTTAATTTCTGCAATAATAAATAGCAAAATATTACAACAAAAAAAAAACTAAAAAACTAGTTTTAGTAAAAAAAAAAAAAAGTTTATTTGCTATAACAAAAACAAAATGTTATATTAAAAATATTACAAATTAAAATAAAACAACCAAGTAATAAATTAAATTTTAAAAAACTTATTTTACCAATTAATTACTAACTATTATTACCAAAAACAATATAAATTTACTTAGTTTTTTATATTTTTTTATTTAAACTAGCGCTAAACAATATACCTTTTAAAACATAAATTAAAGTTAAAACGGATTAAAACATTTATAAAATTAAAAAAATATTAAACTTTTGTTAAAACGGTAAAAAAATTAAATATCTAGTGAAATAAAAAAAATACCCACATGCAAATAATACATAAAAACTTACAAAACATTTAAAAAATACCGCGATAACCGTAAATTAATTTTATTAATAATATTTTAATCGACTAAGTTTTTTAAAAAAAAGTCGATTTTAAAAAAAACGCTTAAAAAATTTTAATTAAAATTTACTAAAGCAATTTATGCTGCTTGCGCTTTTTTTTTTTTTTTTTTTTTATTTATTTAAAAATTTTTATTTTTTTTTAATATGCTTTAGTTTATTTAGCTTATTTAAAAATTAAAGTTTTCGTTAAACTATTTATATATTTTTTGTTTTTAAAAATTGTTTTTGCGCCTGTAAATATGCCAGTTTACCCAACATAAATTAAAAACTGTTTTATATACGTTTTAATTTATTTTGCATAAAAAAAAGTCGTTGCTCCGCTTATTTTTTTTTATTTTTAAGTTAACGGTGTTTAAATATTATATTATTTACAGTATTTATTAAAACGTTTAAACCGTTATAAAAACGACCAGTACAAATATATTTTATATAACAAAAAACATTTTTTAACATTTTACATATTAATAATTAATCGAAGCAACAAAAGCAAAGCATAGTTTTATAACTAAATTAATTAATAAAAAAAGCAAAAGCAAGCTTTTGCTTAGTTTTAATTAAACGGTTAGCTTTTTTAATATAACTAAACATTTTAAAAGTAATAATAAAAAAAAGTTATTTACGGAAAAAAAAATTGTTAAAACAATAATTTTAGAAAAAAAAAATATTGTTATAAATACGTGTTGGTATAAAAGTAAACTAAGTGGCGGCCTAATATTTCCTTTTTTTTTCCCGCATTTGTTTTTTTTTTTGGCATAGTTATGTTTTTTTTTATTACGTAACTATTTATTTGGCTCACTAGGTTTACAGTGATTTATAGCTTACCAGGCTTATAGTAATTTATAGCTTACTAAGCTTACAATAATCCGTAGCTTACTTAGCTCGCAGTAATTTAAGCGATTACTATATTTTTTATATTTAATTACTTGTTTGTTTTTTATTTTTTAATTATTAACTTAAAATTGCTAAGCATTAATATATTTATTATTTTAATATTTAATAATATTTTTGTTGCACAGTAATAAAAGTATAATAAACTTTTTTAACGAACACCTGCTAATTTTTATACTGTTATTTGCAAATTAAAAACCCCCGACGAGTTTATTATATTATTATATAATAAGTCCGTTATAATAACTTTATTAAAAAATTTTATAAACATTTTTTGCATAAATACTAAAAAATAGCTAAAATAATATATAAGCTACAAAAAAAATATAACTTTTTAAAACTAAAAAAAATTGTTAAAAATATTATTAAAAAATATAACATTTGCGCTAAAGCTAAATCCGCACGATATAAATTATATAAATTATTTTAACCAATATAAATATTTAATTAAACATAGCATATTATTACTTGGAACTTTATTACCGAACTATTTTTATTAATAAACCTAGTAACAAAAGTATAATATAATGCAATATAAATTATTATAAACCGATTTATAAAGTATGCGTATTTTTTATTTTTTAAAACAAATGTAACTGCAAAATAATTTATATATATTTTTATTCGACAATATTTTAATAAGCATAAAATACTAAATAAAGTTATTTTTAACCGAAATAAACTATTTATATCAAAGTTTAAAAATAGTTTTTTTAAATAAATAAAAGTGAAATTTAAATTTTTAACTGCATATTATTTTTAAACAAATAAATAAACGGAAAAATTAAATTAAACATTTAAATAGTATTTTTAAAGCTATATTAATTATTAGCAAAACAATTAAATAAAATTTTTGCTTATAGCATAAATTGCATATAATATATTTGTTAATAAAAAAATAAATATGTTTTTATATAAAGCAGTATACGGTAAATAAGCAAAAATTAAAAAATTAAAAAAATTATTTATAAAAGCACTAACTATTTTAACTATAGCTTTTAAAGTTAAAACAGTTGCAATTAAAATTAAAATAATTTAAACTAAATTGCAAGTTTAATTTTAATTTTTGCAACAACAAATAGCAAAATATTACAACAAAAAAAAAACTAAAAAATTAATTTTAGCAAAAAAAAACAAAGTTTATTTACTATAACAAAAATAAAATGTTACGTTAAAAATATGATAAATTAAAATAAAACGACTAAGCGACAAATTAAATTTTAAAAAACTTAGTTTTTTTAAAATTGCAAAAGTTATTTTACCAATTAATTATAAATTAGTATTATTAAAAATTATGCAAATTTATTTTATTTTTTATATTTTATTATTTAAACCAGCACTAAAAAATGCATTTATTAAAATACAGCTTAAAATAAAAACAAATTAAAACATTTATAAAGTCGAAAAAATATTAAATTTTTGTTAAAATAATAATAAGTTTAAATATCTCGTTAAATAAAATAAATATTTACACGCTAACAACATTTAAAAACTTAAAAAACATTTAAAAATTGCTGTAACAATTGTAAATTAGTTTTACCGATAGCATTTTAATCGACTAAAACTAAAAAAAAAAGGTCGACTTTTTAAAAAGCGTTAATTGCTTTTTAATTTACTTTAAAAATAGCTTTATAACTTTAAAATTTAACATTTTTTTGCTTTTTTACCTTTTTTTTTTTTATGTTTTTTTTTTTTTTTTGCTTTAGCTTGTTTAGCTTATTTATATTATTAATATTTTTAAAAATAGTTTAAAATATTTTTTTATGCTATAGTTTTTTTTATACCTAAAATTTACAAGTTTTTATTTTAACTTTTTTTTTATAGCTTTTTTAAATTTTTTTTAAGCTTAAAGTAACGATAAGCTATTTATTTAAATTGTTTCGATAAAAAACTTTAAATATTATAGTTTGCTTGCTTTGTTTAAACGCAAAAAATATACCGGTTAAAATTAAAAGGCAAAATTTCGCAGGTTAAACTATAATGTTTGCAGTAAAAACATTTAATAGCTATAATAATTAGCTAATAAAAAAAATATTAGCTAAAAATAATTATATTTAGCAGCTTTGCGCTGTAATATAAATTTAAAGGTATATTTTTTTACTTAACTAAATATATTAACAAACAAAAACAACGGAAAAAAAATAAAAAAAAAACCTATTTATTGTTAAAACAATAATAACGAAGAAAAAAAATAATGTTACAAAGTAAATAACCTAAAAAAAAGCTTAGCGCAACTAAAACTTGTTATTTTTTCGCTTTTTTTGCATATCGTATAAATATTATAATCCCGGGTGTTATATAAAATTATTTTGATCGGCCGCGACTTTAATAATTTTAAGATTAATATAGTCGATAGCAATTTTAGTAATTTTAAAATCAAAACGGTCGATAGCGACTTTATTAATCCTGTTGCCTAAACATACAAAAAAAAAAGTTTTTTTATATTTATATAAAAAAAAGGTTTTTTTATGTTTAATTACTCGCTTAGTTTTTTAGCTATTAACTTAAGATCGTTAAGCACCAATATATTTATTACTTCGATATTTAGTAATATTTTTTGTTGCACAGTAATAAAAGTACGATAAACTTTTTTAACGAACACCCGCTAATTTTCATACTGTTACCTGCAAATTAAAAACCTCCGACGAGTTTATTATATTATTATATAATAAGTTTGTTATATATACATTTCCCTAAGGTATAAAGTTTTACTGCTTTTAAGCTATTATTACTTTTTTACATAAATTTGCCAGTATTAAAAAAGTTAACTAATAATAAAGCGCTCGAAAATATCTAGGTTTTTTAATCGCAAAAATTTTTAACTACGGCTTGCAAAGCTTATTATTTAAAATTAACTAGCTGCATTAGCTTTAAAAAAACTAGAAAATATAATATAGCAGCAATTTTTCCGGCTTTAAATATAAAGCAATAATTATATACCTTATACCTAGTTTAATAGCTATATAATTTTAGGTATTTTAAAGCATGGCATATATTTTATACCGGTTAAAACTAATTATAACAGCTTTATACTTTTATAAAAAAAATCTAGGTATGTTATTTATATAACAACAAAAAAAAAACCAAAATATTTGAAATAAAGTTAACAATTTTTTTTAAATATTATTTTTTTCGCTATTACAAGTTTTTTTTAAATATTAACGCGGCAAAAACTTTAAAACTATTTAGCCCAGTTATTATTACTGTTATTAAATAACTATAAACCTTTGCAACACGTTTTTTAGCCGTTAAATTAATAAAATAACGCTAAAAAAAGCTATTAATTAAATTTTATACTATTTTTGGTATATTTTTATGCATTTTATATAAAAAGTAGTTTTTAAACATTTTTAAATTTTTTAACCTTATATTTGCGCTTAATTTTAAAACTAGTTTTTTAATTATATATCGCTTATTTAATCGTATTTTTTAAATAGCCCGGAAAGTAATTATTATTAAACTAGCGGCTGCTAAGTTTAAAATTAACTTTTTTTTCGATTTTTAGCAGTTTTTTTTAAACAAAGCATTTTTAGTGTTTATATTTATTATATTAACTTTAATTTTAAGCTACAAACTAAGCTAATTGCTTTAAAATATATTAGCAATTTTTATATAAATAAAAATATTAAATATTATTTAAACAAAATTATTTGCAACTATAAAATTAAGTTTTAACTAAAATTTTTTACGTTTAATAACGCGCTTTTTAATAATGCTGCTTTTATAATATTGCTTAAACGTTTATTAAAAAAAGCCAGCTATTTTAAAAATAAACATAAAATTTAGCGTTAAGTTTAAAAATAAAAAGCTTATTATTAAAAATATATTATTAATATTATCGCTTAATATTTTATATTTAATTAATTTAACAAAAATTTTCCCAAGTTTATTGCTTTTTTAGCTATTAAAAAAAATATCGTATTAACACTTAAATATGTTATTTTTTTTAACGCCGTAATTTTTTTCGGGCCTAAATTAAAAGCATTAATTGCGCTCGAAATATTACTTTTTAAACGGTTAATAAATTTATTAATAATAAAAATAAAATTAGCGTTTAAAATTTAAATATATTTTTTATACCTAATAATTTTGCAGATAAAAAAAATACTATTTAAAAATAATCAAAATAAATAATAATGCCTACTAAAATTTATTTTTTGCTATAATTTAAAGTTTTATAATTTTTAAAAAGCTATTTATAAAGCTTTATTTAAAGTTATATATAAACTTTGTTTTTAAATAGCAAATATTATTTAATTACTAATTTATAGCTAAAAATTAAAAAATATATCGTAAAATTAAAAAAATATTAAAGCTTTTTTTTTAATTATTTTTTAGCATAAAAGCAATTAAAATAATTTAGCTAATATTATAATTTTTTAAAAAAACTTAAAAAATATTTATATATTTATTTAGCTTATTTTTATTTTATCGACAAAAATAATTTTAAAGTTAAAAATTTATTTTTGCAATTATTATTGCAATTACTATTAATATTTTAATTTTAAGCTAAAACTTTTCGTTAATTACGCTATTAATTTATTGCTATGCAATAAAGCTTTAAATATATAACTGCTGTTTAAACTCGCCAGCAATGCCGCCGCTTTAATAACCGCCAAGCTATTTATTTTACCTTAAGCAACAAAAATATTTAAAAAATTTATTAAAGCTTTAAATAAGTTTATATTAAATTGCAAAAATATTGCTTATTATTTAATAATATACTTATTTATTAAGCGGCTTTAATATTATATCCAGGTATAAAGCTAAAAAATTTTCGGAAAAAAAACTCCGTTAAAGCTAACTTTGTTAAACAACGCGTAACAGCATATTAAAAATAACACTACGCTAATAATGCTATTAACAAAATTACCGTTGCTATTATTAAACTTTTTAAGCAAAAACTAATAAATAAAATATATAATAGCTTTAATTTAAACAATAAATATTTTTTTATATAAATAAACTAAAATAATACCTCGCAATAAAAAAAACTAGCTATATAAAATTTAATAAAAAATTTTTAGCTTAATAGCAAAAACACAAAAAACAATTTTTACTATTTATATAGTTTGCTGTTAACGTTTTTTTTATACTAGCTATATTAGCTAAATATAAAAAAATATTTAATATAGTAAAGCTAATAATAATTTTATAATGTTATAAATTAAAAATAATTATATTAAAAACTTTTTAATATTTTTAACATTAGCTAAAAAGCAATTTTAAAAGTTTTTAAGCTACTATTCAAAAAAACAAAGGCGTTTTAGTTAAATTAAACGAAATACCAGCTATTTAGCTATTTTAAAAGTTTTTAAGCTGTTATTTAACTATTTAATTATTTTAAAGGTTTTTAAACTGTTATTTAGTTATTTTAGCTATTTTAAAAGTTTTTAAGCTACTATTTAGCTATTTTAGCTATTTTAAAAATTTTTAAGCTGCTATTTAAAAAAATAAAAACGTTTTAGCTAAATTAAACAAAATATTAGCTATTTAGCTATTTTAAATTAACTACAGTTAATTAAACCAATTTAAACAACAAAAACAGCCAGTTTAGTCAAACAAGCCGAAAATGGGTTCAGGTCAAGCAAAACAAGGTAAAAAGCATTACCTTACCTTGTTTTGCCTGTGGTGCACGCTGCCGCCAGACAGCCATCAACTGAGCCGACCGTTAACCCCACTGCATTCATAGCATTGGGACCACATATGCATGCACAAATATTAGAAGCGGAGATCCTAATGCCAAGAAGATACTATAGTAGCTATAGTCCCGATGTAATACCACCACCGAGCACACTGGAGCCGGATTCGCATACTCCGGAACCTTTCGCAGCGTGGGGCCAGACACACTTCGATGAAGAATTACAACTAACGAGAACGGACGCTCCAGAAAAGAAATATTATTCTTAAGCATAACCTCACTTACAAACCGCAGAAAGCCTTGAGGGTGTTTGAATACAGAGTAATAAATAAAGGACGAGAGATGAATTGAAGCATAAACGAAAGCCCCTGAAAATGATGCTACAGCATCGGAATGACGTCAAGGGCAGTCAATCAGCTTTTGCGCCGTGTTTCTGCATGAAGGTATTCTTACAAGTAAATGGCTTATAGAATGTCGGTCAGCACTTCTATCTCAATCATTGTCATTGCTGCCTAGAGGTGCCATAGGTAAGTGAAGAATTACCTTCTATACCGAATTTGGTTGTCGCCTTTGGAACATCTTAAACGAGATGTTTCCCTCTCACCAACAGCTTTGATGAAACCTTTTTCCGGCCCAGAAGAACAATTTCACATTCTTTTCTGCATTACGTCAACCACCCCTCACAGGCCTTCAAACATATCACCCGATTTGAGCGTCGCCTTGAAGCCAGCAGCTTTTTGCATGCGTACTTGTATCTTGCTATCTCGAAGCCCATGCACAAAGATTACGCTCAGTCAACCATCAACCAAAACCATGTCTGCATACCCAGATCTCTCGCTGCCCACTGAGGCACCATCATGGATGGCGCAATACAGCGCCCAGCAGCCCGCGATTTACAACCCCACCGCTCTCTACTCGTTGGCAGACATGACAGATGACGAGCTTGCAGACCTTGAGCGCGAGTGCGAGGCAGCATGTGTCGAACTTGGCAGCGAGCGGGGCAGCTGCGTGCGTCTTGCCCCCGAGGCGAGGTTCGTCGGCCAGCCTCTGCGCGCCGTGTTCGAGTACCATCTCGAGTTAGCAAAGCAGATCACGTATGAGCCCGAATATTTCATCGCAGCTGTGGATAAGGACTGGCGTGCCAGGGGGGTGATCCTAGTCACTCTCAACGATGACGATGCCATGTGGCATGTTCAATCTTATCGCACCAAAGCTTCTGATGCAGGCTTGACTGTGATTAACCTGCAGATCGGAAACCTGGGTTGGGATGAAGAGCGAGATCTCTATAAGGTCTTCTCAGATCGTGACGATAGAGATGGTGCAAATGATGAGCCCAATGATAATGGGAACAATGACAACGAAGATGCTGACGACGACGACAGCGACGACGGGCCACCAGCGCCTACCAAAACCATTCCCCTGGGTTACTATATCCCTATTTACATCCACTCGAGTCTATCAGAAGACAAAGTTATAGAGAAGCTAGAGCCAGCGTTCAAACATAAGTCTCCCGAGAACTACGGTTGTCGCGTTCAAGCCAGGCTCACTCCTACATCCTCCGAAGTTAGCACAACAGTAACCGATAACCTTATTCAACAGGCTGCTACCCTACATCCCTTACGTTGTGCAAAGAATAAATATCTGCAGAAAGCCTACATTCTCGTCATCGATACATCAGACCCAGGAGAGAACGGCATGCTGATGGTCAAGCTTCCATCGTGGGAATCAGACGCAACCAAAAAAACGGATCTACGCGATATCGGCGAGCGATTGGCCCAAACAAACCTTGAAAACATCCGCATTCCATATTCCTGCCACGATGGCCTACAGACGCGCTTCCTGATCCTGTGCAATGGCGATGCTGACTGGCCGTCACCAGATGTGCGCGCCCAGCCCGTCTTCGTTGTGTTCCAGTACGGCACACACGGCAAGGACCTGGGTTTTGGCTGGAACCGAATGGATCCTGGAGCTTCCAAACGGAAGCCCGGCGAGGAACGGCTTGTGTATGCACCAGAGCAGGTCAAGCCCCGGCCCTCCGGGCGGGGTATGGAGAGGATGGAGTGGAATTTCGAAGAGGCTATCAAGTATTTCCCTTGGTTCTGTGTACAGAAGCGCTTTATCGAGGGATTGGATACTACGTTCTTCATCTGCGTGGAGGGTGATGATGTTGTTGACAAAGGGGTGCTCTTAGTGCGGCGAAAATGGGACGGGAACCTGTGGGGTAGAACACGGGATGAGCTACTCGGTTTGCCTATAGAGACAGTGAAGAGCGCACTCGTGCCGATTAAGGACGCGCTTGGCCTTCTCGAAAGGGGGAGAAAAGGAGATACAGAAGGAATGAGTGACAGCTTGACGGAGTTCTTCTCGTGATCCCTTATTTCCCATTTGAACAGACCCTTAGGTCCCAAAGTCATGCGTAGGCTCAGCTTAATAGATTCCTCAATACCGTGTGTTACAGCGTCCTATAACATGCCACCTATAGTTGTCACCATGAAATGAGCTGCCGTTCTTCCGGACCTGTACACAACCGCCTTTGCATAAACGAAAGACTGGACTTTTTGCATCGGGGAAGATAACGGCTATAGAAGATAGAAAGGCGAAAGGCATTTCGGTGTTGGAGAACCCAGGAAGAATGCTCTCAAGGAAGATGGTAAAGTTATTGAAAGGCTCTATTGTTTAGGTTGGCAAGGCTTATTCATTATCCTTGTTTTCCATTACATAGCGCTACCTTTTCCTAACTTCCAGGTGATACGAAGTAACTAAAAACAACAGATAGTAAGTCTCGATGGAGCATTCAAACTTGGTATATAAAGCGTTTGCTATATAAGTTCTGTAGCCAAAGTGATAATAGAATCTCGGACGATAAATGAAAGTGTAATAACTACTATTACCAAGAGACCAATTCTAACGTGATAGCAATAAGGATAAAGGCCAAGAGACGGAGAGATGAAATCTTACATGAGAACGTAGCCATCTCACGTGATATCATCACTTAAGCATCTCCGCCAATTACGGTCGTAATTGAGGCTCACTCCAATTTTTGCTTATCGCTCTTCCTTCTCTACTAGTGAAAGGGGTGCTCATCGTCATTGAGACCACGATGACTTCAATCTGTGCGACTTGCCAGTCAATCCCATTCTCCACACTTCCAGATCCCCCCGCAAATGTGTTTTCCCGAATTGGCGATCACAGCGATCTTCCCGACGTAAAGTTCGAAGAGCCCAAGGATGGAACTATTGGGTTTCCATGGCATTCCAATCTGGGTGCATTAGCATCTTCTTCTCACACATGCTCACTTTGCAATGTCGTACAAGCTGGCGTACGACAGTGGTGCGAGAAACGCGAGACTGTTTTACAAGCACCGTTCTACGTCGCCTTTCGTGATGACTTTCGGCATCCGGTGCCGGAGGACCAGCAGCTGTTCTTAACCAAGCGCACTGGCGCCTCCGCTGGGTTTCTAGTCTATGTCGCGAGCAAAGTATATCGATCTGTATATCTGCTTACTGGAGTAGCTTTCAGCATTGAGTCCAGTACGCCACTCTTCGGCGTAGGCCTGTCCAACTGCAGAAACTGACATGGAATAGCTCATGAAATGGCGAAAGAGCTAACTGTCCGGCCACCAGACCTATATAGTGGGTCGGAGAGCAGTCTCGATGTGGTATCGTCGTTCGTGAAACAGTGTTATAACAGCCATGATGGTTGTTCACGGGGCGAAACTCTACTCCCCTCGCGAATTATCGACGTAGGAGAGGGTGGAAACTCGATAAAGCTGTTAGAGCCCGTGCAAGGGCAACGGGGGTTATATGCTAGTTTGTCGTATTGCGCAAGTATTGCTCGTCTGATTTCCGCCTTTCGTCTTATGGCGCTGCACCTCAATGGCATGATTGCTGACTGACTCTCTTCGACAGTGGGGTGATTCAGTCAGTTTCACCAGTTCCCGGCAGACAATTAACGCCAGACGTCAGGGCATCCAGCTGTCTGAGATCCCAAAGACTTTCTCCGACGCTGTTAAACTCTGCAGGCATCTGGGCATCCGCTACCTGTGGATGGACAGTCTCTGTATCTGCCAGGACGATGCAGATGATTGGGCGCGGGAATCTGCTCGCATGTGCGATGTGTATTCGAACGCATATCTCGTTATTGCTGCAAACCACGCTAGTAATAGCTCCCAAGGCGTGTTTCATGATCGTCCGACCCGGCCGTCTGCAGTACTGGACCATCCAGAGCTGGGAAGAGGTGTGCACGCGCACCTAATATTTAACCGTGATCAGCACGATTGGGATTCCAGAGGGTTTCCGGAAGAGCCATTATCAAAACGGGGATGGGCTCTGCAGGAACGCTTATCAGCCCGTCGTGTTCTCCATTACAACACCCAACAGATCTATTTTGAGTGTGACCGAGGAGTTATTGGTGAGGATGGCAGTTTCCAAGACGCCCGCCATTGCTCTTTGGGCGCTATACTGCCAACATCAAGCACGTGGGCCTCTAGACCTAGAGGAGAATTCGATTTGTGGTATCGGATTGTCGACTTATTTGGAGAGCGCAAGCTCACGAAGACGTCGGACAAATTCCCAGCTATCAGTGGGATCGGAGCAATATTTGCCAAACGGTGTCAAGCAGAATATGTCGCTGGGCTATGGAGCACGGCTATGATCGCGGGACTGACATGGAAGGGGCTCGGCGACAGAAAACCACAAGCAGCGACCCCCGACGAGTACATTGGCCCGAGCTGGAGTTGGGCGAGCTATGGTGGATCCGCTGTCGTGCGGCATAACGGATGGAGCAATGCCGCGGAGGTCATAGAGTGGCACGTCAAGTTGAAAAATGAAGCAAACCCATTTGGTGAAGTCGATGTTGCCTGGCTTCGTATTAGGGCCCCTATTGTGAGACTGATGCACCCAGAAGAGGTCACTAAGGAGCATGAGGAGTACGAGAACAAGCGCAGAGTCGCTGGTCAGCCACCACGCCCACAACTGCGCACACAATACTCCGATAAGTCTGACTATTACACTGCTAGATTGGACTATGACGATTTTTCCTGGAGCGAGGAGTGGAAGGAGCTTGATCTTGAGATCATGCTGCTTGGAAGCTATGTGAATTCCGAGAGTGAGGGTCTCAGAGAAGACGAAGACACCAGTCCTTATTATGGCCTGATCGTTACCGATTCAATTTCTGACGATAGAAAAGCGATAAAGCGTGTTGGTTGGACGCAGATTTCGCACAAAGAGGCAAAAGACATCAAATTAGACGAGGCAAACTGGCGCACAGTTATTTTGGTATAACAAGACTTGTCTTTTTTAACCGAGTAACATTCTGTACCACTCCTTAAACTACCTCCAATCTTTACATTCAGCAGCATGCTCTCAGCAACAATTGGCGCTGGCTGTGCTCATCATTATGCTTACCACCGGCACTGCCACTTTGCGGCATCACTTGTCGACGTCGTCGTCGAGCTTCTCTGACAATGTTGTCTCGATAAAGTCCTTACATACTGTCACAGCGGCAGAAATGGCGCCTTCTCCTGTCTCCGAGCCTGTCATTCGTGGCATGTAGTATCAACCATGGACCGCCTACACCAACAGTTGAAATTTTGAGGCCTTCATTCGAAAAGATTGCAGCACCGTTACATGGAAAGCCCTTAGCACGGAGTTGTTATAGGATCAGACAAACAATATGCCGTTGATACTTGACTGGTCTCTCGACAGCCTCACATGCCAACTCCGATAATATAGAGAAGTGGTGGCTAGCAGATGCATATTATTGGCACAGCGGTATCCGGGCTAACCGACAACAGTTCCCCTATGAAGTGATACAGTCGCTACCGAAAGCTACACCACGAAAAGATGGCGGTTTCGTTCTATGTGGTTATTGTACAGAAACAAAATGCTCGACTACCTCATGTAGCAGATACTATGATTGATTTTTTTTTTTTTTTTTTGGTTCCTTATACCAGTTGCCCCTTTTCAACCCCGTACATATGTCAGTTCACTTGATGGCTTGGCATGGCTTCCCCTGAACCAACCTCATCCATACTGGTACTATATACACCACTTTAATACGTCTATAGGCTGCTGCAAGATGTTGAAGCACGGGGGTTCTATACACTCCGCTCCCAATTATATACTCCTGTCTTCTCTACCCTCTTCTTGTTATTCAAAAACTACAGCTAGAGTCTACTATCATAGGATGTATGTATACGTCTCTTCTCCAATTGACGAATGGCGTATTAAGCTTGTAAACTTATATACTATATCCCATTCAATCATTTGAATACCGTGA
Organism: Xylaria venustula; assembly: GCA_022578775.1. Lineage (NCBI taxonomy): Eukaryota > Fungi > Ascomycota > Sordariomycetes > Xylariales > Xylariaceae > Xylaria > Xylaria venustula. Next base: position 509,692 of record MU389346.1, on the reverse strand, counting down.
AGGTGAATTCAAGATGTGCGCGGAGTAAGAAGATACAGAAAGTACAGGTTTTCTACATCTAATAATACGTTTCATGTGAGTTCAAAGGCAATGCTACCTATCACAGTATCGAGCTAAGGCCAGCTCTGGATCTGTATAGATACAGAAGAAAGAGTACACTGATATGAAAGCTTCGATACAAGGTTATCTACGTCACAGAAGCTGCTTACAGCGCCATGTATATAACGACTTTCATACTATTTTAAAGGCGGGGTAGAGGGGCGGTGACAAGTACATAGGTAGGTATGAGATGTCAAATGCTCTCTGTCTATAGCTTTCCCCTTCTCGCTCTTTTTCGTTTCCATATCACCCACTTATACTTTTCAAAGAAACGGAAAAGAAAAAATTGATTATATGCCGAAACTAGTCCAGTAGATAGATAATACTTTGATAACTGAAGAAGGCTTATTCCGAATCATATCACGGAGGCGCCATACTCCATCATGGAAGCTCAACCCGCTCTACAGCGATGGTTTCCGTGGGCTGCATGGCCGTGGATATTCAACGCCCCAATGTTCACAATAGCGAACGGCAAGATGGCGGCAGAGGTGACGAAAGCCGGGGGAATAGGTTACTCCCACTTCGCGATATTCAAAAACACAAATGTAGCTAACATGGCGATTAGGAATGGTACCAGCTGGGTTGGATCCGCGTCCAGACTCTCCACATATTGCCGCGCTTGGCGGTTATCTAAAGAACGTCACTGAGCTCTTGGGCCACGACTCCTCCTCAATGAAACCACTGCCTGTTGGAGTGGGCTTCATAACTGTCCTTGCTACCCCCGAGATATTCAAGGCAAGCGCGGCGCCCATTCTTGTCAAGTATAAGCCAGCGTTTGTCTGGCTCTTCGGTTCCGATCCATCAGGTTACGAGGAGTTCATCTCGCTATTTCACACCGTCGGGGAACCCTGGGGCATGAAGGTCCTGGTGCAAGTTGGTACGGTTGCAGCCGCAATCCAAGTAGCGCGCGCCGGCGCCGACGCCGTGGTAGCTCAGGGGAGCGATGCCGGCGGTCATCTGTTCGCCCGAGGAGCCAGCATCATGACGTTGGTGCCCGAGATCATCGAAGCGTTGCGAAGAGAAGAGGACCTCAAGACGAGAGAAATCCCCGTCATTGCTGCGGGCGGAATCGTCAACGGGAAATCTATCGCGGCCGCTTTATCTCTCGGCGCTGACGGGATAGTCATGGGTACAAGAGTATGTTACACTCTACCTCGAGACTCGCTGTTGAGTATGCCACAGCATAAGTAACGCTTCACTAGTTCATGACTTGCCCAGAGTCTGATGCCACAACTTCCGTCCGCAGAGCTGTCCTTGGTAATGTGGACGGCGGTACGGCGACCATAGTGTGAGCACAACAAAAAAAAAGGCTCTTATTCAATTAACAGGACTTTTTTCATTAATCACTCTTTCAATTTAGTTCTCAGCTGCACGATAAAATCGCGGGATATCCCAACTGGCCGAGCTCTTACGCCGGCAGGGCGTTCTTACACAAGGGGATCCAGGACCTTGAAAAAGGGGCATCTCTGGAAGATGTTTCCGCAGCGTTCCAGAGAGCCAATGAAGAGGGCGATGAGTCGCGCCTCGTAGTATTTGCGTAGGTCTCCCAACTTGTTATCATTTGACCTACTGGGCTCTAACCTTCTTCATTCCAGGGGCACTGGAGCCGGGCTGGTTGGGAGCCCCATACCAGCCAGGCAAATAGTCACAGAGGTTACAGCCGAAGCGCTGCAGACCATCCAGAGATTAAAAACTGTCTTGTAGCACATGTAATTATGTTAACGGGGTGCTTTATGGTGTTGGCTTCTGAAACCGCCACGAAAAGCAACAGTCGTAGAGTACCATAACACTGTAAAAAGGGGCACGAAGTACACAGGGTACAAAGAAACATTTGCATATAGGTTGCCCAACGAAGGTTCAATACCAGAATTTGGTGCAACAACAGCTGCCTTTACCTACCCCAAAGTCTGGAGTTCCTAGCACTCTGTTGCTTGCCACGGTTGGCACCAATGGCAATGCCCTACGTTTTCGGGCAATACGGTCATAGATTTCAGAGCAGTTGTCGTCGGCTATATCCAGTATGACTAGGCCTTCTTTAATCGACAGCAGGTTCAAATTGCATAATTTATAATCTATCTCACCTTCACGGAAGAGTCCAACATTGTATGTTGGATCACATGTAATAAAGTCTAGTAGTTTCCCTAGATTACTACGCAACGCATTTCACATAGCCTTGAGTTTAGTTTGCTAATCGTTAACTTTACTAATTCACGTTATACTTCTGTCCATCGGTTCCTTTAAATGGAAACTTTTAGTTGTCATTGATTTCAAAATTAAATACGTCCAAGAAGGATGTGAAGATCAAGGATTCGACAGCATGTCTATTGATAAATTGAGGAAATATGAAGGCTTAGTGGGTTGTTATATACTGACTGACCACTCAAGGGTGATAAGGCTCGGCAAACTCTACGAAATCATCCAAGTGATCCTGTAGCTCATCTCTGATCACCTCGAGTCCGGGGAGAAGCAAAAGCGTTTTTGGCGGGGCGAAGTTGGAAATGTGGACGAACTCATACTTCCAGCCGAGTCTCTCCACGCCATCTCGAGCAACAGCATCGAATTCCGGCGTGGAACGTAGGTAGAAGCAACGGACTCTGCCTGTATCAGGTTCACCGAACTCCACAGACTTTGGAAAGGTAACGTCAGTGGCACTAAGCTCGATTCTGAAGCAAATCTCACTGAGGCACCTTGCCGCGTGCGTTACAGGCTGATCATCCTCCAACTCGCGGGTTGGGATCACATAAATGTTTTCTGCATCGGGGCGGCTTCCGACCAGGATTTCATAGTTGCCGTCTCGAGCCCTTCGGAAAACCAATAGAGCAACATCAGTTGGTCGATAATTGCCTCCGAAATAAGACATCTTGGATAAAGATTCTATGAGCTGTCAGACGTTGCAAAGCTCTTTAAGGTGTTGTGTAATTTTCTTTATGGTGTTAGTTGTTCTTAATCAATGCTGGTTAGTGAGTTAGTGAGTTAATAAGACCGAGTTATTTTATATATATTTATACAAGTTTTCACAAAAACAACACCCTTTATTAAATTACAACAATGAAAAATTCTTTATATTTGTTTGTAAACATTTGCTTTTTTTAGAGAAAAAATTACTATTGTTATAAATGTGGCTTAGAAACATCAATACGAATGTTCAGTGACGAAAGAAGCTGTTAAAAGTTAAGAGAAATTTTGTCTTGAAGTGGTTAGTCATAGGCAGAGGTCACATAACTTGTTGTTGCACCAGAGTCTCAATACCCTTTGTTAACTGTTGCTGGGCTACATACATACTAACCCTTTGCCGATTATCGCGGCAAAAGTTAGGTTGGCCTGGTGGGTGTATGCACACCTGAACCTAGTCTGTCCGTTCAAATTTGGGCCCATTCCACCTGCCCTGAAAGCTCTCCAATTATAGCATGTTGCCTGTCAAGCAAGGTCTCCCAATCCCGGAGTAGATCTCCAGGTGCGTTATCGGAGTTAAAAATGCCAGTAGCCCGAAGTGCTGCATCGACATCTTTGGGGGAGGGACTCTCCTTGAGTAGCTGAAGGCTTTTTGACGGGCGAATGTTCCAATTGTATTGGCCAGTGAGAAAGGAGTTGAAGTAGTCCAAGATCTTCTGGAGCCCGTCCCAATTTGCGAGTCTCGAGATTGATTCAATACAGAGGTGCCGCTGAGAGCCCAGCCTAAGTCAGCAGACAGTCTCTTCTCCGCTCCAGAAAAGTTCGTCGACCTCAGAATCCGATTTCAAAAGTCCGTTCTCGTCGTATCCATGATGACTCCCTTGGCTTTCAAATTCTTGGTGGCCGTCCGAAGCTAAGACCTGAAAGTTCGTAAGATCGGGTACGGGGCCTTGTTCCATTCGATTGCTCTCACAAGGAGGGCAGTTATCGTCAGTCCCTACGCTACCGAAGTATGATCTCGCCCCTCCCTCAAAGATTTGTGGTATTCTCCTTTTTATATCGTTAAACTCGCGCTCTAAGTACTGGGTATGCCTGGAGCTTCTCAAGTTTGACTGGCAAGTTATGCCCCCGTCCACGCGTACAGAAATATCAGGAGATGCCGTGATACAAACTCAAGTTGACAGGTGGATAGAGGGAAGTCGAGCATGGCTAATTGGTGGAAGTACAGGAGAATCTCTTCGAAATACCGAGACAATAAATAAGTAATCCGAGCAGGGTTTCGATCACGTTGCTTCCAAACAAGGCCAGCGCACTCGATGTGGTATGGCAAGCGAGGATTGTCGGCAAGAGATACTACTCGCCCAGGACAGTTTCCCACCTTAACTGTCAGTCGTTCCAGACGGGGGCAATCAGTTCGCAGCATATTTAAAACCCAGTGGGTGTCGAAATTTCGTTCCCAGCACAAGCTATCGTCGTTGTAGTCGGGCCTTGTACAGTCATACCAGACTTTGCGAATCTGAAAGCGCTTCTCGATAGTAATTTTACATAGATATCTCCAACAATGCCCCGCGTCCCAAAACGAGAAAGTATTGACTCTATAAAAGACACCATTCAGTTCGTGGGTAAAATTGTCTGCAGGTGAGGCTAAGCGAAACAACCGCAAGTGGAGGACCGGTAGGGAAGCGAACAGTGGTGACGTCTCCGTCGACCATCCCCTCGCGCAGCTCAAACTTGCCCCAAACAAACTTATTGACACGATATTCGTCATCTTCGATGACCGGAAGAGGCTCGACATCTTTTTCCAGAGCAACGACATATTCCATGATGATGTTACGTATCTAATATGAAAGTTAGGCAGTGCGACTCCCCGGCAATATCAAGAAACTCTTACTTCTGGTGGGATTCTGTGAAGGAAGCTCGAATTGTTGCGCCGGTAAGCCTCTCGGAGCTGTGGAATATTGGATTCGTAGGGAATCAGAGGCTTTGTTCCGTGCTTAAGCAGCGCCGATGAGGGAACGCCATCGGTTAGCGATGCATCCGAGTTTGCCATGGACATTTTGTACGCTGTTCCCATGGCGTCGTAGGAAAGTTTGAGGACTACTGGTGGTGTAGTTGGTTGCGAAGAACTGGATGGGTAAGGCTGCAAAGAAATAATAGTTGGGCAGGTAAGGAGGTAACCCGGTTTGTTTTCAAAAGAGGGAAAGGTAGCAAACAGAATCTAAGACCTATCGAATACAAACACAGTACGCGAATACCGTGGTGAAGGTGGCCCGTGGCGTGAATAATGATGCCAGTTTGTTGCCCTGCTGCCAGGCATGATTAAAGGGAGGGATGCAAAATAAATCGGTTGCCATTCAAAAGGCAAAGTCTTCAATGACCAATTGTTCGTCCAATCCCAGCAGAGTATATTGTTGACCTGCAGTATATGGCACCGGTAGTTGCAACCAGGAACATCCAAGGGTCTACATATTACATTTATCCCGTATTATTTATCACATCTTTGTTGCAAATGGATTCGTCAAGGAATTGCACATGTCGGTATCATTAATAGATGCATCCATGTCAGCATGTTACAGACAGGCTAATTATTAACACGCAAAGTGATGTATGAACAGTGTATCCCCTCCCGTCCATTTCCGAGATCCTTTTTATGTCCTATCCATAATCGTGTATAGGAAAGCAAGTAAACAAGCCGTAAACGCCGTCGCAATGCAACACAGTCAATGAAAGCGATTGGCTGTACAGGAGGTAGTTTGCACCGGTAATGCAAGATACAACGCGTAGCCCCATGTTCACAACATTCCGGAGGCATCATTCGAACCCGACCAAAAGACTGTCCAGCATACCGCTGGTCTGAATCGCTTTTTGGGCCCTCTCGACCTCGAGCTTGACGCGACGATACAGCACTCTGAAAGCTGCAGCGAGCTCCGCACTGTCATCTGCGAAGTCGGCGTATAAATCCAGCAGGTGGGTCGCAACATCTGTGCACAGAGACACATACCGCGGGTCAATGATGTGTCGCTGCACCCATTTGAGAATGGGCTGAACCGAAACCTCGTCGCGACCTTCTAAGGCGTCACGGAGGGCACTACGATGGCGCAGCGCGACAAGGAGTGTCAGGACCGTCAATGCACCATAGTTCTTGGACGTTGGGTCAAGTACATAGTCCAATGCTGCTTTGAACTCTCCATGGCGCAGGTGTTTTTGCCAGGGATGTTCGCGTTTCGAGCGCGAGAGGTCGTTCGCTATTACTACGTCAGCACCTTCGCCTACCATCTCCAGACGCTTCATCGCCGAGGCTTGCTTCTTGCGCTTGTTTTTGGCTCGGTCGTGCGTGGCGATAGTGCCAGCAAGAAGCGCCTCCATTTCTTTATCGCGTTGACGTTCACGGGCTGCTTCGGGACCGGTAAGTCGTGTGCGCAAGGACAAGACGCCGGACTGCATGCCCACAGCCAAATGTCTATCATCGTCGTTTGCGCCTGCGGTTACAATCCGTACGGCGAGAATAGGGGATGGGTATTTGGCACCAGCTACGACATTCCAGCCCGTAGTCTCGAAGATCTTGATATGTCCGTCAAGGGAGCCAGATACAACACGGCGACCGTTGGAGGCTACACTTAAAGAAGTGACGGTCTTTTGGTGGTTCGTGATAACATGACGAGGTTTTGCCGCGACCAAATCTAGCACTGATATCTGATTTCCGGCAGAGGCGAGGATGGTAGTGCTTGAAGCCAGGGGTAGAACGTCTTCTATGGGCGCCTGGTGCTTGAATACCATGACTGAAGAGGAGGAGGTCGGTGTTCGCGGGTCCCAGAGACGTACTGTATTGTCGTAACTGCCACTGACCAAAAGATTACTCATGGTACCGGGTATGAAGGCACCCGACCGAACATAGTCGGAATGGCCGAGGAAGACAGAGGTGCTCTCGGTGCTGGGCAGATCCCACAGCCGAACGCTGCGGTCGTCGCTGGCACTCATGAGAGTGGTCAGGTCGGTGGGGGAGAACTTAGTCGTCCAGACGGGCTGCTTGTGGTCCGTCCAGGTCTTGAGAATAGCCCGCGACTTGATGTCGAAGACCTGGATCTTGCCCGAGTCCTCTCCAGCCACCATGATGCGGCCGTCGCGCCGGATCTCACCACTTCGCGCATTGTCGCCAAAACGTGTAAATGTCTTGACCAGCTTTCTCGTGCGTATCGAGTAGATCTGCACTCGCGGACCTGCCGTGACGGCGAAGAGATCGTTGTTGTCGCCCGCCGAGTTCGCGATGGGCGCCGTGATGTGCGTGACGGGGACTTCGGTGGGGGTCGGGATAACCAGTTGGTTCTTGAAGGTTCGCCAGTACTTTTGTTCTGCCGTTACGACGGAAGGGCCCGCGGGCAACTTCAGTTGTTGCAGAGGTGCCACCTCGGCCGCCATCTTGTCAATTGGTGTACCTCTGTCGACGGGTGAAGCTGTACTTGTCTTGTCTGCGACCTTCAATTAATTTTTTTAATGGACATAACTTTGGTAGAAGGTTCCTAGTCTAGCAAGGGCCCCACCAAATATTCGGGCTCTATTATCGATAAGAGAAAAAGTGGCGCTATCGAGCATGCCCAATGCTAAGCAAAAGTGCTTTGTTGACCCACGACGAACCTCGGCTTCTTCGAGGAACAGCTTACATGGGCGAGCATGGGCTACAAGTCGCAACGTAGAATCTCAATTTGTAGTATAAATAAAATACTTACTTTTCTCTTCTAAAAATCAGCAGCCGTTTCCCAAAAAATCAGACCGTTTGAACCTGAAATTGATTAATCACTATACAAGTTTCAAAATGTCATCATCATTAGACGGATATATCAGCTTCAAGCATTTCCTCATCTCGTCGCCAGCCGAGTATGTAGCCCACGTGGAGACGAACAGGCCAGAGAAGCTGAACGCATTCTTCGAGGATATGTGGCTTGAGCTGGGCCAGATCTTCGGAAAGCTTTCACACGATCCCAATGTGCGCGCTGTCATATTCTCTGCCGTCGGAGAAAGGGCGTTTACATCCGGTCTCGACGTGCATGCGGCAAGCCAGGGGAATAGTATACTTTCACAAGATGGGGCCTCTGATGGGTCAAGGTTCGCAACTCGAATCAGACGGCACATTTACGAGTTTCAAGATAGCGTCGGTGCGATAGAGAAGTGCGAAAAGCGTATGTTTCATGAGAATCCGGAAATTAGTTTTCATATCACAGGCTAATATTTCACAGCCGTCATCGTCGTCATGCATGGCATATCCATTGGTCTTGCAATCGACTTAGCGTGCTGTGCCGATATCAGACTCTGCTCCAAAGACACCAGGTTCTCTGTAAAAGAGGTCGATATTGGTATGGCCGCAGATATAGGGACTCTGAGCCGTCTACCCAAGGTTATCGGCAACCATTCCTGGGTGAAGGAGGTTTGTTTATCAGCCAGGTTCTTTGACGCCGACGAAGCTCTCGCCGTAGGATTTGTCAGTCGGGTACTGGAAAACAAGGCCGAGGCAATTGAGGCTGCGACGAAGATGGCAGCCCTCATGGCTTCCAAGAGCCCTGTGGCCGTCCAAGGCACCAAGGATATTCTGAACTACTCTAGGGATCACACTGTAGAAGAAGGTGAGTAATAAACTCGACATAGCCAGCGCGGTTACTGATCAAAAGTGTAGGGTTACGCTACACCGCGGTTTGGAACTCGGCAATGCTTCAGTCAAAAGATCTCTCGGCCGCCATGCTCTCTGGTATCAAGAAGACAAAACCGAGGTTTGAGAAGCTATAAGATTTCATTCAGAGGCCAGGTCTCATTACATGTGTATTAGTAGCATCTAGAATATCCCATCATAGTACAACGTAGCGTTTTGCAAACTAGCAAATGCTCATTGTCGGGGTCACGTTAATTGATTGTAGATCGTGTTTTGGTCCATATCTGGCGGGCGTCGATTTAGCTCCCGAGCCCATGGTTATCGAATCCTGCGATCTTGCTCTCATCGCTTATTGTCTCGATCAGAGCCGGAATCGTCGTCAATAATAGGAACAGTTTCCTTGAGTCTCTGCCAGTCAAGTTAGCATAACAGCTGTGCCCCAAAGCAAAACCGGGTAGTCGGCCAAGCACATACCTGCTCGAGCTTAGCTTTGAGCTGTGCAACCATGACATCTTTGATTAAGAGGTGGGTGTCGTCAAGATCCTCGATAATGTAGTCGTTCTTCTCGCTGTCGATATTGACAATGATGGATTTTATAGATGCATCGCACTCCACCAAGGTTCCTGCGAAGCAAGCAGATGCAGTCAGTTCATGAGATGTCCATGACCGATGGAACAGCGAAGAAACGCGATAAGATGGATATCTAAGTAAGTACCTTTGATAGCTCGAACCATGATCGCAAAACTATGAATGGCTCTATTGCTCTTTACTTGAGGCTTGATATTTCAGGTGGATCAACTGTATAGCGAAGCTCCTCTTGGTTTCTCAATAATCGTATCTTGGTATTCCTTGTTGATATATTGAACTGTGAGGTGCTGAAGATGCAGCTGCTGGATAAAGGCGAAGCTTAACCTGTGGCTGCATTGTTGATGTGGCGCTAGGTATAGTGCTTTACAATAAGGGTTCAGCCACTGCACCTGCAGTGAGTCTGCCAGAGATAGTGAGAGGCTAGCGCAGCTGATCTATCTAGTCCAGCGCTAGTGTAGCGCCAGACAGACAGGACTTAGGTAGGATTCATAGCGGTAGCCAAGCAACTGCCGTGCTTTCCGTCCGACCATGATTGAATGACATGCCATAAAATACAGCATGTTGCAGTTTAGTTGTACTCGTAGTCTGGGGTACAGAGATTAGTGCTACATACACAGCATTAGTATAGATGATGACACTTAGGCTTCAGAAAACTATCTAGTAACATATCAAAATAATGATAATGATATCCATTTACTATTATTTACATCTATCCATCGTAAACTCGAAGTTAAATCCTTCTACCATACTAATACAAGACACCTCGTGATTTGGAATTACCCCTCCAAACATCCGCCAAACATCAGCCTACTCTGTAGTGTAGCGTACTAATCCTTCTTGACAGCCCTGTCACGGTCCTGGACGTTCCTTTTACTATAAGTACATATATATACACCGACAGGGGAAGCCAACGAGGAAAATGGCGTTTCCGTCATTCCACGTGTAAAATAGAGTGTACACATAATGAATGCTACCCTATCCCGAAAAACTGCACTGTCATCATAAGCACAGCTCCCTGCACCTGATCATCATATTCGTCATCTCATCAATTGGTTATAAGCGCATTTGTTTAATTCTGTGTTTTAATTAAACTGCTATACCCTGCAACTTGAACTACTCAACTGCGACAAAACCAACCATATGTACTGTACTGTACTATTTATGACCGAGCTTCTCTTTGACGAGCGATCTTTGTAACATCACAAATTATTCACTTGATGCGCCCGCGGCATGGTGGACGAATGTCGAGTCTTCAGTAAGCGAGGACTACCACCACGGCCGTACTGCGGTGTGAGACCAGGCAGGTGAGCTGTGCACACCAGCGCCGTCATCCGTGGTCATCTTGGGTTTCGATCCCGTGTTCCCAGAAACACAACCTCGGCGGATCGCGACAAGCAAGGCACCGGGTTCTTTTTTTGTTTTGTTCAAAGGCCGCATCCGGGTGTCCCAGGTCAAATCCCCAGATTCCTCGGATAACTAAAGGTTACCTACCGGCTTGACCGGAAGTGCCCCGCTCCTCGAAAAGGGGAATAAGATAAATCCAAATTCAAAGTTAACTTTAGTTTTCGGAGACAAGAGAAAAATAGAGGAAAAGTTGGAAGAGAAGGGGGAAGAGAAGAGGTTTTTTTTTTTTTTTTTTCTTAAAAAAAAAAAAAGAAACAATGGCAACAGGCAACGACAACAACCCGAACAACGGGCCACAGTCACCCTTCGCCTACGTGCTGATCCCGGTCCTCGGCTTCGGCTTGATAGTCTCGCTCATAACCTGCTACCGGTTCCGGCGGAGGAAGCGGCGTCTAGCTCGTCTCGTGGAAGAAGGCGGCCCGACCTTTTCGCGTGATCCCGAGACGGGGCGCACGCGGATTGATCGGCGCGATGGGGACAGGACCGTGGCGACCGGGAGGCGGAGGGCCGGGAGACGTCTAGGCCTGGGTGTCGGAAGCAGGGAGGAAGGACTGAACGAGCTGGGCGAGGCGCCACCTGCGTACACGCCTAATGCGCCGAAGCCGCCGTCTATTGAGAATATCGAGCTGATGTCATATTCTCAAGCTACTGCTGAGATCGGCACGAGTCGGAGTCCGCCGCAGTATGGCGAGGCATCCTCTGCGGTGGCGAGTGGGCAGTCTAGGGGGCCGACTGTGGGATCTACAAGTGCTAATGATGATGACGATAATGATGGTGTTAGCGAGGCTGGAAGACTAAGCCAGGAAATGAGGAGAGGTCCTCACGGAAATGCAACGACGAATGGTTCTGGCGATGCTGAAAGAATCAGTCAGGAACTAAGAAGGAATGCCGTCGAAATTGCGACAACAACAGCGAGTAGCGCCGGTGATTCTGCTAGACGGAGTCAAGAAACGAGGAGCAATGCGGCAGGAAGCGCAACGACGAGTGATACTCGCGATAGCACGAGACTAAGCCAGGAACTACCGAGGGATACTACCAGGGACGCAACTACGGATATAACTGAGGATATAACGGCGAATCATGGTTCTATCGAGACTGCAAGATCAAGCCAGGAAACGAGGAGGGATCATTCCGGAAATGGCACAGGAACCATAACAGCAACGACAACTGAGGAGACAGCAGCAACAAACACAACTACTACAACACCATCAACGAGTGAACCAGCACCGCCTCCAAGGGCCGTGTTACCTCCGCCAACAAACTGACGGAGACGAAAAGGTAGAACGAATCCGGGAAGACTTCACATTTCACGCTATAAATTGAAACGATAGGAAAGAACCTTGCATAGTCCGGTACAGTAGGGTACGCTTGATATGACACGGCACGCCACCACAGACCGCGCATGTCCATGAACAACACAAAACTTGGATACATTGACGCGGACCAATAATTGATCTATATACTTTGGTACTTTGGATGTACTCGGGGGAATGAGGTAGCTAAAACGGGCATACAAACGTACACTATATCGCAATATACCCAGAATTGAACGATCTCATACCAAATCCCATAATTCAAATACGCACGTAACACAAAAGTACAGCAGAAGAGGCTTTGACTGATCATAGACTTCTTTTATTTTAAATGCGCCTATTCTCTCGACTCCGTGTCTAACTCTACCTCCCAGATCTAAAATACAGATAGGCCAGGTAAGTTCCAACCCAAAGTCTAGAACCGCCCAACAACTGCAGGCGGCTTGTTATTCAAGATAGTATCAATCTTCTCCAAGATTTCAGGCGTGAGCTTGTCAACAGCCGCAACAGCCCGCACGTTCTCATAGACCTGCTCCGCGGAGCTGGCACCAATGATAGCGGAGCTGACATTAGGGTTCTTGAGCACCCATGCGAGCGCGAGCGTGCTCTGCTTGATGCCGAGGTCGTTGGCGATAGGCTCGAGCTGGTTAATCTGTTTGACGAGCTCCTCGAACTTCTCCTTGCCGGTGCGCTGCCACCAGCCCTTAATGAACTCGACCTGCTGCTGCGCGAGGCGCGAGTCGTCGGGGATGCCATTCTTGTACTTGCCTGACAACAGACCCTGGCGCAGCGGGGAGAAGACCGTCAGGCCCGTGCCGACCTCGCGGTACAGGTGCGCGTACTCGACCTCGACCTTCTCGCGGCTGAGCATGTTGTACTCGGGCTGCTCCGTGATGGGTCCGATGAGGCCCAGCTTGTCCGCGTACCGCCAGGCCTGCGCGATCTCGTCGGCGTTCCACATCGATGTGCCCCAGTACAGTGCTTTGCCTGTGTTGATCAGGTGGTTGAAGGCCCGTACTGTCTCCTCCATTGGGGTCTGTCTGTCCGGGCGATGTGCGTAAATCACGTCTACGTAGTCGAGGTCCAGGCGCTTCAAGGAAGCGTCCATACCCTCAATAATGTGCTTGCGGGAGAGACCCGTGTTGTTCACTGGGTTATCGCCGAAGGAGGAACCCCAGTAGAGCTACGATTGGATATCAGCATAGTTCTTGTTCACAGTCAAGGCCCATATCAGACAGACACAAGCAAGTAAGTAAGGAATATGAGATGTTACGAGTATCAAAGAATTAATAGCGTACCTTAGTTGAGATGACGAGATCGTTGCGTTTCCAGCCAAACTTCTTGATAGCCTGGCCCATAACCTCCTCCGACTTGCCGGCTATCAAGAGACGTCAGTGCCATCCCTCTATTCTCATCACTTCAAAGACGAGCCATGAGGCACAACGCAAAGCTCAAAGGGTATATCGGTTCAGGGATCAGAATCACTTACAAGCATAAACTTCAGCGCAGTCAAAGAAGTTGATACCACTATCATACGCAGCCTTCATACACTCGAACGACTTCTCTATAAATATCCAAGTTAGCTCTTCTTCGTTCAGTTTCATAACTCAGTCCACACCATATTCGTCTCAAAACAACGGGTTAGTGCCTTCGAGTTCTCGTGATTAAGGGCCCTCTTCGCTCCTCATCAAGTTTCCACGTCGAGATATCCAACCTCTACAATACAGCGAGAATTTCGAGTGAAAGACAACTTACCATTCTCGGTGTAACCGCCGTACGTTAACCAGCCACCAAGCGAGATAGCCGAGACCTGCAGACCAGAGCGGCCGAGGAATCGATACGTCATCTTGGGGAGATCCTCAGGAGGCGCCATTTTGATGATGTGACGAAGTGTTAAGAAGAAAAGCCGAAAAATACGACAGTCAAGGGAATTCTTCCTTCCTTTGCTAGCTTGCTTCTCAGAAACCGGATCAATTCCTTCTATATCTGAGGGGGCAGAAAAGTCAGTAAGTATAAGAAGAGGTCTTATAAGCTCCCCAGTAAGCCGTATATTGCAACTGAATCAGTCAAGACCCTAGTAACAAGGTTCTCGACGGTAGGCGTAATACCGCACATGCCTAAAACTTCCCGTCTTTTCCCCACATGAACTCAAAGCAACAAAGGGAAGGCAAGGTACCATAGGTAAGAACCTACTTGCCCAAGTAATTGCTCACCTAGATTTGTAAGCCTGAAGAAACCAGACCGATCGACGTTTCAGTATCGCCGAGGCGTTAAGAGATGACAATAATGAAACGGCGGGGGGAAAAGTGAGTAAGTGGGACACGAAGCGGAAATGAACCAAGGGGAGAGGAGAGAAAAAAGACAATTGAGAAACATTTTGGGATTTATTACTACGCTAAAACTATTGCCTATGCCACTCTCAATGAGTTTCTGCCTACTGCCTAGGTAGGTCACGGCAATGCAGCGGACTTTGTCTACCGTAAGTAGTTAACGATAGGCCAGACGAGTATATACAGTAGGGGTACGGCAGCGGGGTTAAACATGATGATGCAGTTGAGATGGCGTCTCTGCCACTAATGAATAAGAGGCATAGATAGATGTGTGACCCCACCTCCCCTCTTTCCGCTCCCTCTTTTTAAGCGTAGCTCCAGATATAGGACGTCACGCCATAGCTACCTGGAAGCTACTTTCTGATCGTTACGTACATGTAAGTACGCAAGTTGCCTCACTTTAATTACTGTAGTAGCATAATGTGAGAATAGTACATACCTACTAGCAAGTCAAACCCCTCACTGAGGATAAACTCTGAACTCCTTTTCTCGGAGATATTCTCATACAACAAAGCCTCATGAATTATGTTAGCCGCACACCAGGATATACATGTAAAACGTATGTCTGTTAGGTCTACACTAAGTTGAGAGTACCTATGTTTCTGCCTCCCATAGTCTTCTTTGGTTAAGACCTCTATCTCTCCCAAAACATTAATGATCAAACCTCATCTCGCCCGCTTAAACCAACATAAGCCTCCCTCCAAAAAACAAGCAAGATTCGACATCCTCAGCAACGGGTGTTTGGTATCAATACAGTGAACGTGCGCCATACAATGCTCCAGCGATGCGCAAGCCTCTGGGCCTTGGGCTTCCCCGGCTAAAGAAAGATGGCAGCCAGTAGTAGAGTATATGTATATGAGCCCGAGAAAAACAAGAAGGTGGCAGGATATATGTAGCACAAGATACCGTTAAAAGTTCCCCCAACGCCTCGCCTAATCTTGCATTTGTGACACCCGCTCCTGTAGCCTATATGACACGACCAACAATAAACAGAATGCTCAAAGATGACAGTGAAGATGGTGTTTGGAAAGGATGATTTGTAATCCTAGAATGCCAAAAACTCCATCGCCTGCCCCCTGTCAACTACCCAAAGTCTGTCATCATCATCAAATCATCCAAAATCACCAAACCACTCCCAATTCAGCAGAAAGACGGAGGGCAAATCGCGCGGACCCTCACTGGTCCACGAAAACATTGAATTCTCGCTCCCTGTGATTAAGGGCAGATGGAGGTTGATTACTTGGGTATTCGCTTGGCGCACTTGATCCCTGACTCTGAGTCTCATGCTCGTCGGTGTGGATCGATGTTATATCATCACCAGCACCGTCATCTGACAGAGCATCATCATCCACGTGAATTTCCACATCTGGGCTCCGATTCTCGATATCTGCACAGCCTGGCCAACCATCGTCATCAGGTGCTTCGGGAGCGTGGCTATCTTCCCAGGATTCGTGCGATTGAGCTTGGTATGAATCATGGCCGAGGTCCACCATAGACTTATCATCATCGCAGTCCGCCTCGCTTTCTGGTTGTTCGTCGTCATCGTCATCATTAACGTCTGCATCGCTACCACTCCCGGAATCACTGTAGAGTTCAATGTCATTATCTTCGAGATTGGTCACATCGCCACGACCCGGCCTGGTGTCTACAAAAGGCGCAATACTATACGGTGTCGCGTAGCAAGCACTTGGGGCGCGCTGCTCTCGCATTTCGGGCAAGGGAGTAGGTGACGATGTGCTCCAGCGCGGAGTGCGCCGGTTCCCCTGCTGTCGAACGGACGGGGTGCGAGTGTGATTCCGTTTCATTACTCCTGCGATGTGAGCCCGGGATGGTTGGGGGGAAACGTATCGCTCGTATGGTTGAGCATGCGTCGTAGCCCGCCTGTTGGACATCGCTGGGGAAGCTACATATTGTAGAACAGGTGGCATTGAGGCAGTCCGTATTCGTGGTGGTTTCGACGCTCTTAATTCTCGGAGCACGGCTGGGGATTGCGCTCGAGAGCCGGAGCGCCTAGTTACGAAAGATGGGGATGTGCCTCTAGCATCGTGAAAGACATCTCGTGACGAGGCCAGGGTAGACATGGCTCGCCAGTGATCTTGTGCGGATGCCGGCACGGCTTGCAGACTGAAAACATTGAAAGTAGTTGGAGACTCGTCTAAAATCTCGTTCCGGGCCCAGCATTCTTCTTTAGCGTCTCCTTCAAGAATCTCCTGACTGTCTTGCGAGTCCCCATAGACCCGGCTTAATTCACGCAGACGCTGCCATGTCCATCCGTTTTCATAGGCATCTAAATTTTGGATGTATGCTTCAGGGTGAGTAATGAAAAGACGATGCCTGCCATGGGACTTCATAACAACACTTGAGGTGAGGAACTGGACATCCCATGAAACTGGTGTAACCATTTCCGCAGGTGTAAGGAAACGAAGTCTGGAATCTTTGTGAAGCTTCCGTAGGGGTATCCAAGGTGACTGCAGCCCCAAGAACTTAGAAGCACGATGGTTGACCGTAGAGCCGTGGTGTACGTTGGCTTGCATTCGAGAGAACGTTCGAAAAAGCGTGCCAAAGGCGTCTGACAAAGCCTGGTGTACACTCCGAGCATCAGGGCCGCGCACTGTGACATTCTTTACCAAACCTCGACTCTTTAGTCGCTGCCCAATCGTATTTTCTGATGAACACGCGCGCGCGAGAAACCAATCAGAATCGTCTTCTGGCCCAGCCCAGTCGCTAAGGCCAGGTGAATGAGGTTCGGCGATGCCAGGCGACTGTATCCATGAATCCACTTCCACAGTTTTGCCATGCGAAAAGTGCTGGCTACTAAAGTCACGTGACCTGAGCCATACATTTTTGAGAGGAAAGGGAAGGAAGATAACCTCAACTTCCCAAGGTTGCGTGAGTGAAGGGAAAGAAGAAACGCCCTGTAATTGGCTGAGTTGGGCTTTCAGACTTTCAAGTTCGCTTTGTAGCTCCGCACGGTCCATAATAAAGCTGCCTGTACTAGTTGAGACAGACACAACGCTAGCTGTCGCATCATCAATCCTGTCGCGACGAGACCAACCCGATGCATGGCTTGCGTGATCATTGAGAATCTTTTCGAACTCTTCGACGCGCGATTCGAGGTCTGTGATTCTCAGATCGGACTGTTCATGCTTATCATAGCATAGGTCATGTCCTGCAGCAGAGAAAGAGATATTTTCAAGGCTCTCAATACGCTGCCCATGGGCCTGGACAGTATTGGATAATAGGTGATAAGCTTTATCGTTGATCCTTGAAACAGGTGACTGGTCTGGTTCGTCAGTTATGTCTCTATATCTTGTTGATCTAGGTGTATTGGTTACGGTCGCAGCGTCATCCACGGACTGTTGATCAGTGTCAGGTTCAGCGGCAGCCTCATCCTGCGCGCCTGCAGATTGGCCATTTTCCTTTTCCTGGAGTGGTTCAAGTGCGGCAGACCTGACACCACTAAGTGTCTGTAGTCCTTTACCGGCAAAGGGTTTTAAGTAGGCTATCCGCGCCGAGGATGTAGTCGAACTCGGCTGTGATGCCATTAGACACTGGCTAGGGATAGGGGGTAGCGAGGCAGCTGGATTAGGCTCCGATTGAATAAGACTGGTCCAGGCTAACGTATCGGGCAACGATTGTTGCGCAATTCCAGCGAGCGGTGCATCTTCCTGTCCACGGGAGGGAGAAGCAGGGTTATTAAGCGCATTCAAGTCCATGTGCTGGCCAATGGAACCAAGGGGGTTAAGAGACAGGTCCGCAACTACAGGTGTGAGAGGCTCGCGGTTCGTCCTGGGTCGTTCATTCTCCTGGCCATTCATGTGAATAGGTCCGGCGACGGGGTTTGGGGCCGGAGATTGGCCATCGCGAGCATCGTCATGGAAGCAGGCATGATGGGAGCACATGCACCACACTGTCTGGTCCTCATATCCATTGGCAAATCCGGGCGGGTATCCTATCGGGCTTCCTCTCTCCAGGCCACCAAAAGAGGCGCGACTCCAGAAGCGGCGACATCCACACCGGTGTCCACCGGCACCAGGAGTCAAATCAACATAATTGCATGGGCCTCCAGGAAGGTTGGGCTGATTGGAAGTCAAGGGCGCATCGGCATAGATGTTGAAGAAGTTGGTGTTTGGAAGCTGGAATTCAGGGGCGGATCCTGCCATTGAGCTATTCGAGCGAAAATCGCTGGCATTGGAGGTCTATAGACGGTAGAGAGCGGGCGAGCGGGACGAGGGCAAGGGCGACAGCGATGGGGAACGCCTTGGTATTTATGGTCGCGACGGGGCGCTGCGCAGTGGTGGTGGTGAGGATGTCGGAGCCCTGCGCGCGAGCGACCGTGCCCAAACACCGCTAGGTCGCGATCCGGATTGATCTAGTACATGACTGTGGTGTGTTAGCTGGTTGGAGCTCTCAAGGTCGTCTTGTCGACTTCTCGACAAGCCGTATAATGTGTACTTTAGGTAAGCCTGCGCAGGCAGACACTAACCAGTGCTTCAGTACCTTATATATATATACTCTATACATAAAGGGACGAAATAATGTATAAATGTGGGAGGACGCAGATGAGCTTAAATACAAGATATAATCAATACTTGGCGTATTAATCCAAAATAGCGATGCGAACGATAAAGGCGACGAAGAGGAACTGAGGTTGCTAAAAAGTGAGGCGTCCGCCCAGGATTAGCCTGACACAAGGTTGGGGAGGACGGACAGTATATGGTGGGGTAAGTTGGGACGGGGATAGACGGTGTGGTGTGTGTGTACAGTACGTTTCTGTACGTGTGCCTGTACACTACATGGCAGACGGGGCGTTCATGGTGAGTCTGACAGCGTACCTAGGTATCTATATACGCTACAGTAGGTGCGCCTGTTCGAAGAAGCAGCCTCGATCCATTCGTTGAACCCGTCTTTTATCTCATTACCATGATCACGTCGTTCGTTTTGCAGTCAGTCAATCCGTCGATCCATTAAGCATACCGGTACTACACCCATTGCCTATCCTGCCTGTCCTGCTTACCCTACCTCTGCCCAGGCAGTAGAAATAGAATATTAAACATGTAGGCACCCATGTACACTTCCGTAACGCTCACTACAGTCGAGATATATGTATGTATGTGCGTCTACAAGTAAGTATAGGTTATCTGTATGCAAGTACGTTTGCATCCATGTAATGTATGTGTATAACTGTCTTTCAGCATGTCTCGTAGTGTACAATAGAAGGTAAAAAAGCACTTAACGCGCTCCCACTTCGAAAAAGGCGAATGAGAAACAACCAGGGATCGCGCCCCAAGGACCGAAAAGCGGCACGACAAGACAAGCCCTCTCCTCCCTATTGGCCCCGCAATCCTTCCAAGATCCCTGTGTCGCGAACCGCGGAGCCAATGGGACGTGATGCGTGGCGTGCAGACGCCTACCAAGTACGCCAGATCACCTCACGCTTGACAAGTCTCGCCGCAGCCCAGCTCCTCCGAGTCCACCGCCGAAACATGGGCGAACACGCCGAGTTCGTCCACGGAAAGTGACTTCGAAGAGGTGAGTGAGTAAACGGAGCGTCTTTGCTTGCCGCCACCTCGAGTGAAACAAACGCATCACTTTAGTTTGGAGCACACACCATAGACACCTACAGCACGCAGTCAGCACCCAGATGCAGGCGTGGCATGGATCAGAAAGCAAGGCGGATGAGTTCTGCACGCCTCATTTCTTGGACCTTGCCTATCGCCTATGCCTACGCCTACATAGGTAACTATACATACTGTGTCTAATCTTAACAAACACCACTTTTTACTTCGGAATCACTCCGGAAGCTGCCTTTGAATACCACCGAGATTGCGGTGTGAAGTAGTTATCGCTACTAGAGTATCTTCATCGCCTTGATCTAGACACATAAACAGCGCGATACGAGTCGGCAGCATCTCGGAGGCGGGGTGAGCTGCCGGTGAAATATCTGTATGATGATAGCTGGGTACTTTCCTATTGGAGATTGAGCTTTCCAGCGCAGTGATACACCGTCTCTATATTTATATATCGCACATAGATTACATTCGTGAAAGGGTATTGTACATTGCTTCATTCGTTAACTTCGTCAAACCTCACCCCAGCTCCCCATCGGTCCTGTCGTGGCAATTATAGACCCAGTGCCGACAGATCCGCCGATATCCCAGTAATGGCGAGATGACGAGCAGCTGCTTCGTCTGACGGACCGGCGCGTACTTTGGCTCGCACAACTCGACGCTGGTCTGAATAGTGCTGGGTTGGATACGGTCGTGGATTTAGACTTGCGCCTCTCTAAGTTACGGGACCGAGACACCAGAGGATGATGTTGACGTATTCTTGCCGCCTTTGCCGCTGCATCCTGTGTCGTCGATGTTGCTAGGTGTGATGCGCCAGAGAGCGCACTGCTATTACTTGAACGTGGTAAAAAGCGTGACCGTAGATACCGGAAGACCAGGCGAATATCGAGGTCTTGCTCCCATTCGTCTTGTGTGAAGCCGAGATTGCTGTCTGGTTGTAATTGTGACTTGCTATGAGCAGGGTCGGATTGGTAGTGCACATGCGGGATATCAATTGGTTTCGAGGTTGGAATGGTCGGCTGAAACTCAGGTATAGCCGGATGGTCCTCGTGTGTTATCCCATCGGATACCACGTAGCTGGCACTTTCAGGAATGGCGGGCAGACCAGCATATGGGATTGGCATCTGCTGGACTCGGTTGAAAGTTGTAAACGCGCCAGGGTGGTCAGAAAGCTGGTGAACCAACAAACCCAGTTCTTTCGCTATTCTTTCGAGCATCTTCATCTGCCAGCTAGATTCCTGTGTGGCGTCCCGAGAATTCACATCATCACGGTTTGATGGTGGTAAAGCCGATGCCTTTGGTGTCGCAGAGAGGTCTTCCTCGTCTGGAAGTGCTTCGCCGAACAGTATACTCAGCATCGTGTCGTCGATTCCTATAAGGTCCTGTATCACCTTGCGAGTAACACGGCTCCATATACCATCATGGTTCTCAGATGGGTCGGTCAGATTCTGGTCGTGCCAATCTTCGCCCACGTTTCCATCCGATGCACCACCTCCTGCATTGAACGTCGTATCCTCGACTCTTTGATCGACATGGTGCGTGTTTGACACGCTAGCTACCGACTGACGTTGCCTTCGAGTTTCTTTCTGAATCTCCTCTAAAAGATAGCGACTCTGTTCGAGACGCCAGGACTCTATTCGGCGTATCTTCTCACTTTCTTGGCTCTCTTGCCTTTCCAGTTCCGCTTGCGCCAAATCTAGGCTCTCTCGCCGCCGCTTAACCCGCCGAGGGTTATACTGCTCGAACGCATATAATCTGTTCTGTATATCCTCGCCCATGCCATCCTGTTCGAACCGGAACAGACCCAGCCCATCGTGATTTGGGAAAACGTGTGCGGCTTCGGATGATATATAAAAGTCGGGAGTAGACCGAAATTCGGGCAAATGGCTGTCGAGACTGTCTAACTCAGCATCATCCTCATCCTCGACCGCATCGATGAAGCTGTCGGAGCGCTGGTGTCCTGCACTGGCTTCAGATGGGGCGATGGTATCCAGGCTTCCGAAATCATTTGATCGTGCTCGGCCGGGTGTTATGTTAGATTTGTGCGTTGGTGTCAGATAGGATGACGTGGTGCCCGCATCCGTTGCGGGTGAAAAGAGAACCCACGTTTGAGACTCATGGGCGGTTTGATCGGTGACCAGTGGAGGACCATGTGAAGTGGCATCCTCTGAGGCAGGCCTGAAAACCCGCGGTGCTGTTTGGCGAGTAGTAGGTTGATGGAACGCCATCATGTCCAGTTATCGTCGTCGGAATACCAGGATCAGATAGAGGTCGCCCAACTGGGGGGGCGGACCCTGTCCTAGCAGATATCACTTGGGATATACGATTAGAGAGCAATAAAGCTGCTAAGTGAGCTGCTCTCCGTTTGTTTCGTTGCGTCACGGGCGCCTAACTTAAACACCAGTACCGTTCCTGCGGTTGGTGTCGATGGGCGGAATGTCTAGGCGGCTGGTCTGATAAGCTGTGATATGAGGTGCGTCATCAAAGCAGTAAGTGGCGCCAAATAAATACCGCGGGCGATGTTGTTATACAGTTGAACCAGGCTACATATAACTGTCTATCATTTCTGGTACATGAGAGATGCGAGGAAGGTCAGGGTAGGACAGGGCAGAGCAGAGCAGGATGTATATATGTCTCTCTTATGTCACCTGTCTGGGTTGGGGGGGTTGCTTGTTGATGACCCTATTTATTTAGAGTCGCGTGAACTGTCGGCCAGTGAGATGATAGTGCGACAAACCCGGTAAGTGCCAGCTGTCTTAGTGAACCTAGTTGGCGGGGTCAGGGATTTTAGATGCTTCAGGCTCCGATACCAAAGACCGGGCGAGCCCACCTGGCGAGCTGGATTACTGACCGACTGCCTATCATCTGTCCGGTGCATGTTCTGTGCACCACCCTTATTTAAACAAGATCCGCCGGCATTGCATCTAATTAGGTGCATACTATCCTACATACCTAGTACTACAGTACCGTACATAAGAGGTAAGTAGGGTTACGGTATCTACTTTATTTAGTACGAGTTCAATTCGACGTAAGACGGTCGTTGGATGATGCGATGAAACGTCAGCACCGACTTGTTCAGTACTGTAATTATCGAATGTCGCGCAATCTGATCACCACGTACATTGTGGCCTTGCTTGTCTTGTCCACGAGCGGCCACTCCCGTAGCCCACCCTCTCTGTCTTACACAGGGTAGTACTAGGTATTCATATCATATCCCAAACCCGGATGCTACTTGAGACCTCAAGTCACGCAAAGATGAGGTGAGGCCGTAGGATATATAGTAGGTAGCCCATATCAGCCTGGAAGGACCACATGGCTTCTCATCACAGCCTGTTAATTTATTCTGCATCATTATACGTAGAACCATACGCTATAGCGCACGAATTCGTAATTGAAATACTTAAGGAGAAGGACCAGCCGGAGAGCATTTGAACTTTGTGGGTCGATAAGGGCCATTCGGCCACACGGAACATTCATGCTCATGGTCTACTTATCACCCACCGCCTTTGATCGCTATGCTGACTAGATATCAGTTTGAAGCTAAATATGGGTGGGAAATGTATGACCAATCTTGCGGCCAAAAGAAGATTCTGCCCGGGGTAATCATCTAATCGCTTATGAACTTATTGATACTAACTAAATAGAATACGGTAAGATATCAACATTTCTGATCCAGATAAGACAGAAAGCCTACTCTACACTGAGGCAGCTAATGTAGGTAGGTAGTGTTTTATAAGCTTATTACTGTCGCTCTTCCCGCTTGGTCCCATGACGTCTTAGTAATCAGCGGCCAGTATGAATGTTTACTATGACCAACATTGAAACGTGCGGTACCTCACTTTAAAGCTATGCAAATATAACACATTCGATGAGGCTGGCACTGAAAACAAGAAGTTTGTTTGTTTTACATGATGGAATCAAGGATGAGATTTCATTCCTCATATGCGATTCCGTCATGGTGAGTTTCAACGATTCACGTTACAGAAAATGCATGAAATATGAAGTGCAAATGCAAGATCCCTATTGACTGCTATGGCACAGTGCTATGGTAACCGAATGACGCCAGCCCTCTCATCCCAGATTTGCTTGAGAACAATAGAACAACCCAACCCTCTAAGCCTCAGTGAAGGCATCAGGGAAACGTCGGATGTTGTCCGCCAGCTTGCCCTTGTTGCTGAGGAACTGGACGTAGGCACCGTCAACCAACAGGCGGCCAGCAGCCTTCTGCTCGAGGTATTCCTCACGACGGAGAGGAGTGAAACCCCAGTTCTTGGAGATGATGATCTTTTGTCGGCCAGGGAACTTGTACATGGATCGGCGGAGAGCCTCAAGAGCGATGGCACGGTCTAAGGTTTGTCAGTCATAGCATTCAAAGCACAACAATGGGATATACGCACTAGAGTCACGGGTGCGGACACTCAGGAGAATCTGGCCAATGTTGACACGGGCGACAGTGCCGTTGGGCTTGCCCCAGGCACCACGCATACCGGTTTGCAGTCTATCGGCACCAGCGCACGACAACATCTTGTTGATACGGACGACGTGGTAAGGGTGAGCACGGACGCGCAGGTGGAAACCTTCCTTTCCGGCTTGCTTGACGAGGTACTTGTTGGCGCAAATGCGGGCGGCTTCGAGAGCCTCGGAGCTCAGCTGTTCGTACTCATTGGAGACCATGTGGATGCAGAGAGGGAAGTCATCGACGTTCGCCTTCTTTCGGCCCAGATCGAAGATGCGGATCTTGGGGTCGGGGACACCACGGTTGAACCGGGACTTGGGATACGGCTATTCGGTATAGGTCAGCACGAGTCCAGTGGAGTGTTGTGTTGGGTAGAGAGTGCTGTTCCCAGCAGTGCACTCTGATAAGTGATGATGAAATGTCATAGAGTGAGAAGAGGATCCGATGCGGCCATTCCAGCGCTTGCTTCGACGCATGCCACGATATCCGATGTGGAAACGTAGGTAGATGACGCAAATCTCGCATCTCCTCTTCATTTTCGAAATTTTGATCTTCCTTACCTTGTTCTTGCAGTATCGGTAGCAACGAGCGGGACGACGCGCCATCTTGTCGGTATTGTCTGGAGTGTGACGTAGATGTGGTTGATGTGAGTTGTAGTGTCGACAGATTGAAGGAGCTCGAGCCGTCCTCTTTGAAGGTCCGGGGGATGGCAAAATTCAGGACTTGATTTCAAAGCAGGCGAGTCACAAACAGCGGGCCCAGGAGCCGGTATCTCATTGGCCCGATTGCTGCAGGCGGAAATTGTGGGGTTAGGGCTACAATGCGCACGCAAATAATGAATTTACTGGTGCAGGGGCCCCCTCCAAGCCAGCCTGCCGAAATTCTTGGACAGGCAGGCCCGATAAAGTCAAAGACCACTTACACCCGCCGACTTTTTCGCGATTGCACTCCTCGTTCGCTGTTCACCATCACCACCACATCGTCGCCGAAACCCCAGTCCCGAGGTCTCAATCAGCAAAAATGGCCGGCAAGAAGAACAGAAAGGATGCCGACTCCATCAACAGCAAGCTCGCGCTTGTGATGAAGTCCGGAAAGGTCACCCTGGGTTACAAGTCCTGTATGTGGAATGCCGCCGTCTTCTCGCATCATCCAGCCGAGCATGGAGACTTACAAATACAATAGCCCTCAAGAGCCTGCGATCGGGCAAGGCCAAGCTGGTCCTGATTGCCGCCAACACTCCTCCTCTCCGCAAGTCCGAGCTTGGTAAGTGTC
Organism: Xylaria venustula; assembly: GCA_022578775.1. Lineage (NCBI taxonomy): Eukaryota > Fungi > Ascomycota > Sordariomycetes > Xylariales > Xylariaceae > Xylaria > Xylaria venustula. The sequence continues at coordinate 484,130 of MU389346.1, read as the reverse complement.
CATGTGTTTATGGCACAGACACTTGACTAACACGCGCCACAGAGTACTACTCCATGTTGTCCAAGACTCCCGTCCACCACTTCTCAGGCAACAACGTAAGTTGACCCTTTCTCCCATTGCTTGTTTCGTGCAAGCTCGTAGAGGATGGAGGTTCAATGGGCCTCCATCCTAGCCCAGAGAAAAAGCCTTGCTCGGGCTTTGGAGGGTTCACATCCGGCTAACTTGATGATGAATAGATCGAACTCGGAACCTCCCGTAAGTCGCCGTCCGACGGGCATATATGTCCCGCAATCCGTGCGCCATATTGCAATAATTACTAACACTAGCAACAACAGTCGGCAAACTGTACTCCTGCTCCACTATGGCTATCCTCGATGCCGGTGACTCCGATATCCTGAGCGACCAGCAGGCTTAAGTCTGACTTGCATATATAAAAACGGCGTTTGGGTTAACGGTCTCAACAAAACGGACAAGGGATTATCCTTCGGGGATTAGGATCACTGCATATCATCATCGTATGAGTAATGATAGCATAGGAAATCGGATTCTCGTAGTCCAGTAGCCGCATCCCGGATTCATTTCTGGATGCGCCATACCTAGCACTCGGCTTATCGAGTATGATCACATGAGTGATGCCCAATACACTTTTTCTAGCAAGAAACACGCTTCCCCCTCCCCGTTGAGAACAGGAGCAGTTCTTCGGAAGCTTTATATGTAACGTGTACTGTTTGCGGCTTACTGCCCGCAATCGAGATGGTCAATTCTCGAACTACTATACTACAAATAAATCCTAAATACTTGTGTGGTCGTCAACGCTTGCACGGTTACTGTCCTGTGCTGTGAAACTTGAAAAACATTTGGTCTCAATAGGAAGGGGGTAGTAGACGGCAGATGGAAGGGCCATTGCCTCTACGCATGATATACACTTGGAGTAGCCTACTTGACGATGCTCGGTATATCATAGCGCCAAGCCCGGTTCATGGAAAGGCTGTAAGATACTATGTATGTACACAGTAGGTATGCTATTTTTGCCAGTCATACCAGCGCTTTATATTGAATTCAGGCATATTGTTGTTTTAATTACCTACCTGTCACTTAACAAATCAGGCGTTCTACTTCTTAAACAGAGCCAGATACTACTTTGACAGTTCATGAATTCTCCCGCCGATCCCTACGCCGAGCCGGTCAGAGTCTAAGTACCTACCGAGCTACTACGCTTCGGTGCATCGAGAAAACGCCACAGTCCCGGGGTTCGAGAGATGGCGTTCGAACCCGTGACAGAAGTCATCGGCTGAGTCTCAAGGCTATATACAGCGGTATGGGAATCATCGGGGTGAACCAGCACATGTATGATAGCTAGTTCCGTTCACTTGCGGAGTGCATATTGCAGTCTTTGATAGCAGAAGTTGGCTGAGTCAGTTGACTACTACTTATAAGTACAATATTAACGCAAAGAATATAGGGACTCAAACTCGATTTAAGCTCAGATGTCTCGGAAAGACGTGTGCTTATGTTATATGTTATGTTATTTATATATATAACTCCTTCTCAGAACCCTGGCTTAGCCGATAACTGACACGGGACGACTGGGATGGCAGCATAAAAGTTAATTAAAGCAAGAGTGGATGAAAGCCGATCTATCCCAAATACCTACCCGAGCTACCTGTGCGTAGCACCGATGCGCGAACCGTAGTGTTCCTCCTGGTTCTGTCTGAATCTTGATTTCTCGGCCACGCGAGCCACGTATCACAATTAGTGCAGTGTGCTGGAGACAGGAACAGGAGGCAAAACACTTGACTCGAGATTCAATTGAATCGAGGCCTCGGCAGTCTCCACGATCTATGCTTAGTTCACCTTTGATAGGCTTGGAGAGAGAGAGAGTTGGGTGGACACTACAGACGAGTCTACCCAATCCCGATTTGACTAGAGGCAAAGCATTGAAACCTTACTGCCAAACATTGGAGTATTCTATCTTCTTCCTAAGGTACAACACATACATGACGCTATGTGGAGGTACTTGCTGTGCATGATCGATACCTGCAGCCCCTGAGCGGGGACCCTGAGTTAGCTGTTAGCAGATTGTTAAGGAGGGGGGAGGGGAATAACAACGGCTCAGTCGGTTTCTAATTTGGGGAAAGGTAGGGTATTGTACCGCACCTCACGCCCGCCACGGGACCCTACTTAGGTAACCTACCAGGGTGCTTTAGTCGCTACACTACACTACAGTTACCGCCCGGCAACATTGATTTCTCCCCCCCCCGGACAGTTCAGATCACACTGCATGCCGGGAATCAGAGGTAGATCAGCGTTGCGAGCTTCAGTGCGACACCGCTAGAGAACAACCACAACAATAACAGCAACAATAGAATTCTGAATCACTTTCAAGCAGCAGCAACATTCCTCAAATCCTTATCGACACAGTAACGAGCGCTCGTCGCCACAGCATACCGCCCCCGCATACCGTCGCTGGGCATTCATTATATGTAGTTTTGGGTAGACCGCCACGAATCCAACCATGTCCGCTGCGACAAAGAAGCCGAGCTCCTCGGCGTCTGGCCGAGTATCGTCGACAGACAACAACCACGCGCCAGCCGCCTCGAGAACCCCGCGAGCCTCTACACCCACGTCGTCCTCCTCGGCCACTGCCACCGCCACCGCCTCCGCCGCGAATGCGACCACCAACGGCACCCCGACACGCACCCGGTCTATTCGCGCTGGCACTCCTGTGTCGGCCCGGGCCGCCGCACACAGAGCCAGCTCGTCACTCAGCATATCCTCGAGGGTTGACGATAACGCCCGTGCTGAGACGGTCGCCCTGATCGAGGACCTCAAAGAGCGGCTGCACAGAGCCGATGCGGCCTCTGAACAGTACAGAAAGCAAGGAGAAGTCTTACAGTCACGGCTTGACGAGGCCCTGAAAGAACAAGCGAAGCTAGAGGAGAGAGCACACGAGAACGACGAACAGATCGAGACGCTCCGGAATGAGAAGAGAGAGGCCGCTAGACAAATGCGTGAAATGGAGGCCATCTATGAGGCCGAGAGGAGCTCCATGATGAAAGAAAAGGAGGAGATGTCCAACCGAGAAGAGGAAATGCAGACCATCATCAACCGGTTGAAGGAGACCTTGAACCAGCGCAACGCCGAGGACGAATACCGATCAGCCAGGCAGTGTGAGTTTTATTCGTCATATCACCTATGCGTATCCAGGGTGCTGATATGTGCTTCGTAGCAAATAACAACTCTCCCAGTGTAGAGGGCGGAAACTTTGCGCCGCCCTCCTCCATCCAGAGAAGCGATTCTCGGAACAATTCAAAGCTGCTGCTTCAGAAAGACAAGCTTATAGAATCACTGCGTCTTGAGCTAGCGGAAGCCCAGATCAAGCTGGTCGAGTCCGAGAACCAGGGTGGCGGGCGACTTCATGAGGTTGAACGACTCCTCATGGAAGCACGCATGGCGAACGCGCGCCTGATGGAGGATAATGAATCATATCAACTACTCCTCCAAGAGAAGACGCTCCACGGTGACTTTGGCAAAGGCGACTTCAACTACATGGGTGTTTCGGCCAACCAAGATGCTCTCAACGCATTGGAAGGCAGAAGCAGCACTGGTGGTGCCCTGACACCTGGGACGAGTCTGGCTGATGAGCTCGGTTCCATCGCCGACGAGTCTGAGATGGGCGAGGATCCTGTGCGCCGGCTTGAGTCCGAGCTACGTGCCCTCAAGGACCAGAACAAGGCTTTGACCCTATATATCAACAAGATCATTGAACGGCTGCTACAACACCAAGAGTTCGAGCATATCCTCGACCAATCAGCCGATACAAAATCCTCTGCCGCCAACGTACACAAGGATCTACCCCCACCACCTCCATCAGAGGCGGCAGCCGTGGGAGTTTCGCTTCTTCAACGTGCCAAATCGATTGCCACTGGGGGGAATGGAGCTCGACCCAAGCCACGTCCCATGACGATGATGCCGGCGCAGAACTCAGCGCATAGCAACCCTGACACGGCGCCGAGCATCCCGATTGGCTTAGGTCGCGCGCAAAGTACGCGCCGTGGTGGCCGTCCCATGAGCGAACAATTTACAGGAGCGGCTGGCATTGTGAATGCAATGTACAAAGGTCCTGATGGTCCCTTGTCTCCAACGCTTAGCAACCCACGTAATTCAGCATCCTTCTTCTCCGGCGTATCGACTCCGCGAGTCCCGTCCTCTCAAGGTGCCCCAAGCGCTGGCAACTTTCCTGGTATGCGAAGCGAGACCAGTAGTGTCAGCGGAGACTCTGCTTCAGCTGAAGGTACCACCTCTAGCCCTCCGCGTGCAGGCAGTGGTCATGCAAGTGTAGCTGGTTCGGAGAAGGCGACAACTCTCGCGGGCAACAAGCCGCGTCCTTTACGACTCGTCCAAGAGAACGCACCTGAAAGGGTCGAGAACAAGCGTGGGAGTTGGATGGGTTGGGCGTCTTCATGGTCCAAAAGGGAAGAGCCTGTGGGAGAATCCATCAAGGAATAAATTGACAGTTTATGTTCTTCGATGTCCCTTCGCTAGCAGCATCGCATAACGGGCAACGCCAAGACTTGTTGTCACTTGCATCATCATTATCATCATCAGGAGCGGTTACTTTGATGTTCGAATTTTATTTCCCTTTACATATTCCCCCTCTTGTATGGTGGTAGATTCATTCCATGTTTGGTCTGGGTAAAGCTTTTATGATTATGTTTTTAATTTGGAAGTTCTGTTTTTTTTTATGTATTCAAGTCATTTTCATCGTGTGATGTCGAAGAAGGGTTGACGACATGGCATTCGTATTGATCAGCTAGGTTGGAATCCCGGCTGGGCGAGGTAGCGGCGAATGAGTTACGGATATAGAAATGAGCGAAGATGAAATCGGTTTGAAAATTCAGTCTGAAATTTTATGCCCAAGGCCTTGAGTGACATGCAAAAAAGAAACCAGTGCGGCGTATACACCAGAGTTAGGATATGTATGATACGTAGGATTGACGCTCGTCTCCTACCCAAGACATTCTGTTGAAGATTGACGTGTATCGATGTTGCCAACCTTTTCCATGCCGACTTCGTACTCTTTTAACATGCCTCATATATTAGCATCGAGATTTGTCGCCCGGTGTATATTAGTCATAAAACTCAGATATACCCTCGTTCTGCACGCCAGCCGTTCTTATTGTCCTCGTCTTTTCTTCTATAAGATGTAGCCTAAGTTGATTCAGCCGGATTATCACGATACGCCGCTTTGCTATCTATCATCGAGTCGGACTATTGACGATGCTCAGTGAGGTCGCTGCCTAGGTGACCTTTGAAATAACATAGGGTGGAAAATTCACTTCACTCGTCAACGGCAGTCCTTCTCATCTGGACGTAGATTTGACATGGAACTACATTTGCTAGGTGACTTGGATTTGTCTAGTAGGTGCTAAGCTGAAATAGACGACGTTGAACTCGAATACTCTTTTCTTTTCTTTCCCTTTTCATTTCTTTCCCGTCGACAATTTTTCTATGTTATTCAATCTATTAGTAGATTTGGAAATGGAACCGGCTATGGCAATCAGCCGCTCTCGTCATCTTCGAGCTATGAGACCTTGGTTGACTGATGAGGGGATTCGTGTCTAATCTACCCATCCGTACATAATATCTGACTAAGTGTAGTAGACAAACAGTCCGAAATCCAGATCCTGAGAGCAGGAGAAGCAAGAATGACTTGGTAAGTACATAGCTTCACGTCTCTGTAGTGCTGTGCTCAATCAATGTCTAAAGGTATTTGATATCCTGGAGAGGACGTATCTTGACTTACCTCATGCTTGCTGGCTAGTGTTGTGTATTTCCGAATTACTTAGGTAGTACATCGTAGGTCGACACACAAGCTCCTAGGAAATCGGGGCATTTTCTTGATATTAAAACTGATCGACTGCAATATCTAGACGCACAAGAACACACGTTGTGGCACCTAGTTGCTCGTGTCGTTTTATGCGTTAATATTCACTGATTCTTCATTAGGATAGCCTGTCACGGCTCCGTTACGAGTTGCCTTGTACCTCGGCCTAGTATTGCTATCCTCTACTCATCTCGCCTTTTCTTAAAACTTATTTTGTGGTCGAGGGAATAACTAAAGTTACTATATTCTTGTGATTACTTTAAAACGGCTTCAATTTGTAAGCATATATTCTTGTTCGTAGTAAGTACCAACATAACTCATACTACCTGAGATTTATATGTTATTGTTTTTTAAGCTGCTATAAATAAAACTCATAGTCTTGACTAGTGATTATCTGCAAAGTGGACATTTTTCAGATACCTTAGAATTACTCAGACGATACGCTCTTAGTCGGTGCCAGGTCTCGAGATAGTTCGGGACACTACGAGAGAAACCGATCTTGCCGAGCCGGACAAAATTAGTAACATTGTGATTTCAGAAGGCCCGGAGCCTAACAATCAGAGTGTGATTCCCTCTGAGTCCCTGAGAGCGTTTCCCGTATACCTTTGACATAATGGCAGTGTTGTAGCAGTGGCTGGCGCTATGCTATTGGCTACAATTAATGTCAATAGATGGCATACCTACTCGAATTAAAGTTTTGCTGTCATATATACGTAAGTTTGTAAACAAGTGAAAAGGGGTTATAGAGAACCTCGCGATATAAACCAAGACATAAACAGTGATCCATTGTACATGCTACGAGTTAGAAAGTAGACATCGGTGTTATTTCGAGTAATTCTTATCCTGAATGAATGAATGGCCGTAATAACTAACCAGGAGACGGAAATTAAGCGCTGACACGGCTAAACAAACGTAGGATCGACGCCGCAGTAACATAAGGTGAGGGTAACACCCGCTAGACAAACGTGTATCTTGTCCGACGCTAGGCATGAAGATGCACTCGAAGTGCAACGACTTTCCCTCACTGGCCGTCCTTGTCGATATTATTATGTCATTTGCATACTAAACTGTACGAAAGCAGCCGCCCCAGGTTCAGATCACATGTGATATTATAGAAAATCGAAGTGCCTGCTTTCATATCCGGCGTATTAAGTAGTGAACAAGAGTCTCGTCACATTACAATATCTGGAGAGATCTTACAGACTGATGACTAGCTACTCTTTGAGCATGAAAATTCGAACTGGCGCGGAAATACGAGAGAGAGAAAATATTTGGTATACCTATGCCGGGACAAAAACCAGTCACTAGACACGAGCAAAATAACGGTCATGTTACGCCAAATGCCTTCTATATGACTAATCCGGAGTAGAAAATGTCTTGATCAGAAGACCATATCCATATCCTATTGATGAGATGCGCGATAGGATCGGTGAAACCAAGGGACGGATGCAGGAGCGCGCTAATAAGCTTTTGCCACTACATGTGTGATCTGAGCCAAGCAGTCAGGTCGTGGTGAATCGTGGTATTACAGCATGCTTTGTGCCTTTGAAAGCATGCGTGGCGTTGTTTCGGGTGATGACGAGGAGTTATACTTGGGTACCTCGTGGCCAATGATTCCATGAGCTTCGTAACCTATTACTGTGTGAACGAGCTACCTACAAAATAGTATTACGATGCCGTAAATACTGAGAAGTGTCATGTGGAATAGGCAACGACGTGACGAATGCTCCGAGTTATTTCTGCTCGCTCTGTCCATGGCATCGCGCCCCTTGCAGGAGCTTTCCTTACTTGACTAGGAGCTTCTCTCTTATATAACCATTGTTGTTATTCAGCTTTCGAAGCCTTTCTCGGCCCCCAAAAAAAACATTTGCGCGTTGGTTCTATTACTAGAAAGTGTATGTCACTTCCACAACTTCCAGGATGCTTCCCCCCATCTTACTCTTTTTATCACACAAAGTAGCGTGGGATTTTGATACCACTTCCAGCTACACAAACACGACACGACGGCATGGGAGAGCCAAGTCGTAGCACTCGGACACCCGCCACGTATACTAAATTTATACGACTTAACCATGGTTCAAAAAGGCCGATGTTGTACCCGTCGACTAATCAACTCCCTTGCATATCAGGCAGTTCATAGACTCTTACACATATCTATTGAAAGATTATGGTGCGCACTAAGAGTAAATGATTTGAAGACGCGGGATTGATTTCTCATATTATCGGGGGAAAATCAAGGTAGAACCCAGGTAGAACCCAGGCAGAAGGAAATGTCCAAGACATGCGCCATTTCGTCACCACTCAGCCCTCTGGACTTGGAGATGTTTTAAAATAGGAGCTATATACGTACATGGTGTGTAGGGCGCTGACTGTGGCTTGACGATGGATGGCGTACAAAAGGGGAAAGACACTACAAAAGAACCGGCCCCCAATTCTGTGCGCGCAAACAAGAGGATGAGGAGAAAGAATTTCTTGGCGATGCGCGCAATAGAACGTACCAGTGAATAGAAACGGGCACACACGCAAACACAACGTCCCCCACACACACACCAGAGGTCTTGTTGGGCTGCATATTACACTACTACCTACTACTAACAAAGTACAAACACTCGGGAGCCGAGCCTATTAGGGAGGCGGGTTCCTGCGCAGATGACCACCACCCCCCAGTGTCAGGATTCCCAATCGATCGATGCCATGTCAACGGGCCACGACGCCGATGAGACGGGGTAAGATACCGAAAGGGAAGGATAGGGCGGACTTATTAGTTTTTGGGGTGATGTTGTGCTGGGCTTACGAGGGGGAGGGTACTGAATTGAGTACCGTCCGAACGGGCCGCGGTGGATTATGTCAGATCTGACTTGAATCGGACACGTTGCATGGAAGCATTGTAGAATAGTTGTGACAAATCTAGGTAGTGAGCCTTAGCGAAACCCAACTAAAGTGGGGGCGTGGCACGATTACCTATATTGGTACACCACTGGGATTATGAGGTCGGTCGGCCGTACGAAAATATAAGTGAAAATCCCCCCGAGAGAAAAGGAGGCTTCTTCCCCTTACTACTACCTACTGTAGTATATGTAAACGAGTGGGAATTGGGCGGATCGTCCCGACAGGTCCATATATTTCGGACCTGGATTTTAATTTCTTCCAATATCTTGTTGGCTCGCTGTCTAGTGACTGGATTCATATGTACGTTCATTCTGAGAACGGCAGTGATTGATTATATCCTAGTAGCTACGTAGTATTACACATGTAAATCTGAAATATGAGGGTACATAGGGCAGAGCGAGAAGGTCCGGGTTAGCCAGGGAGGGGTGTGGAGTCCAGCAATAATGTCTCTTTTGAGGACGTTCCAACAGTACGATGCCTCTCCTTTGGGACGGTCCAGGACCACGTAGCTAATGCGTGATAATACAGCAAGGGTGACGGTGCTATTTCGTTATTATTCCTGTAGTGCATGAAAACGAAGGAGAAAAAAAAGGACAACGACTGCGACCGACCGAACGACGAACGACGAACGACGAACGACGAACGACTACGACAGTTAATCGCGCGAATGGCTAGGTTGCTGTCCACATGTCGATCGCTGAGAGGCCCAAGATCTGCCGGGGTACAGGTACCCTCTCCACCACCTCGCTTACCGGAAGTACATCTCTCCTGCTACTGCGAATGTGACAGAGGGTGGCGCCGTGCATGTGCATCTGTACTTACAGTATGTCTGGGTAAGGCTGTTGGCGAAGGCTGGAATTGTTAACCGTCTCGCTTATTACAAGATATCGGTACGGAGCAATGGCTTGTGCTGACGCTCACGCTGACCTTGCCGCACTCTCTTGTTCTGCTTCTACGGAGTATACACTACCAAAAGGATAGAAAGACCGAGAATCAGAAAGTGTCTACTGCAGTAACGAAGAGAAATGTATCGAAATTGATTACTTACGTGAGGAAAATGGTCGTTCTATTGACGAAACGAATTCTATATTCTGATGGATGCTTTGCCTACCTATCGTAGTGTACGTTACGTTGGGTCACCGCCTTCCATCGTCTCTCCTGTTTCCCCTTTCAGTTATAAGCTCAGAACACGCTGTCGTTATTTTGATATGGAGAAACCCTAGACCAGGTTCGTCTGGTGCACCACGCATGTAGGTAGTCGCGTCTTCGCGAAATTCGCATATCCCAAAAGAGTTATTGAAATGTCTTTTTGGGCGCTTCTGTGCGGTCTGCTGTTCGTTGTATGTCACAGAAGCAGGCCACGTCCTCCTAATTTGTGACTTTGCTTCTTCTCTAGCCTTATTTGTTCTTCTGCAGTACCGCTTTTGAATTTATTGCTATTATTGGAATGGCGGCAAAACCCAGAGTTGTCTCGTGACAGCAGAGCATACAAAGTAGCAACACCTCAGTATTCAGGTTTGCTGCTGAGCGGCTAGTAGCTACATGAACCTAAACTCAGGTACGGACGGCACTTGATATACATACATAAGTTTCTCCTGTACTTCTATCAGCTTCTAGCTGGTTCAGTAATTAGGGCAGGGCATATTTCAGCACTAGACTACCATTACAATCCTTTGTGAGGTTTACTCTCGGAACACATTTTCTGTGACTAGCTTGATGAGCTAGTTAAATTGGGGCTGTTTAAGGGTCGAGAGGGTTTTATGAAGGGCTTCTACTTTAGTATGTAGTGTATTACGTAGATATACCCGACTACTTACATACTACTTATCAGGGAGCGTTGAATGGGGTGATCCCTCTCAAATAGGCAAAGTAAAATAAGTAGGAATATCCTCTCCTCGTGGTGCAAGTGTGGGCGTGACCACCAGACAGAAGACAGGCCCTCGGATTAAATATTCCGGAGGCTCGTCGTTGTTTGTTCTTCTCCAATTTCAGATGACATAGGACAAGCTCTAAACTCTGATATCAGCAGCTACAGTACACTACCGTCGTGGTGTACACTACTCACCACTACATACTGAAGGTACCGGTAGTTCACTGGACAAAGCACTTAGTATACTACAATGTACAAATGGTACCAACGGTGCGGCGAGTAGGACCACGCTTTGTACAGTAAGGCAACGATCGACTCAGAAAATTGGTCAACCTGGAGCCATAAACGGTGAGTTGCTTCTGGGGTGCTTCTAGCTCCCTGCTAGTCGCGAACTTGCGTAGATTTACGACTGCCAACCATCGTGCATTGAAGATCCTGAGGGTGTATGAACCACTGCTGCTATTAGGTAGGTCCGTGATAAAACCTGGAGCAATTACCCAATGTCTTGGATGTGGTATGGTTGACGTAGTAATTGATGCTTGCACTATTGCGTTGCTCATCAGAGTCAAGGGAGATACCGGTAGATCTTGCTAGTATACACCATGGTATCAGTAGATTCAATCCAAAGGTGAGGGAGAGAATGTCAAGCCGGATCATTTCTAACGCTCACCTACGAACTCCCTGAATGAAAACGTTGAACTCGGGTATGTAGCCGATGTCATAGTGCGGAGAGTAGGTAGGTAGGTATATACGTAGTTTTAGTGTAGAGAAGTAGGTAGGATGATGGTCTGAGTAAGTAGGTACCGTTCTGTACTGTACACCATCACAAGGCGAGACAGAGACCCCCCCAAAAGCCAATCATATACGTCACCATCGAAATGGGATTCAACCCCCAAGCAGACTCCCAACGGCTAAGCTATATCCGACAAAGCCAGCTCATCGTGGTGAAAATTGACGGAAAATTTGCTGCCCTAGCATTCACCATGACCGAACAAATGGATTCCCAAACGTTTCCTTGGGTGATTGCGACAACTCAATAGGTGGATACCAATGTTTTCCTCAGGCCTCACCAGGTTGCTGGAGGGAGATATCAATGTGTATAATAAATACAGTAGGTACCTATTTTACCAACAACGGTATGTTGGGTAGCTGTAAATTAATAATGCGCCTCATTCAAGTGGTAACAAACACTTGGCAGCCCCGAAGATGCCGTAAATTATGCAAAATACACTAGATCAGAATGGGGAAGCTATTGTGAGACAAATAAATACCAAGTACCTTACAACCGAAGCTGAATGCCACAGCCCGCATGTGTGTGCGAGGTAGGTACTCCGGAGTACCGCCTCCTCCCGTTTCACCGGCACTGTATGGGTGGGTTGCGCCTACAGTGCTGTGCTGTCGTACACGTGTTGTACTTCTTTCTCCTGCCCAAGCACTGCCCAAGTACCCGCGGTACATGGCCTGGACCTAAATTCAAGTTTTCGGCAAACTTGTCACACATCCCCGAGGTGGCGCTATACCACAATACGTAATAAATCGACTCCTTTTTTACACCACCTCTCTTTTTAACCCCTTCTTTCTAGCTGTAACGGCAATATATCCACTAACAACAGAGCTAAGAATAATACCTACCCAGCCCTGTCTAAATGTTGTGCCTGTTTTCCCGAAATACCTAACCTACACTACTGCCTTAAATAGCATAGACACCTCTTCTACGGTACGGTAGACGGTACATCGCTTATACTACCCACACCACCCCTGTTGTCCTGGGCCTTTTCCGGGTCCTCGAGTAAACACTTCCCATGCATAACGCCTGCACACCTCACCTGCACATTTTTGGACCTTGGCCTCTCCCTCCCATACCGTCTCGATCACCATTCTCTCCGTCCCGGACGACACTCGGCTGGCCCTACCGTTATTGACCATTCCAGTAGCTGTGCTCGTCAGCCTGTGCCACGCTACATTGCATTCCCCGACCGTCACGACTTTGCGACTACAACGCATTGTGTCATCCCCGGCGGTGCTGGTGCTCACTCTCCTCTGGCGGCCAATCCTGCGCGTGCAGACTCTCTTCCTCGGCAGACCTCTGGCCAAACAGAACCATTTGTCCGCGAGAAACACTAGGCCTGGTGTTATCCCTTTGCCCCTTCGTGCAGACGCCCAACCAGTTCTGGGGATTGTCTACACACCTAACTTGGGACGTACCACATCCGAACAAACCATCAACCACGAATCTGGAGACGAGCGTACCGAGGAGCAGTGGTAGCAACGGTCGTGGCCCATCTTTTGTAGCCAAGACACTCGCAACAACTGGTCCAGAAATCGACCCATCAGTATACCGTGATTCGGCCCACCCGCATGTCCGCCTCCCTCGACGGTGCCCGTACTACGATGGTCGTTGGTGACGAGAACACACTGGCCATTCGTTCGAGCTAGACCCGATCCCTGGATGAGTGGCATGAATATCCTACCTTGAAGACGTGGTCCCATTCCTCGCACAACCCCCACGAACAGCTTCTGACAGGTCAGGCATCATGGCAAATACTAATACCCCCGCTGGCCTGGAAGCCAGCCTTTCGAGCTTGAACTCCATCGACAACGACACCTCCGTACCATCAAGCGCAAACCTCGACACCCAGCCTTCCAAGTGGACGTCGGCATCTACGTCTCTGACAGCCTCGCCTGCTCAGTCAAGAGACCCGTCACCCACAAGAACGTACAAGACGTCCGGAAGATCAAGTCGTGCATCTACGTCACCGGCGCAGTCGCGCAAGAACAGCTCCCAGGAATCGAGTCCGCTCAGGACAAGATCGAATCTCCCTACCTCTTCCATAGGCCTAAGACAACAACTCTCTGCGACGAATATTCCCAGCTTGCCTCCTCCCTCCGGTACTGACACTATACTACGAGCACCTGTCCCACAAAAGTCGTCATCTGCAACTCAGGAGACCTCCAAAGAGACCCCGCGGTGGCCCATCTCTCCTCGATTAAAATCTCCTCCGCCCACGTTTGGCAAGCCCACAATTGCCTCGTCGGCTCGCAGAAACGACACAGAGCCCCCTGTTATCAATGTGCAACGAGCTACTCCCTCACCACATGTGGAGCCAAACTCGCAATCTGCATCGGACGTGGAGGGTGAGGATTCCTATCTGTCATCCGGTATGAGGACACCAAATCGTGGACCGAGCAACGGTTCGTCAACTCTCGAAACGGTGCAAGAGGTCAGCCAACCAAACACACCAAGACCAGGTCTGGATGCTGCCATAAAGAAGCTTGAAGAGACCGCAACATCGCAGAACTCATCACAGAATCAAAGTTATGAAATAGTATCTACTAGCGTCAAGTCGAGCCAAAATGCGACAAACAGTGAGAGCGGAAGCGACAGTGGTAGTGTCAAGACGAACACACGGCGATCAAGCAGCACTGCCCCGGCGCCTCGCCTACAGAGCAGGCAGTCCAGCTCAGCGCTGAAATTCACTGGCAGAGGGCAACCGTCCGGCGAGAGCTCGTCTCGGAATATGACTGTTGAGACGGAGTTAGTCAAGGATATGCCGCAGTTGTCATTGATTCCTAGTGCTGGTGGACAGAGGGTCAACGGAAGCCTGAGAACCCGTCCGAGTAACGAGACCATTAAACCTAAGAAGGAAAAGAAGAGAAACACCAGGAAAGCCACTTCTGTTGGTGCTGGTAATGGTGAGCGACCATTTTTCATTTCGGCGCCAAAGCTTCGCCACAGCTGTTCGGCAAGATCGTTCTCCTCGTCGACGTCTTGTCGTTCACCGACAAAAGTCCGCGGTCAAGGATCGTGGAATGAAGAAGCAATGTATAGTCCTGGGCAGCGGGTCAAGCGACTAGCAGCGATCCGGACTTCCAGTATAACCTCCCATGTAACGAATATGCTAACTCGAGGTCCTCGCCCAGCATCCTCAAAAGCAGATATCTTCGAGGCCAAGGTAGCCAGTGCAGTAGAAGAGGCCAACTCCTCAGATTCCGATGAGACCTTTGTGTACGACTCTAACCCACCAGATGCGGAACGTCCTCGTCGCTATCACTCACGCACACCGAGTGCGGCATCAATGGCTAGCCAAGTAGATCGTAACGGAATGCGGTCCATACATGCTGTCCTTGATAATGGTTCTCATAACGTCCACGTCAAGAAGAATATGAAATTTGTCAATACTTACAACGGAAACGGAAACGAGAGTCTTCAGGGCGACGACGATGGACATGGCACGGGCCGGAGTAATCTTGGGTCAGCTAGAGGCACGGGACGCCACCATCATCACGCTGGCCGCTGGGGCAGGAATAACGGCAACAATCATCTGTCGCTCTTTGATAACGAATCCCCGTTTCCCAATGCCACTCGGTCTAAATTCTCTGGGAACAATTCTAGACAACCGTCTAATCCTCCAAGTCCACGATTTAACCCTAACCGAGGCTGGCTGTCGAGCGGTAAGCGACAGATCGCTCTGTCTAACGGCTACGATATGGACGATACAACGCCTGGCGCAGACGACGAGCGAACACCACTTTTACAGTCTGGCACAGTGCGCACAGCCCGGTCTAACCGAAACAGACGCAATCTGCCACCACGAAGCCTGGAATCACAAACGTATCACCGGAATCCCTCATTCCTCAACCGCTTCGCTAGTTGCCTGGTCCTAACCGTGATGCTGCTCCTCGTTATCACTGGTGGTATTGGCTTCATGTTTGCGACGTCGCAACCGCTCACTGATGTCGCCCTTTTGAAAATTGGCAATGTCCTCGCCAGTGAACAAGAGCTTATGTTTGACCTGACGGTCCGAGCTCACAATCCCAATGTCGTCGTTGTGATGATTGATTCGGCAGATATTGAGGTGTTTGCCAAATCGCGACATGCTGGTAACGACTCCGAATGGTGGCGTCATCCTCAGGGAGACGACTTCGCAAACCTTGACAGCCCACCCAACGACAATGATTCCGACGACGGCACCTCCCCGAATATGAGGCTGGGAAACGTTCATACGTTTGACAGTCCTTTGACCTACGAAGGATCATTTTTCCAGCGCGGCTATACAACCTCTTCTGGGGAGCTCCGGCTTCCCCGCCCGGGTAACACGACCGAGAGCGGTACGGAGCGGTGGGAACGCATCATTGCGGACGAGTTTACCTTGGTTATCAAAGGTGTGCTCAAGTATACCCTACCCCTGAGCCAGAAGGTCCGAAAGGTATCTATCTCAGGCAAGACTCTCGTCAAACCAAATGCTGCGAACGATCCGACGGTGCGGCCAAATCAACCAGAGGTGTCAATCTCTGACAAATCCACAGCTTGGGCAGCCGAGCCCTAACCATTTCCCTTTGTCTATTTGAAATGATTCTGTATATTAGCGAGCACGATTTTGCATCCTCGGAGCTTCTGGCGTTGGATTCACCCATTTGCCCGGCCAAACTTTCCCTACCCTCAATGGGCTAGTTGGGTCTACATGTTTATTTGCTTTCATTCTGCTATATTTATGTCCCGGGGCGGAAAAGAATGGTTCTAATGACTCAAGATACGCACATAGCTACGGCGTTTTACGCGATGCGGGCTTCATTGCAACAGCATAGGATGGACATGAAAAAATATATATGGGCCTGCTACGAAGCCACCTGCACACCACTTGCTTTCTAGGTAGTATTCTGTTTGCTTTCCCTTCCATATCCAGTTCCCTTTTCCCACACATGGTTGGGGTATATGGGATGTGGAGGAAATGCTTGCTTTTTTATTGTCTCTTACAAGGTGCGAATTTCGTCATTTAGAGGGAAAGTGTTGGCGACTACCTTACCCATGAGACCAGATACCCAAAGACAGAAGGTGGGGAGGAATATAAAGTTTCCGCAAATTCTGTATTTGTAATGAAAACAAACGCTTTTATGAGAACAAGACGAAGAAAGAGATTCGACACAAAATAGGACACTACTAATTTAATTTTTACTCTTTTCAACCCAAACTGGGCCGGGGGGGATTTTTTCGTTTCGGCTAGTAGAGGTGGTACGACAGACTGTATGAGACCGTCTTGTCTTGCAGCGATGGACAACGAATGACGAGGAGGTGGAACGTGTTGGGAGAGGTAGACTGGATTGGATAGAGCAAGGGACCTGTCAAACGGTGAATGACTGCTGTGTATAGCCGAGAGAGACTCTGAATGATACTACTATTATCTATCTATTTACCCCTATCTGTATACTTAATTGTCTAACTTTTTATTCGCCAATTTATAGGTATTTAGCATTATTACGAAGGAGATTGACTCGATTGAACTGACTGATGATAAACACCTTGCTGCTAGCATGCAGGTACCTCCCACGTCTATTTACCTCCTATATACTGCCCATACCGATATACCTACTTCACCTGTGATACTGAACCTAAAATCGAAACTGGAATCTTGGGCGGGGAACAGGAGGTGGGTGAGAGTATAGTCAGTTACATGGCTCGCATGGATGGAGATGAAGGTATTCAGCAAGTATTTATTTTCCTGGATTTGTGTTGGATGAGTGAGCTATCCATGCATATATGCTTATACGTGCGTATGTGCCAACGTACGTATGTGTATATTAGTATACATATGAAGCGAATCACAGGCTCGCTCATTTAGATCATTGATCGCTTGCTTATACTCAGTGTAACTACATATGTAAACGTAGCTACTTGGCTAGTTCTTGTGCGAATATTAATGAACCCGGATACTCATTCAAGATACCGACTCCGAGAACGTAATACTATTGCTTTCACATGTGGTCAGATATCTTCACTTCACCAAGTTAATATACCTAAGTTAAGTGAAACAATAAGATATGTAGCAGGTAGGTGGATAGAAGCACGAGTATATTTGGTCATTGAAACTCGTATTGGTGTATCCTGATCCTGTCCTTTTCTCCCTAGCTAACCCAGCTAAGCTAATTCTTGGAATCGTAATCATCAAAATGCAGATATAGGTACAGCATGACAGATAATACAGTGAAAGACGAGCAAATCGCTGGTCAGAGCTAATTCCTGTCGCAGCTTCGCATGTAGAATGAAGTACATCGCGGTCGAGGTAAGCAAGTCAGTGCTCAAGTTAAAACATATGTAATAGGTAGCAAGGCATGCATACGTCCACCTCAATGTACCTCCGCAGCAACTATTTTAATGATCTCCTCAGTGCCCTTCCGAGCATTCTTCGGGTCCTTCGCGACGCGCTGCCAGACCTCGCCATGTCTGGGCTCAACGCTGACGCATTTCTTGACGACCTCTTCCCTCTTCTCAGGTGTACCGTGCTCGGTAAGAAACTTGTAGTACCATGCCCAACTATCTCCAAGGTCCGAGTCCCGCACGAGAGCCCTCTCAAACCAATTCTGCGCCTTGTCGAGCCGGCGCTCGCCCCAGAAGATGCGTGCCACGGCGACAAGGAGCACAGGATCATTCTCTGCTTCTTTGACGGCTTCGACGGCTCGCGGTTTACGCTGCCTCGACTCCGTCAGGTGCCAGATCTTCTCCGCCCAAAGCAGACCTTGCTTGTTTTTGGGCACGTCACGGCGGGCGCGCTCCATGAGCGACTCGGCTTGTTTCGTGTCGCCGGCGCGGAGCTCCAGACGCACGGATTCGCACCACAGCTCAGGGGATTTAGGGACTGCGAGGCGCGCTCTGTCGAGTACCGAGCGTGCCTTGGGAAGGAGGCCCAGCGATTCCTCAAGACGGGCGTAGAGGAGCCAAAGAGGAACAGAGCTTGGCACGGCTTTCACGCCCGTCGCGTATGCTTCGCGGGCTTGAGGCTTCTTGCCTAGATCTTCATAAATGTGCCCTTTCATCATCCACAGCTTCGGATAGGAGGGGAAGAGGTTCAGGGCCTGCTGCACAAGGTCGAGGGCCTCGTCGAGATTATCGAGCTGCCGCTCGAAGGCGACGCTCTTCATCCAAACGCGATCTGTGGGTGCCTCCTGTCGAGCTTGCTTCAATAATCCACGGGCTTGCTCTATCTGATCGTTCTCAGCTTCGAGCTTCACGGCCGCAAGCCAAATGTCTTCGTTGTTGGGGTTCTGCTGGAACGCTCTAGCCAGAACGCGGCGCGCATTGTCGACTTCTCCGGCTTGCCACTTCTCCTTTGCGAGCATCATCCACAGAACCTCGCTGTGAGGAACCGCGTTGACTGCCTTTTCAAGCACTTGCCATAGATCTTCTCTCTTACCATAGTTCCTCTCCAAGTCTGCTGCTGCCAGCCATATTGTTTTGCTCGTGGGGAAAACTCGCAAGGCATATGCATATATAGCCCGAGCGGTTTCGTACATGCCTCTATTGATGCTCCCTCGTGCGTCTTCTAGCCACGTTTCTTTTCGATCATCATCCTCATCCAGACCGTAGCCTAGTGTCTCTCGTATGATGGCTCCGCAGGATATGATGGCTCCTTCTTCTTCGCACTTTTCTGCTTCCGTTATCCATTCTTCCCGTTTCGGCATGGCTGACTCCTTCACTAATACCTGTACTGCACGTTTCATGACATTGACTTTCTCTCCATCACCTAGTTGCTCTTGTAATCTCGTAGCCGCAATCCAAATCTCGTGGGATGTCGGACAATGTTTGCGAGCTCTGTTGAGTACCTTCTGTGCATTCTCCGGTGTTTCTAGGCGAGCCAAAGCGAGCCACAGATCAACCGATAACGGAATAAGCTCGGTAGCCTTCGCGAGGAGCAATTTCGCATCTTCTGGATCTTCTTCCAGGTTAACAGCTTCCTTCCATAAAGCTTCGGATTCGGGTATGTGATCCAAAGCATGCCGTATCACTCGCTTCTTGGATCGTGCATCGTCTTCCAGCTTCATCGCCTCGACCCACAATCGGACCGAGCGACTATTTTTCTTGATGGCATTCGCAGCGATAATCCTGGCGTTACGCTGGTCGTTCAGTCGGATATTTTCAAGCCAAACATCTTCGCTTTTGGGACAATGGTCACAACCACGGGATATCACATTGCGCGCCGCTATGATTTTGCCGGCAAGCTCTTCAAGACGCGCCGCTGCAATCCAGCCAGGACCATTGTTTGGATTCGTCTTGATAACTGATTCAAGCAATTCTCGAACTCGATTTATGTCGCCGACCTGGGCAGCGCTTTCAGGTAATTGCGACCTTGCCAGACTCGTCAGATAACCCCTCGGGTCGACGCTAGTAGCGCTTCCCGACGCCGTGCTAGTTCCATTTTGAGAGGCCTGGTCAAGTCGCACCTGTAGGACCTTGTCTCTGGCTTGACCAATCTTGGCGAAGTCTGTCACTGTCCCATTGGTGTTCGTGGAGGTACCGGCACTGGTAGAAGCGGAAGCGGTGCCATCGTCCGCCACGGTCGTCCCAAGTTCACCTGCGCTGCTCGCTGCGGCCAGTACACTGTCAGGAACGGCGTAGAAGCGTTGGTGTCTAGCCTGCCGAGCCCGCTTGTTTCTGCCGGTCAAATCCCCAACCTCAGGCAATGCGGCCCACTCGTCTTCGCTGATACTTTCGAGACCTCGTTTCAGGTCGGCGAATTGCTGGGAGATCTTGGGGTTCTTGCGCTCGTATTCTTCTCTCTCTGCTTGCTCGCGGGCTTCCCTAGTCGAGTTACAATCGTCGGTACTCTGTTCAACTACTTTCGAGATGAACTGTGAACTAGCCGGGGGTAACAAAGGGGGCAGCGGTACTAACCTTCTTGCTCTTCGACGCTTATCCATCTTCTCGTCTATCTCGCGATATATCCGGTCCGCCTCGTCGTCGTCCTTGTCGTATATGCCACCGGCAAAGAGACCGACTTCGTTGTCGGGGTCTTGGAATCGCTCATCATTGGCGGTGTCGTCCTCTTCGGCAGCCTGGTCCTTCTTCTTCCCAGTGACGGCATCGCTAAAGCCGAGCTGGGCTGCACGTTTCGCGAGGGCTTCTTTGATCTGGTCTTCCGACGGTCCTTCTCTGGCCGGACCTAGATCAGAGCGTGTCGTGAACCCCGTAGCACCACGACCCAATCCGGCAACGTAGTTTTCGGGCGCAGGCTGCGACAGGAAATCGCGTCGGCCCGTCATGGTGTCTTTGTGGAGGTGTCGTTACGATAGAATTAGGATTAAAAGTAATAGTTGGATAGAAAAACACGCAGCTGTAGCGCAACAGAAGCTGGCTGCCCGAGGAAATACAAAAGGACACGACGCAGCACGATTTGTGTTTTGGGAGTTGATGTTGGAGGAAGCTCAAGGAAAATGCGACGGGCCAAATCCCTATTTAGGTCACTTCCTGCCGCCAACTACTGTAGGAAGACAGGCTTTAGATAAGATAAGGCGTAAAAGTGGAGAAGCTACAGCCCACTTCGACCCTTCAAAAAAGATGCTATATCGATTGACGGCCCCTCGACCTTGTATGCGCACACCTTATAGAGCCAATCTACATTGTCGCCTTCAATCGTCCGTCACCCTACTCTTTAGTATTCTTGCTGTACGAAGCCATTTACCCAAAGTCTCTCACAACCGGCGTAGAACAAGAATCTCCCAAAGACCTCGAGTCTCCTACCGCCCAAAATGGGGAAAGCCAAGACATCGAAACGTTCAAACGCAAGCGGGCCGTATGAGCGCCCGGCTAAAAATGCGGCTGCCAACAACGTGTTCAAATTCACGTCAGTCATCCGACCAATCCTTCTTGAGAATGAGGATCGGCTGATGAAGTTTATTTTATAGAAAGGACCTCGGTCAACATATTCTGAAGAACCCGGGTATAGCCCAAGCTAGTACGCATTTCAATGACTCTTGTTTTCTTGTCTTAAATCTGACGAATCATCTATAGTTGTGGATAAGGCTTATTTAAAACCAACCGACGTCGTGCTTGAGGTGAGATGATCGCATGTCTTGGTTTTCGTACATGTCGTTATCGTTCGTTCATGGTCTAACAGAACTCTTATAGGTGGGACCTGGTACGGGTAATCTAACAGTTCAGATTCTGCAACAAGCCAGAAAAGTCATCGCAGTTGAAATGGACCCTAGAAGTATATACATCCCACGTCCCATCCTGTATAAATGATTCAGTGCTGATTCGCAAGTTCACAGTGGCTGCCGAAGTTACCAAACGTGTCCAAGGCAAACCTGAACACAAGCGCCTAGAAGTCATATGTAAGTTTCTCCGACTTCTCTTCCCCCTTTTCAGATGTCCGGCTAGCTAGTTCCACGCAATGTCGAGCTTTTGAACTACTTTTATATTACAGACCAATTGCTAACTTTTGTGTGTACATAGTGGGAGATGTGATTAAGCAAGACATGACTGACATCAATTTTGATGTCCTCATTTCCAACACTCCTTACCAAATTTCCTCTCCTTTGGTGTTCAAAATGCTAAGGTTACCAAGTGAGTTGTCCCTTTTATCACTTGGTGATGGCGTGATTCCCGCCATTACGACCTTGGCTCGATGTAAGCCAATCATATACTACCATCCGATTTCTGATATTCAAGTATGCAGAACCTCCGAGGACTTGTATATTGATGTTTCGTAAGTTTTCCTCCGTCTATCCAACAGGCTTTTTGAGTAGGTCATTAAATTTGTGCTTCTAGAAAGAGAATTCGCGATGCGTTTGTGAGTCTGCTTCTGGAACCCAAACAATCGAGATTTTTGTATACTGATAGAAGATAAGAACCGCACGGCCCGGAGATTCCCTTTATGTGAGTAGATTCCGCTTCCAAAAAGAAATCCTGCTTTGGCTAGTCAACTTAGACCAATGCACCCCGAATTAGGTGGCAATTTACTGACATGTAAACTAGTGCCGCCTGAGTGTGAATGCACAGTTCTGGGTAAGAATCCTGACTTCTATATGATTGTGGTGTCTGTATGCTAACAAGTTTACTAGGCCAAGATCTCCCACGTTTTAGTCAGTGACCTACCCAGCTTTCCTATTCAGTCTTGATTTCACTGCCACTCTGCCCCAAGACAGATCTCCATGTGAGACGAGTAGCAAGAGCTAATAAATGCAACTCAAAGAAAGTTGGAAGGGCAAATTGTAAGTGCTGAACCCGGATTTCTAGGATACTATGTCAACTTTACGCCGAAATAACGTTCGACAAAAATTTGCTGACTATGAATGACTCCTGTAGTCCGTCCTCCCCCCCAAGTCGACTCGAGTGTGGTTCGCATAGAACCGAAGATGGGCTCTGAGAGACCAAATATTTCTTTTGAAGAGGTATGCTTTAGATATGATACGCCTAGTCACGCTATCTACCTTATACGTAATTATTTACTGACTTATGCTCAAGTTCGACGGTCTTCTGAGAATTGCGTTCAATCGACGAAACAAGGTTTTACGTTCCTTATTCTTAGGGAACAAGGAAGTCTTAAAACGTGAGAGAGCACATTTACCCGATTATCATCACCAGGCAGAATTCTGCCTAGACGAGATTTGTTTCCTGTCATGGTTTCCCAAAAAGGAATATAAATCCTCATGCATAGACAGTTACTGATTCCCATTAGTGCTAGAAACGAACTACCGTATCTACTGTGCTACGAACGATATACCCATTGACGAGGGCCTGGTAGACGATGCTCAGGAAGACGAGGAGATGGAGGTTGATGAGCATGACAACGATGCTTCAATGGGTGTCGACGGAGACGATGACATCCCCTCTTTCTTTGGTGCCGCCAAGAACCCAGATGAAGGCACTCTATCAAGTAAGAAAGGGTCTCTCAAAAAGACCCGTACGGCGCTCTTGATAAAGGAGAAGGTGCGCAAGGTCCTTGAAGAAACAGAACTTGCCGAGAGCCGGAGCGCGAAGATGGCGGAGAACGACTTCCTGAGACTTCTCGCGGCGTTCAATGCCGAAAACATTCACTTTTCATGAGGGATATTCATGGCCACGTAGCCTAGCCTCGTCGAGAGCTCTCCAGACAGAGCTTCTAGGGCGGTTACTCTCGGAGATAATGAGGATCGGAGTTTGGCGTCAGGAGAAGAGATCAAACTATATGACAATACCCTGTTTTTATGTTCTTTAGAAACCCCATAGAATGCGGAACACTACTCAGTTGACAATGACAGGCCTTCACCGAGAATACGTGGTATACATAAATCACGGAATAGTAGTCGCATAGGCGAGGTGAGATGGATCGTGGTCTGCGCATCTGTTTCTTTACAGAGACTTAATTAACCATACAGCATAACTACCGTAACCAGCTTCGCCTATTACCAACATACAAACAGGGCGAGCATTCCACCATATACTCCTTACGGAAAGCAGATTATATAAAGATGGAACCAGACGTTTGATGCGTCTCACAGTCCCCATTTGTGTTTTCTGTTTTATTTAGTTGTTGTTTTCTTATTTGCCACCGAACCAACTCGAGATACCGCTCTTGGCCTTGGAAGCCTCGTTCTCAACTTTCTTGTCGAACTCGTCAATCTTCTTCAGCGTGGCGTCACGGGCATCTTTCGTATAGGCCTCGGCTTCGGCCTTAGCCTTAGATAGCTCTGATTCTGTCTTGCTCAGCTGTTTCGTGGGAAGAACTAGTTAGCCCTGCAATATTTCCTTTCTTGACTTGTTTTGGAGTCAAAAGGTGAACGTACGGCATTGTCGATCTTAGCTCCGGCTTGTCTACCCAGCAGCTCGGCATCCTTCTCGAACTCCTTGCCGCGACCTGGTAGCTCGCCCTTGAACTTGGCTGATAGCTTGTGTGCGTCGGCTATGTTTGTCTTGTGTTAGTACCTCGTCGCATTATGACGGGGAGACGTGGATGCGCTGGTCTTGGTGTAATTGTGCTCCTGTGATTTGTACATACCTTCAGCTTGCTTCTGGGCAACTTTCCCATCACCGCCCGCGGTGTAGAGGTAGTATCCGATACCAGCAGCGGCAGCACCACCGAGGTAGATAGGTACACGAGAGCGAGACATGGCAATGAATTATTGTTGTTTTAGGGGTTTATTAAGATTATGTCAATGGCAAAAGTCGTACAGATGAGAGGTAGGTTTTGTATGATGATGGATGGTGTGTGAGGACGAGATTGGATTGGATAGCGGGAAGGGTTAGGAAGAGAAAGAGGAGAAGAGGAGGGGTTTTTTCTTGTTAAATATCGAGTGGCCTGACTCTCTTGCGACAGGTCTCTCCTCAAACGCTCTTTTCTCTCTCAAGCATTGTAGCTGGTGGTTGAGCCCGCCCGGCACGCCCGCTATGCACGCCATAGCTACCTATGGCTATGGCCTCGGGAGACGACATGACGTAACATATTGAAATGCTGTGAAATGCGGGGAGCTATACATTGCACTAACTTGATTCGGTATGTATCCTGGTCGGTTTCCACTGTTAGTGCACTAAGCTCTAAGCCTCAGTGGATGATGGGCTTTATTTTTCCAAGCAATCCTTCCAGAACATGACAATGAATTCATCCACATCGAGGTTTTTGGACAATGCTATGCTGACAAAGAAGTCATTACATCATTATAGCCGTTTTGGTTTCCTTGGATAGGTATCATCAACTACATATTCAATTCTATACTAGGTATCTCGACTTATCTACAGTATGTTTGTCTCAGTTAACCATAACGTAACAACTTCTCGTCTCTCACTTGAACATTAATTATTGGCTATTCTCCTTCCTTGTGATGGCCATCAACAATTTATGTGTCTACACTTATCTAAGCATCTAACATGTGATTGTATAAAACACTAATCCGGCTTTTCAATCTGGTCACTTGTCCGACATGTTTTTCTCAGAGAGACTGCTATCATCGGAAATAAGTATTTATATTGTGAAAGCAAGCTCGGCAAGCCAACACCGTTCGAAGTTCCGATATTAGCGCCTCCTCAGCGGCCAAGCAGGCCAGGGGGCTGCATCGCACTAGGAGCTGCAAGCAACAAGCTAAACCTGTCCCATCGCAGCCGCCATCGTCATCATCGATGCCACTTCAAACTACATAGCACTAATTCCAGCCTCTACGCCTTAGTGTATTGGGTGGCCTTCCTCCTATGTTGGCTCGTGTGGTATGTTGCTCTCACAGTGCTACTAAGTACACATAGGAGGTAGTTGGAATGTCCAAGTTTATTATTACAACTAACTGCCCTGCCCACTTTTGCTCTTCTGCCTGCTGTCTCTGTCTCTGTCTCTGCCTCTGTCTCTGCCACTGCCCCTTCACTGTCCTCTCCTTCTTGTACCAGTGACAAAGACTGTGTGTGTGACTGACACATGTCATTGACTCGCCATAACCAGTCCCCCAGCTCTTACGTCTACTAATAGCAATTCGCTTTAGACGTAGCTAGAGTGCCCTTGATCCTCGTCCCTTGATCCCCGTCCCTTGATCCAGTCTCCACGCCAGGTGCTGTGCATCTGCGTCGCCGGCATCTCGCTACTATGTGGCAACGCGACAAGCTCTAGCCATGCCCAGCCACCGAGCGCATGTGCGCAGCTCTCGTCGCGTGCCTCCGCTCACCGACAAAGACATCGATCACGAGATCAGTCTCGTCGACCGCGATGAGTCCGTCCAATCCCCCGTTGCCCACCGCCTGAGCCTCCAGACGAGCCAGTCCACCTTGTCCAGCCAGGTCGTGCTCAACCAGCCAGCCTCCAACCAACCCCTCGCTCGCTCCGAGTCCCGGGCGCCGCTGACCCAAAACGCCAGCGAATACGGAACGCTAGCCAGCAACGAGGAGCCGGAGCCGGGCCCATCTCGGACCCCCCGAATAAGCGAACACCCCGACGGTGATGACGTTGAAAGCTCGAGTCCAGAAGAAGGAAGCGCGGGGCCGAGTCAGGATAGCAATCCTCAGCGGTCCTCTAGCCGATTGAGTGGTACACAACAACCCGGGGCCCGTCTACCTCCGCCGAAAGAAATCGAGTCCGAAATTGATATCCTCTATGAGAACCAGCGTGGCGGGTTCCTTTGCGGCATCCCCCTGTTCTCTTCCGCTGCCTTGGGGAACCTGGACCCCCCAGCCTGGACCAACTTCGCCCATAAGCCTAGCCCGACCGATATACACACAGCTCAGGTACCTGACCCGAGCTGGCAGTGGGCCTGGCCCGAATGGCGTATAAATCATGACGACCAAATCCAAGCCGATAGTGACGGTTGGGAATATTCGTTTATGTTCTCTAAGAAGTTCTCCTGGCATTCGCCGAAGTGGTACAGCTCGTTTGTTCGGAGGAGAGCCTGGATTAGAAGAAGGATAAAAGTAAGCGTGGGCTACCAGGGCACAGGCGAACAAGTCATGAACCCAGCCTACTTCACTGTAGCAACCAAGCAGCGAGAGCGGAGCCCCATTACAACAGTAAACGAAGTAGAAAGGCCCAGTATGGACAGGCAATCTAGGAGGTCACAGGATGGATCTAGGTCACGGGAGAGGTCGCGGGGAGACGAGGTCGAACCCCCAGTCTCCCTCGATGTCAAAACTACCGAAGACTTGATGGTTGTTCTTAGGCAATCACGGATTGACCGAGAGAGGCTCGAAGCAGTCGAAAACTACATTAACAACTGTACGGATGACTTGCTCCATCTACAGGATCATATGCACGAGATCATGTCCATGTTGGTCTTCCAGACCTCACGGAAGACACTCTTGGCACACCTCACAGAATTGCATGACTTGACAAGTAAATCGAACAAAGGAAAGTCGGCAAAAACGACCAAGACGGAAAACCTAGCTGCGGCCATCAAACATGCCGACGAGGAGGTCCGCAAATTGGAATTTTGGAGCGATATCAAAGGGATGGCTGAGAATGGCGAGACGATTGGCGCTGTAGATCATCAGAAGGGCTGGGACTCGGGTTGGCAAGGCCTTGACAAGAGTGGTGCAAAGGGCATTGATAACGAGCAGATTCCTTAATAGCGACCTCGTGCTTGGGACTGGTTATACAAGAGGTCCAGGGGCAGGGGTTTACTCTTTTTATTTATTTTTCTTTCGGGATACCCTTACAAATGATTATAGATGCATATAGGTATGTGGCATCACTTCGCTACGGCACCTTCATCCCACGTTATCTATCAATCATTCTATCTAGTCCAACCACATCCTCGGTTGATGTGCAACCTACGCAAGTGCATCATTCGTGTGCTAATTACAGATCCAATGTCCCTTTGCATACCAATTATTCATGTCAAGAAGAAATCTACCCGGCAGGCTGCCGAGGCGATTGGACCAAGAGAACTGCTGTGCCACCCACCATATGTGTACGTCGACTGGTGATAACATCCTCAATCTCCCGCATGCATGGACAAACGGTTCAGCCGCAGCCGTTAGACCTGGTAAAGCGCGCGGCTCCATCTTCGGGTCCCTCCCAACGGCCGGTCTAGGTCTCGGTTCATACGATGGTGTATTCTAGAAGGGGCAGCTGAGCAGTACATGTACCTACAGCGTTGTGTAAGCGCAGGCGCATGGGATGGCTTTTCGGTTTCCGTGGGGGTGGGAACCCGCCTAAGACGCAAACCCTACGCCACGCATCAGGGGTATATATGCAGTGAGCTGTGTAAGGTCCTAGGAGAATTTCGTCTTACCAAGGTACCTACCTACCCTATGTTCCACTATCTACGCATATTTATTTATCTACGTTGTCGTTGGGTTTTTGGCCCCCCTCCGGCCTTTTCGCGAGGTCGCTTCGCATGTTAGCGAGAGCTTTCGTTTCCGCTTACATGCCCCATGTCCAACGCGTAATAGTTCAGCTGTTTGCGATCAGTGAAGGCGCTATATATCGTTTCCCCTATCGTATCATTGCCGCTTTGCCTATACGGTCTCGGCATTTCCTATCTATCGATCTAGATACTACTACCTAGTAAGTAGTCTTGCTGCATGGGGTACGAGGGGGACTACTACTCTACTGTCTATCCGGATAGAGAGTTTTCCTCTCTGTCCGGTTCAAACGGTCCGGACGAGAGGATAATGGTCTGAGTATGTGTTTGCTGCTTCGCGTTGTCCAGTCACGGAGTCGCAGTGGGAAACAATGTCCGCGATATTGGCACTAGCTCTCGGAATCAATAACCACTTTTGTTTTTTGTACTTTTTGGTGTTGGGTCGTTCAAGATGGCCATATGCACCGTACCATGCTGCTGGATGCATGGTGAGATGGGGGAAGAGAGGGTTCTTGTGTACGGATATGTTGCCGAGCCTTCCGCAGTCTAGACATTTTTCCAAACCAACGGTTAGGCTTATAGCCTTCTCGGTATGCTTCCATCAGGCGACAGATAATAATATATCTCGTTATATCCCTTCAATGCCTTGTTTCTTCTCGATCGAAAACCGTCCATCAGATCATTCCCCGTTCTTCTATTATTGTCCGATACTACAATACCCCATCAGACTACCTCTAGACCCTTCTTAATATTGCCTACGGTACCGTCTATCGCTATGGCGTCGATGATACGATCGAGAGCGGGAAGAGATCGTGGACTGTTCACGCTTAAGACGCCTTCTTCTCATGTTGCCTCTCCTGGGGCAAATAGACAGGCGAGCGGGAGCGGGATTCAGGCTGCATATCAGGATGAGAATGAGAGCACTAAGGGAAAGGGTACTGTGGTTAGGCCTTGGGCTGATCAGCCTTGGCCATTAATCGAGACACCATCGAGGATACAGAATGTACGTATTTTGCTTTCCCATTCATTCCAATTTTAGAGATCATGTTCTCTTCGTATGAGAGGGATAGACCTGCCTATCCTTGCCTTGATTTTTTCTGAAGTACTTGATTCTTCATCTTTTCTGCTACTCACCTATTCATAATGAAAACCCCGAGACTGCCATTAACCTTTCAAGCATAATTTGAGGATCATGAGCAGATAGCTAATAAGGAGCCTCTCAGATCAATCACCCAGCCCTACACATCGCCAACGACATTTCACACATCCACAACGCCATGATACGCGGGCTCAACGCTATATACCTCCAAGCACCATATGTGCGACAAGCGCAAGATATAGCAGACCTGTTATTCCTGACGCAGAGCTGGAGCATTTGGCTTCTAGACCACCATCACCTCAAGGAGAATACCATGCTCCCCGGATTCGAAGCCGCGCTGAGTGTGCCAGCAGGGATATTAACGTTGTCGAGTTCTAGGTCTGCCTCCACCGTTCCCCTGAACTCAGATGAAGGTAAAACGAGAGTGAGCAAAGGGAAAGAGAAAGAGGGATACCCAGAAGGCGAAGACGCGATATCCTTCCTCTTGCACCGCGTCTACGCGTATGCTTCGGCTACGCACAAGGACCTGGAAACGTACAGCTCTACTACGCTGCAGGAACTCCTCGGCGCCCTTGCTGAGACGCTTGTGCCCCATCTCACGCGACAGGTTGGGCTCTTGATGTCTATGCGGGAGATGTGTCTCGGTTCATCGATCACAGGGGACGATGATGATGTTACAAAGAGAGAAGAGGGGATCCCTGCGCCGTTACCCCTTCCTATGGTCAAGCTCACAAAGACAACTTCTTCATCGTCTTCTTCTTCTTCTGCGAAGAATATATCACCTTCCCTACCGACATCGTCCTCCTCATCTACTTTCTCAAGCACCCCGACGCCTGCATCGTCGGCATCCGCTTCGTCGCCCGCACACTCACCGCCGAGCGTCTCGCTGTCTTTATTCCCGTCGACTACTACCCCGACAAGACTACCACATCACATAAAAACAAACAGTATCTCGACTACAAACAGGAAAAGCAATCCCGCCACTAAGAACGGCAACACCAATAGCATCGATACTAACAAGAGTAAGATTGCCAAAGATGATAACAGGGGGAAACACACCCCTGCGACAAAAACACTGGAACCAATAGACAAGGCCGCGAAAGCCCGTCTAGCCCACGCCCGTGCCCTCCTAGAAGCTGACGACCGCGCCAATAAGCTGACACAGGTCCACGCAGCAGCAGACGCGCGAGCCGCGGCTGCTATGGACCCTTTCGTGATCCCGCCTATGATTGTGCGGTTGCGGGATACTACACTACAAACTGCCACAGTTTCGACGTCCTCTTACGCTGCCTCGATGCCCTTCTCACCGTCATCTTCGCCGTCGTTATCGCGTATGTCGTCATCTTCGTCTTTAGCTTCTAGGAAAAACGGCACGGGTATGGGTGTGAGTATGGGAATGGGGATGGGGATGGGGATAGGGATAGGAGGCGGTAACAAGGGCGATTGGCCACGATTGTCTGTCCCTGCTGTCCATGCTGTTGCGGATAAACTCTCGACACGCTATGCTGGCTCTTGGAGGTTTCTGCCTTGTGATGTGTGGGGACGGCCTAGGGAGTTGCCATTTTTGGGAGAGTGAATTTTGGGATAGGGAAGGGAGAGGGTAACGCCGGCTATATATCTTGCTTAACGTCTGTGTATGTAGATTTCATGGTTGAGGGCACGAGCAAAGACAGGCTTGAGGAGTCTAGAGTTCGTGGGTTTGAGTGTAGGATATCACATAATCACGTTCTTGTCCAGTTGGGTGTTTGTTGGGTCATGGGGTAGACGGTTATCATTATCGTTCCACTATATCTGATTCTGTTTTGAGAGATGACATAGAGGAAGATACTGTTGTTGCCTAGCTTAGGGAACAGACTTCTCCCAATGTAGAGAAAGTGTCCGGTGTAACTTCATCATGTAGTATAAGATAGCTTGCCACATTTTTATGGGTTTCGGGAGGCTTGGGGCTCTGCCACGCAGTGAATTTATATGACGTTAAACACTATTAATTAATCAATTAAACAAGAAAAGACGTCACTCTTAGGAAAGTTAAAGCTTCGTCGACTCTGTTTCAAGGCTTCTATTCACGCTAGGACATATACGCCCGACATTTACGGTGACATGTGTTAATACTCTAATCCTAAAGTTATCGATATTACCAATCAAGGTATAGGCGTTAATCTGTGTCATTGCGGACTTACGAGGCATCTATAGACTAGCCCGCGATAGAGGGTAACTGGTGTATATCTTTGTATAGCCCTTTCGATAGGTACGTAGATAATAAAGTACATGCCTCGTTATTAAGACCCATGCCACACATTTGAAGACAGCTTATGCAGCTTATCCATCATTCATCTACTACCGGGGATCAATAGGGACTTTTGGAAGTAAGCAAAAAGATCATGTTAATATTGATCGGGATTTCCAGGTACAAGTAAACCAACCATCAGATCCTCTAGGGTTTGCTCAGCAACAGACTTATCGTTCCCCACATCTCTTTCTCTAATAAATAGTACGGTTGGCAAGACTTACGGCTCTCTAAAAGTGTCTGCATCTGTTTGTTTAAGATCCTCAAATCCTCTTCAATAATGAAGCAAGGAAGATAGAGACAGGTATAATATTCTCCTTTAAGTTTTCTGATGGCGGGATACTTTCCCGTTAGGATATGTTTAAATTTATTTATTAGGGTAAATCCCAAGGTTGATAAGATGATGTTTCTTACTACTAGTTAATGGTATCGTACGGTGCTTTCCAAAGCGAAGCTTAGCATTCTAGATACCTACATCATTGGTCTACTGGGAGGATGCTCTCAATACCTGCCTCTCACACCTCAATGTTGGTTACCAGGAAGGGAACTGGGGCAGCCAAACGTTCTTTCCGAGCATCGTACTACTCAGCATGGCTCATTGTTGGTATGAGCTGAGCGAAATGGAAAGGGCTGACGCGTTACGTACCGAAAGTGAAACGGTACTTCAAGTTACGGCCCGTAGGCCATGGGTGTTGGCTCTTGGTACTTATTGGCTAGCTTGGGTTAGAGATAGGATTGGGGCATTCCGATAATTGTGAGACCAGCTGGTGATCGCATAGCGGCTCATGGATTATGCTTTATTAAAGCGCTGAGTCATTAGTAAGATGGAACTAGTAGCTTTGGCTGGGTCTATCGAGCTGTAGTTATTGGCGCTTTGCTAGGTACTGATCAAAAGAATCGGTCTTTCTAACACCCTAAAAGAGACCAGATTCCTTCGGGTACGGCTCGCCTATTCTGGTTCAAACCCTCAATATGCTTGCCTATAATTTACACCTACAGCCTATGAGCTTTTTCTACGATATGTGATTTCAAACTACGACTAAACACTTACCGCAGGTCGGGGTGGCCTCATCGCTTCCCTCACTGCCTCCAGGTAAACACTATGAAGATTGGCCAAAGTAGTTATCAAGGGTCCTGTAGAAAATCGAATTATGAGATATGAGAACAGTAGGGGTTTTCAGGTCAAATGTGAGGTTAGTGGTTACTCTGCTGAAGCGCTGTATTCTATTCCCCCCAAGGAGAGGTACAGAAATAATCGTAATGACCGTGACTCAAGTTTTTTTTATAGTGTGCTAACTACTAGGAGTTCCCTAGATGCTTCGTTTCCATTGCTAGATCTTTGGCTTCTGGTATTCGATTTCCCATATCTCTCTCAGGGCTTTAGCGGATTCGCACCTCTTGGTGAGACCACCATACACTTTCTCTCACTCGAACGATTTTAGCAACAACAGTACAGGACTAAATAATCAAGCTTAGATCTTTTAATTTATCTGTCAAATTAGCCATTTGCAGTTTCTGCGGCTTATGGCCTGGGTTGAGATCGAGTAATTTCTAAGTAGCTAATGTCCTATAACGACCGCCTGAGTCGGGTGCACCAATCGCACTGTTTGTGGTTCCGGTCGTGGAGATGTACCAGAGATGCTTCTGAGTTTTATCCGTCATGAGGACTAAAAATTGCCATCGCTATTGTGCATTGGCGGATTGAGGCGTTTACCCGACAACAGATGGCCCGGTCTGTCACGATTCTTAAAGACAAAGGACCTGAAGTGTACATAGTTGTAGCTTAGATCACGAAGAAGTTTAGGCTTCTTCGTAAGACAACGAGAATTTCTGTTACCCTTATACTCAAGCTTCTGAAAAGGTATAATTTTCTGCCGTCGGTGAGTGGTCACCGCGAAGCTCAATATATAATGATAGAGAAAGCCCGGGTGATATTTCCCCGAACATGATGCCACCTGATCGTGTTCTGATGTTCCAAGCATACGAGACATGCTATCTATGCCCGCATTTCAGTCTCACAATTCTTCGCGTCCTAATCCTAGCAACCGCCCGAAAAATGTCGACTTAGCGATAGCCAGCTCTCATCATGAATACTTCCAAATTATCGCCAGTGCTGTATTGCCGATTCTAGGAAACTAGAATGTTGACGCTCTCCCATCATGTGAAGAGTGTATTCCCCGTTTTTATCCCTCGCTTGAGGCTCTCATCATAAGTGTCCTTCTCCCCTAACAAGTTGTGATTCTCTTTGTTCTTGTTGAGAGTTAACCCTTGTTACAACTGTAGGGTTCTCTATGGTCTAACTGCCCTAACCATATTAGGTATTCAGGGGTTCTCCAGGCGTAAAGAGCTAAAAACATAGCTAAAAATACCCCTTAGATCTGACAACAAGTGCTTATTTTGACTTTCAATTAACATCCGGCGTGATCTAGAACGTGAGACTGCCCCTTTATGTTGGCTGGCAACAAAAAAGAAAAGGTTTTACACAGGTAGCAGAAGCGCATATTTGAAGGAGTTGGCCCCCTCGTTTTCGCACAAGTTACGTAAGATTGGCGGGTATGGGATAGGCTAGTAATCTTTTTACTTGTGCGGGACAAGCTGAGCGTAAGGCGGATAGGCTATGCTGACGCCAGCCAGACTGCTCGATCAATGCACGCTCAATGCAGGTCAGACGATGTGTGTACTTAGTAAGCAACCGAGATTCCTAAGAGCGTTAGGGGTCCGCAGATCAAGCCGAGCTGACCGGGTGTACCGATAGGGGGAGATCCAGCTTTCGCCGTTTAAGCATGATTGGCTAAAAAATTTGTTGTAAGGTAGTATCATGGGTAGTAGGTAGTCAGAAGCATAGTTGTGTAACAGGTAGTTAAGCGGCTGCTGGGTGATTGAATGAAGTGACAGATCTGGAATACACTACGCACCTACTACTTCTGGATTCAGCGTCAGATTTTAGAAATATCACTCAAAGGAGAGATGCTAAATCGAGGTCTTGGCTAGCTTGGGAATAGCTACATATATAACAAGCGTTGACCTGAGAAATAAATACACATCTGCACTCATTCATCATCGTATACTCATCGACAACATACACTCACTCTGATCAGTAGCCATCAGTCAACAATATGAAGGTCACCAGCAACCTCACCCTCCTCGCCTCTCTAGGCATGGTCGGGGCTCTCGACCCCAGTTGTGCGCCGGGAGGCAACTTTGATCTCAGCAAATGGGAGCTCCAACTCCCCATAGGCAACGGCTCACCACAAATCGTCCCACCAGACCAGCTCGTGGGCTGCAGCGGGTACCAAGATCCCGGGCACCACTACTTCTTCACGGAGAGTGGCGACGGCGCACTCGTGATGAAGGCGCCTGGTACCCCTGCTAAGACGGGCTGCGTGAAGTTCGCCGAGAGTGATCACGCACGTATCCCCTGAGTCATCTTTTTTCCTGTCATCTGTTCACCTGAAAGGGCAATTACTGACTCCGGCGAACTATAGTGCCGTACCGAGCTCGGAGAGAAAGCCACCTGGAGCCCCAACACAGGCACAAACAGACTCTTTGCCGATCTGGTGGGCACGAACGTGCATAACATCTGCATTGGACAGGTGTTCCAAGCAGATAGCGGGTTCAACAAGCCCTTCGCTGAGCTGTACTACTCCAGCGACGGGAAAATTCAGTTTGGAACTGCGAAGGCCGCAGCCGGCGGTGCTGGTCAGGATCTACAGCTCCTCGGAACGGTACCGGTGAACACACGATTTACATATGAGGTTCGATTCGAAGGCGGCCAGCTGCTCGCGAGGATCAACAACAATGCGTTCACGACTTTGAGGACTTACTTTACTACCCCGAAGGCATTCTTCAAGGCGGGAAATTATAACCAGGATCTGACAACTACAGAGACTGCTGATCTTCATTTCTTCCAGTTGACGATTACACATTAATGAGTGGTTATACGGGGTGAGGGAGGAGGAACCAGACAAGAGTGACGCCAGCTGGAATTCTTCAGCTACACCCTAGTATACCCCTTTGGCTCCGGCCAAAAGGTCTAAAAAGGTCTAAAAGGTCCACGTATATAGCAGGATACCTAAGATAGTCAGGAAGTCGTTTTAGAATCGCCGCGTAACAACAAGTAGCTTTACTTATTTACCCAAAGCATGAGGTGCTTGACATTGCCTATTTCAACCCGGTGACTTTAAAAAGGGAAACTGAAAAACCCAAGCCAGGTGACAATGGTTTGCCGATGATATAGAAGTTAGTTCAATCTGGGGACCTCGTGAAATCAGGACTTATGGTCAAAACCGTACACTTTGCTCCATGGTCCCCAAGGTGCCTAGATACATCAGATTGCAGCACATAACCATCAACATCTCATTAAAAGCGCAGAATCTAAAAAGTCACATGTTCGATAATGAAACAAGAACTAGTTAAGCTCAACTGATTAATGTTACGAATGTCACTAATAGAGCAGGACTAGGATATTACCCCTTTCCTAATGTGTCCATCTTAGGTGTACAGGCATAGATATAAACAGTGTGTAAATGGAACAGGCATTAATAATAGTGAGGCTGCAGTGTGGCCAGTTGGACCAGAACATATTTACCTGCCCACACTTAACATCTAAGCATATAGATTGAATCCTCGTTCCATATCAAGAGCTGACACTGAGACACTCAAAATGATAAATAGGTTTCATGAACCTACATTCCCTGCTCATTTCTAGACTGCTTATCCTGTAAGATATACCAGCGTTTAAGTATATTGAATGGCTTAGAAACTGTGAGCTACTTTACATCAATGAGTCAACAATTACTATTTATTTCAAAGACCAGCCGGCAACAATTGAACAGACAAATACAAGTGAACTGATTGAGAAAAGGAAGATCGAAAATAGGATATAAAAGCTTCCATACATATATAGAGCCTTCCGAATGTAGAAAACTATATAACACGCCAGCACAGATATATGTTATTAGAAAAATAAAAACTGAAAAAGAGAGACCGCTAGTCCTGGTTAACTAGGAACCATAGGGAATTGAGCTCAATGCGGGCACATATGCAGCGCTTCAAATCAGCCCGATGCATATTTACGTAGGCGAGGCGGGCCCTACTCGCCTCCTCTACTACCTGCACATCATTATGTATAACTTACACCCGCAACCTTGATACCGATTAAGCTAACCGGGCGCTTGTTGGTGACTGTTTGCTTCGGTTGCTAGCCTAACCGATGACCAATGGTAGGGTAGGTACTTAGAATGGGTACGGTATTAGATAAAGTCTCCACCTTGGAAAAACCATTCACTTAGTTTTTAGTGGTGCATGCATGAGCTTCACTGGATTTAATTGAAGCCTGCTCTCAGTAAAATAAATAGTAGTAACGCATTGTTCATGAGAAGCGATATAAACCGCAACAGGCACGAGGTGAAGACTATTCAGACAAGCGAGATCACGATAACATATCACGATCATAAAGAGATCGACGATCGAAAAATAATCGCGCCGTCTATCGTATTGATAATTCTCGTCACGGTAGGGAAGAAACAGGACATCACGTCTCCCGGGGACTCGGGACGTGACCGTCCATCTATCCCTCCTCAGCCCGGAATGCGAACATCAATCAATGACAGCGCGTAGGTAAGACATACCCCCCATCAATTACCAAATTCGAATTCCAGCGCCCACGAGGTATCTTAAACTAGTCCATACCACTACTTAATGTGAACAGAGTGAACAATTTGGGACAGCTAGCGCCTGTGCATTCTGAGACCTCTTTCCTGCATCTAGCGTAAATGCGTGCCAGTCGCGTCTGAGGGGAAGAAGTGAGACATTCAGGAACAGGTAAAGTGGAAGGATGTCCGCAGTGGCGTTTTTTTAATTGTAGGCATTGCATTGCTGAGTTGCAATGCAATGCCTCTAGAAGACGGATAGCGCGTATGTTGAATGTTTAATGGAAAGACAAGACAAGTAAGTTAGGTAGGCGGAAGGGATGGATGGAGAGGTGTAAGGCTGTTGAGGTCGTCGCGTCCAAGTGATAGCTTCAGTTGCTCTCTCCCCATCACGCGTGAAAGCTGGCTTCCACTTGAGAGTTATCATTCGTTTGTAGAGTCGAGCAGGATACGCATGCGGAAGGAATAGCAACTTGTTGGTATGCGCGGACGGACAACACGGACAACACACCAGCGCAGCACGGATTCATCACACTCTTTCATGAACAAACGGTTGGCGCGACTGATAATCGCATGAGAAAAAAAAGACACTCGTTACTTTCGAAGTTTCCTTTCTACGATGATGGTGACGCGGCGGCGGGCGAGTTCCCGTCGTGGCAAGACTATCATGCGTTCGCGCGGATACTTGCAGCCATTCGTTTCAATGCAACTCGCAATCCTACTACTCGGCTTCGCGGCGCCTGTATTCAGCACGCCGATTTCGTACTTTCCCTTGAATTCGCAACTGCCGCCCGCGGCGCGCGTCGCGGAACCATTCTCGTTCAGCTTTTCACCTTTGACTTTCTCATCCGACGAAGAGATGAGCTACGCGCTGGGAGACGGTTCACCTCCGTGGCTTTCACTCGATAGCGCGTCCCGAACACTCTCTGGTACCCCGGATGATGCCACGATACCGCCGGGCGAGACGCTAACGGGCGTTGTGATCTCGCTCATAGCAAGCGATGGCACGGGCTCAATTGCAGTGAATGCAACGCTCGTAGTGTCGCGCGGTGCGGAGCCCGTTGTGCGAATACCTCTCCTAGAACAGATTAAGAAGTTCGGACCTTATTCCGCCCCTGATTCCGTGCTGCTCCGTCCGGCAAGCGAGTTCGAGTTCGAGTTCGATCCAAATACTTTTGGCGCTGGTGTCGCCAGAAGCGGGAGTGGTCAGAGCAAAGCTTATAATGGGAGACGTAAGAATCAAGATGTTAAAAAGGCAGCAGATGGAGAAATGAGCGGAACAGAGCCACTACAGCTGAGCTATTATGCGGTGTCGGGAAATAACGCGCCCCTCCCATCTTGGGTTGCGTTTGACCCCGAAAAACTCGCCTTCTCGGGCAAAACACCGCTTTCTGAGCTCCTTGCGCAACCGCCTCAGAAGTTTGACTTGAAACTGGTAGCTTCAGACGTTGTTGGATTCTCAGCAGCCTCTATCGGATTCTCTATCATGGTGGGCAACCATGAGCTTACCAGCGAAGATCCTATCATCAAGATAAACGCCACGAGAGGCAAGAAGCTTGAGTACACAGGATTATCCAAGATATTAAAGCTAGATGGCCAGCCCCTTAAAGCGGACAATATCTCTGCGGTCGAAGCGGAGGAATTGCCAGGGTGGCTTACTTTTGACGAAGAATCTTGGGAGATCAGTGGGACGCCGGATCCTGAAGCACAACCGACTAATATCACGATTGTGGTGGTCGATAAGTTCTCGGATGATTTGAACGTTACTCTGGCAGTCGATTTCGACAACAGGATCTTTATATCCAATCTCCCTGGCTTGAATGTGTCAGCTGGAGACGATATCTCGCTCGATCTGAACAAATTCATCTTCAACCCTGATGATACACAGCTAACGGCCAAAATAATGCCCGAAGACTCCTGGATTCAATTCGACGACTCTTCCAAGATTCTGTCTGGAACAGTACCCAAGCCTTTCAATGCGAAACTAGCAGATGATGTTCGAATCAGTTTCAGTGCAACACAGAAGCTTACCAACGAAAAAGAGACTAAGGATATAAATATTCATGTGAACAGACCAGTTGAAACGGACGATCCTTCTTCTCCTCAGCCTACAAAGGGCCCTGCCAAGAATCCTTCCAAGGACGACGACTCACGTAGGGACCTGTACTGGCTCCTCATCATTCCTGTCATGCTCGTTGCCGTAGTTATTATCTTGTCGGTCTTTATGGTGCGGAAACGACGGCATCAGCCTCGAAGATTGGACTTCTCAGAGGTATCAGGTCCCGTCCCCGGTACCTTCGTGGCGAATGGGTACATGGATCCCTCGCTGGATGAGATACGGAAGATGGTGGATACCGGACCGCAGGCACCATATGTAGGACCTTATCCAATAACCCCATCTAATCGCAAAACACTACAAGCAACACCAAATCCGAAGATAGAGGTAGATCATATCACTCCGCACGCCATGTCCAGATATTCCGGGGCGAACAAGCCGGCACAACAGGGCAACCACATCAGAGATTCTTGGCTGGGCGGCCAACATACTCGGACGTCTCCCACAGGCACAGATGAAGTTAGTTTACTATCCAATTCAAGTCGGGGGCGAGGAACAAACAGCAACGAAAATCTGTATGTAAAAAAAAAGAGGCCGGGAGAGAAAATGCAAGAGAAGAAAATTGGCCTCGAGGTTCCAGAGACTGCCGAACCGTTAAGTATACAACCGACTCCGGATCTTGCTTACGCGGTAACGGGAAGGTATGATTATGTTTCCGATGAAGAGATACAGCCCGTTATCGGTTCTG
Source organism: Xylaria venustula (assembly GCA_022578775.1). NCBI lineage: Eukaryota > Fungi > Ascomycota > Sordariomycetes > Xylariales > Xylariaceae > Xylaria > Xylaria venustula. Next base: position 444,120 of record MU389346.1, on the reverse strand, counting down.
TAGAGCAGCGAAGATCGGGTCACCAACAAGGCCATCATGGAGCCCAAAACAGACTCTCCAAAGCTTGGAAAAGAATGAGTGCGTCTAGGATGGGAGACACAAAACGCAATAGCCAAAATAGCGCATCCACAGATGAGACAACTTGTACAAGCATCCTCACCTCTGGAGTCACCGAGGAAGCGACTACAGCGAGCGCAAATGTCGTAGCAAGACCAACGATAATCCATATACCGGGTAGGCCAGGCGAGGCGCGACAACTGAGTAGAAGAACGGGTGGTTCGACAACATTTTTTGCCGGCGGTTCTTTTACACACTCGCAGCGGAACTTTGGTCTGAACAAAGATGCAGCGTCAGTGTCGGTATATTCTCCCGTGAAAGACCCTGAACATCCTGTCACTTCTAGAGAGCGAGAATTAGCCCAGGATTGTGATAAAACATGGGATCACTCGGACACTACCCCTCTTGGTATCGCATATCAAGATCCAAAAAGAAGGACCCGGGATGGGAACTGGAATACTGGCGTTACAAGTCAAGAATTGATGTCTCCAGATCGGTGGCCCAAACCAGGTGTGACTCCTAGTCCAGTGGGCCGAGGTGGTGTATTCCGGGGTCAAATCGAGCCGCTTCAGCTACCTCCTTTCAAACTACCAGCCGAGACTGAGTCACCGGTCACGCCCACTGAAAAGGGAAAGAAACGATCAAGTCCTATGCGCAGACTGAGCCGGCTCCGCGGTTCCATATCGTCGCTTACGCAAATACAAACGCCATCGACACATACACGAAGCAAAGGACGATCTTCCCGCGAGGAGCGGTTGCGTTTAAGCCGCCTTCGAGAGCAAAAGGCGCTTGACGGATTCCGAGCCATGATGTCGCATTCACCGTCACCTCACAACGAGCGACCCCAGCCCAGCGTTAGACCCTTGCCAGAGACGCCATCCAGGACAAGCAGACCCCCGCTGGCTGATCAGTCGAATGAACCTAGAGGCTTGAGGGGCGTGGTCTCTAAACGAAGTGTTAAGACGCTGCGTAGCAACAAGAGTGTGCGGAGTGCGCGGGCGGATGACGACGACGATGATGATGCCTGGGAAGACATACCGCCGCCTGAGTCGGTGATATATGGGTGGGAGGCAGATGGGAGCGATGGAAGCTTTCCCGTTTATATTTGAGATGCATGGCTGTGAACTTTGAGCCTGTTCTGTTTTGAATTATCTGATTTTCTTATACCTGGGCCCTGGCTACCATAGCAAGCTTACGTTTGAATACAAGTTTCTCTTGAAGCATTTGCAATTCGACTTACTGTGACCACCTACCTACTCATCCTATGCGCCTGGTAGTGGATATTGAATACCATTGAGATAGGGGATGAATAAAATGATTAATTAAGAATAAATACCGGACAATAGTAGTGTTCTACATGAGTTGTCTCTCTTGGAGTGATGTTTCATGGCAGGTGTGATACAAGACAAGACGTAGTATCGATGGTAGTGTAGGTTTGTGATCCTGGTCGGACCCTGGGGCAGGTCACGGGACGATAGAAAGCCGCAGCACCCCCAGCAGAGATTGCCCCTCCCTCTATCTGTCCCTACCTACACTGTCCAGGTGCTGTCGAGGCTGTTTCGACCCATGCCATTCCATTTAGGTAGTAAGTACCTGCCGTGTTACTGGCCACCTGAGGTAAATGCATTGTATACATAAATAATTCATTCACAACTCTTGTGACTCTTCCTTAAGCTCTCACCGCCTCAGGTCTTTCCCCAACCAAAAGTTGCTTCCAGTTGTTAGCTTAGCAGCGTGCAGCGGGATGAACCGCCTGGCTTCCAATGCTGGGATGTCAACGGGTAGGCGACTCTCGCTTCTGTAGGTTCAACTCGCTCGCTAGGCTCGGCCGTGGCATAACTAATCAAGGGACCAACCAACTGACTACTCTTGGCGATGATAGATAATGTGTGCAGCAAACCAATGCAGGGCTAACGGCAAACTTCTTCTCTTGCAGGGATCGCCTGGGCTCTTTTTCAATCTTGCGCGTCCGGCCAAGAGTCTGCAACCACTCCCAGATGTTGTCCGATACCTTAAAGTGGAATCCTGAAGCAAGGTCAATGGTCTGGTTCGCAGGTAAGTTGTTGAGCTGATGAGCAAGCATTGTTAACGTGGTACTGTTGCTGGGTATTTGGGGGTTTGACACATGACCGACCACAACTCCTCACCAAAGCCACAAAACCTGTCAGATCAGGTCTCACTGGGCTTCCCACAGCCACCACAGAAAGTATCACAATCACACAAAGATAGGGACAACATGTCGAGATTGTATGTGTAGGCGAGTATACTGTCGTCACTTTTTGACAGTTCAAATGCGTCCGCTTTGGAGGAAACGAAACAATAACAGCCACAGGGAGAATGGCGAGGTTGTACGGATACAAGGTAACACTCAACAAGCGATTTACCTAATGTTCGCTTGTACCGGATGCACGTGAAGTCTGCTGATATCCTACAACAGATTTACACCACTCGAAACAACCCAATTTTACATGGTTATGTGTACCGGAAAGCTGTGAACTGGTGCCACCGCGCGTAGATACATATATATATTTATATATATATATAGATTTATATATATATATAGATTTATATACGGAGTATTGATAACAGACTACTCATATAACTATACTCAAAGTCTACCTACTGGGATAATTACTTCCTATGTACTATGTACCCAGATAGGCGTCTAACTTTTCTTGTACATGCCTAGGATTTGTTTCCGCTGGCTACCTACCTTCATGCCTTCCCACCGCCAATAGGTACGCATATAAAGTAGTCCAAAACTCAAGACCAAGGTTTTAGAAGAATTGGGTTTAGTTTACATGTACCGGTATATATCACCCCTAGCGTAGTATACTCTGTATCAAGTTATTAACAAACCTGATAAAGGGGATTTGAAGGTGGTGCAACTTTGAATCCGCCTACCTATGTACCTAAACATGCTGGTAGCCTACTAATACTAAATTTTTCTGTCCGCATGCAACCACTCCTTTTTGCGCCTTAAGAGCATCCCATCTAACACCTGCATAGGTACCTCGGTTGCTACAGTAATTTGCTTCCTTTTTCGTGCAACCTCGTCAACTTGCATGATAGTGTTTGACTATTCTATTTCTAGCCAGAAACTGGAAGTCAGTCGTCCTATGAATTTGTAATAATTCAGCGTCATGCTGTCTTTTCCCAGCGACCTGGCTCCCTTACCTACGCCTCATGGTATCTCTACAACAGTTCGCACATGTCTGCATACAGTTAGTGAAGGTTTGTAAACTTGTTGTAATAGGTATTAGTCCTTTGTGTAAGTGCCCAGGTGTACATAGTACACTAACGCACTAGGTATTATCTGCCTAGCGTGCTTTTGTTGCTCACCACAACACCGGCGAACAGGACTGGCGATCGCTGGGAGATAACTAAACCCATCTCGCCCTAGCGCTCTCAGTTCTTCTTGTTAGGTCATGGCTCAGGTACCTGTACGGGCATTCTACGGGCAAAGGTACTTATCTCCAGCCCCACGGCTTTCCTCCCTTGTACCCTTTTTTGTGTTCAAGTCATTTGGCATTTGCATTTGCCCACATCTTTTTCCCTACCCTTCGCAACCCCGCCTTCGCCTGTTCCTCGACTGGCTGCAGCCCACCCGCCGTGGCCATATCACCACCACTCTGAATGATCACCCTGCCTGCTGCCCGTGACTGTCTGTCTTGTCTTGTTCTGTCTTGCCGGCCTACCTAACTAGACCTACCACAACCTTACTTTGCCCGTTACCCTGTTTTTTTTTTCCCTCTTACAATAAAGAACGAGCACAACAATTGTTATTATTCTTGTTGGTTTCTATTCTTTTCCAGCTGTGACTATCCAAGCCCCCGGTCCCAAACCCTGCTAGCCCCGTGCAGTGGTCTCTCGACCGTCTGATTCGATTCTTTGGCGCGATACAAACTGTCTGTCTCTCTGCCTCTTTTCCTGACACCAACTCACCCTCGACCTCTCTCACGCAATCTCCGCCGTCTCGCAAGACACGCACAAAGTATCTGTCTACGTGTTATCTGCTGGATCCTTTGAGCCACACAAGCTGCCCAGTCACCTTTCCACCACCGACGACGGCCACCCAACGATTACGATCAATCTGCCCCTCCTTGATCCGTCAACCCCCATCTCGACGGTTCTACCTCCTTGACCACCTTCTTCGATTTCAGCATCTTCTGTCGCCATGGGTCAGACCCTTTCCGAACCCGTTGTCGAAAAGGTATAGACCTAATGCTTTGACCTCTATTCTGTCAATTGCGCCGCTTCCGTGTCTCGTCGCCGGGCCTGGCCGCTGAGCGCGTGCCTGATGACCTCATCATATTCTTCCTGCTCGTTCCTGCTTTGCTACCTTTACTCCTTCCGAATCGCCGCCGTTCGCTTGAGCCGCCCTCACTAACCACCCTTTTCTCCCACTAGACTTCGGACAAGGGCGAGGATGATAGGCTACTATACGGCGTCTCGGCCATGCAGGGGTGGCGTATCAGCATGGAGGATGCCCATACCACTGTTCTCGATCTCCTGACTCCTCAAGGCGATGAGAAGAACACACATCCGTCGCGATTATCATTCTTTGGCGTCTTCGATGGCCATGGTGGAGACAAGGTCGCTCAATTCGCTGGCCAGCGCATACCCGATATTCTCGTTAAGCAGGATACGTTCAAGCAGGGTAACTACGAGCAGTCACTGAAAGATTGCTTTCTTGCTACTGACCGGGCGATATTGAGTGGTATGCACCTCCACCAAGGCCAGTATCATGTTGCCTCAGGAAACCTGCTAACGTCCATCTAGATCCTGCGTATGAGGATGAGGTTTCTGGGTGCACTGCCTGCTGCGGATTAATTAGTGCTGACAAGATCTTCATTGTTCGTATCACCCCGAGTCCTTGATTAAACTACTCTCTCGTGCAAATAACCTAATTCGTCCTTTCCAGGCGAATGCCGGAGACTCGAGAAGTGTCCTCGGAGTTAAGGGTCGGGCTAAGCCTTTGTCTTTTGATCACAAACCTCAAAATGAAGGTTGGTTTTGTTGTGTCTGGCTGTGCGGCATTGTGCTTACTGAATGATTTCATCACTCCAGGCGAAAAGGCCAGAATCACTGCTGCTGGTGGTTTTGTCGACTTCGGCCGAGTCAACGGTAATCTCGCTCTGTCGCGTGCCATTGGAGACTTCGAATTCAAGAAAAGTGCCGAGCTTGCACCAGAGCAGCAAATAGTAACCGCTTACCCCGATGTCGTTATGCATGAGCTGAGCGACGACGACGAGTTCTTGGTTATTGCCTGTGATGGTTCGTTGACTAATTACCCACTATGAAAATGCTATAGTCATTAGACTAACACTTATCAGGTATCTGGGATTGCCAATCGTCTCAAGCTGTTGTTGAGTTTGTGCGTAGAGGCATCGCCGCGAAACAAGACTTAGATAAGATTTGCGAGAATATGATGGACAACTGCCTGGCCTCCAACTCAGAGACTGGTGGCGTGGGATGCGACAATATGACTATGGTCGTCATAGGCTTTCTCAGAGGCAAGACGAAGGAGGAGTGGTATGAAGAGGTTGCCAGCCGAGTAGCTAAAGGCGACGGCCCCTGCGCCCCTCCCGAATACGGTATGCCATCTTAGAGCCTGGGTCTCCTGGAACGAACTGACTTGCGGTGCCTCAGCGGAATTCCGGGGACCTGGCGTGCATCACAACTATGATGACAGCGACAACTTCGATGAACTCGATGCGGAAACCAGATCTAGAAACTTTGGTGTTGGTGGGTACAAGGGTCGGATTATATTCCTTGGGGATGGCACTGAGGTTCTTACAGACTCGGAGGACACGGAGATGTTCGATAACTCTGAAGAGGACAAAGACCTAGCTAGTCAGGTCTCTAAAAAGAGTGCGGATGATAACGAGCCTCCGCCTAGGGCGCCCTCACCACCTCCTCGCGGGAACAAAAAACAGCAGGAATTGGCCAATGCAGGAAACGATGAATCAACAGAAACGCAGGTCGCCAACAGTGAGGATGCCAAAAGTGGCTCCGAAGCCTCGAAGCCTGATCTCTCGTCTGGCTCAAAGGAGTGATCCCGCTGTTGAAGCGAGTGCCTCGAGGGGTACCATAACTAGACTTGTTGCAGTGTGTCGCCAGCGTTTAGGAGGATCTAAAAACGCAGTTCTGAATGTTTAGACGTGGTAACGCCAGTGTCGATGAAGGAGTGTTTTCTTGCTTGGGCCACACGGGAATGTCAATCGGAGGCTGGGAGGGTGGTTATATGTGCCGAGAATGGCCAGGCGAAGGCGATTGATCTCCTTAGGTGACGATAAGCAGAATCTTGAGCATGCGCTATCGGGTTTGGCAAGCGCGTCTTTGAGTTGGGGGTGCCCTGTTGTATGCTAGGGACCCTTCGTTAGATAGCCGCTTAAATAGCTCGAGTTAAGCTCGCATAGCCCGTGATCTTGGGCCTCGGGCTGTCGGCCTTGAGAAAGAAAGATAGCTCGAGCTTTCTACTGTATTTCTTTCTTAGTCTGCCAGTGTCTGTTTGCAGCAGCTGGAATAAATGAAAACCAGTCTGATTGACGTGAAATGGTCAGTGTTTACAACTACGGCGTGTGAATGAAGTTCCAATTCTCTCTTTACTTTGCCTTATATCAATTGATATCGAGAAGGGGTAGGCTGTCTTCAGTCGGTTTCGATAATGCATAATAGCGATATAGTCGGTATCTAGCATAGTAGCAAGAATCAACCCGACTATTGGTTATTTTCAGTGGCTGGAAGGTGACAGACCCCTTGCCTAATTTGGATTAGTTTAGACCGGCACAATTTCCTAAGATACGAGTGCTTATCCTCTCGGCGCAGTCAACAGAGCTTTTCAATCAACACCGTACACACACAGTCGATGGTCATGCCGAACTTATAGCTCATGTCCCTGGGAGTCAAATCACTATGGAGAGCTCAGTCTCGCATTAGTCTCGCCCAGCCACTCTCCTTGCTTCCCAGGGAGTTTCGGAATCTGCCAGCCGCCAGCACGATACAAGCCCGATGCCGGCTTTCTTCCTTGGCCGTGCGCGCTTCTTCTCCAGGCGAGCTCGACTCGAAGACGACGGTCGAATCCCCTCAAGATGAAGATGAGGTACGCAGTAGGCCGGCGCTGTCCGCCTTGGTGGGGCCAGGTCCGACATCGTCGTCGACGGTGCAGGGGCGACGCTCACTGAGGCGCAAGATAAAGACCCAAGTGCCCAGCGCACGCGCCAAGTCGATGATCAAGCCGGCGATCCAGTATCCAAGCCGTCGTGCCTCGCGTCGGAGCCTGCGGAAGCATGTAGTCAGCACAAGACGACAGGCTCGCCACGAGTTCGCCCGCGACCTCCTCGATAAATCTCCCAATGACTGGCGCTCGACCTTGGACTTCATGATCCGGCACACGCCCAAGTTTGGCGAGATGGTGGATTTCAAAGTAGGGATCAGTAAAGGAGCCGCGGCGCAAGCACGTGCGACCCTTTCTGGGCTGGACACGAATCTCTGGCAAATACAACAAAGGCACCACTGCAAGATTCACGTAGAATCGGGCTTTCACGAGGACGAGCCTCTTATCCTCAGCCTCTCGGGATCTACCGTCTCCGTTCGAGAATCATTGTTGGAAATTGTACAGACCGTTGGCAAGGTCGCAGCTGTCAGGGTACTTGACCCAGCCTTGCAAATTTCGCCGGCCGAACTGTGGAGAGGCCGTGTCCAGGGTCAACTCCCAATCCAACTGCTCGGTGACGGAGAACCCGCTGCTGGAATGGAGACAGTCACTCTGTATGGCCCCACGACCGACTTTGCCAAGATGGCTGAGCGCCCAAAACACAAGCCGTACAAATTAAAGACACGAGCTGATGAGATCATCCGGCCTCATGTTTGGACTAAGACTTCCTTCGAGGAATATGTTGCCAAACTAGTTTTCGCCCGGTTGCCCACCCACCTACACCGCTCTCTCTACCCAGTTGGCTTAAGTCACCAGGCCACCGTGGTCCAGCTTCTAACCTCGCTTTTCAGCTCTGAAGACTCGCGAACCGCTATGTCGGTCACCGCATTGAAGATGGCACTTCAATACATACATTCGTGTGGCCCGGTTTTTCGACCTGCCGCTCGGACTATCTCGAACCAGGCTGAGCTACAACAACTACCCCTGGATGCCGAAGTATTCCACACTTTCCTAAAAAGTGCAGCGAGGTCTGGTGATATTCAGGGCTTTAACAGTGTTTTGAAAGCAATGCGTAGGAAAGGGCACTACATGCGAGTCGAAACCTGGACTTCGTTTTTATTCATGATTCAAGACCCTAAAATCAAGTTCCATATCATGAGAAAAATGAGGTCGCGCGGCCTGCACCGCCTGCGTCCCATTCTAGAGGAACTCGGTAGGCACAGGGTGATCCTAGATCTTGAGCGCAGTAAAGATACAGAGGTCGACATTGAGCGTTTGCTGCTCGCACAGAACAAGCAGTATGGCCCGTCATGGTTAAATACGATCACACTCAACAATATGATAGACGTGCTTGGTTCCCGTGGGGACCTTCGAGCTTGCCACGAACTGTTAGACTCGCTTGATCGTGATCGAGTACGGCTCGATCATTACACGCTCAACACCATGATGACGCATACCAGGTCGATTCCGCAGAAGATCAAGCTACTATCACGGTGGCCGGAGCTGGACCCGGATGACGTTACATATCATATCCTATTTCAGGCAGCCTGGAAGCAACGGCTTCCCAATATGCTCCGAGTGATATGGCGCTACAGTGTCTTTGCCAACCTGAGCAGTTCGAAAATGCGCTATACCCTGACGATACTGATGCGCCCGGAGCCAGAACTGAGTAAAAGCCGGGCGTTGTTTCTCAAGCAGTTTGAAGACGTGATTATGGGCCGAAGCGAACTCGACGCCGGCCGCCTCTCATTTCCTAATGGCGGTAAAGCGTTCGGTGCGGTGCAGTTGATGAACAAATACAGGGAAGACGCGGGCAACCGGCAGCCGCTTGTTCCGCTGGAGACGAAACTCCAGGAGGCTTACGAGATGGACATGAGAATTCACAAACTCATCAGCGAGGGTACCGAAATGACTTCTTCGGTCAAGGATGGTCTCACGGTTGATATACCCATGGGTACCAGTATAATACGGCGCTACGTGATAGCTCCGAGGGCTACGAGTAAGGATGTACAATTCAACATACGGCGCTACGGTACGTGATATCATGACGGCTTGGTGTTTTGGGAATGTAACTATATCTAGACAGGGGTTTGGAGGTATAAATATGTCTACTGTATATTATATATTTATAGAGCTGCAAATGATGGAAACTAGAATTTTGTAAAATAGAGTAAGATATGTTACTCTACTGATTCATCTGCCGACGACTTTGTTCAGACTGATCTTGTTAAGAAAGGTGAGAATGCAGCTATTGCTAGCACTGAGCACTATGTCATTAGTGGAAGCTACCTTAGGTAGTTTCAGTATAACTGCCGAATCATATGCCCACCCGTTTTTCAAGGTGGTGTAACATCAATAAGTCTCGAATATTAACTATTATATAGTAGGTCGCAGCCTATAGAAAAGCAGAGATGCATCCTGCCCCCGTTACAACCAAGTCCTTTTTCTTTTTCTTTTCTTTTCTTTTCTTTTCTAATATCTCTTTCATCTTTTCATAAAAACTCTGCTCGGCGTTATCCATTATTTTACCTACCTAATAGATAGACGAGAGAGCTTGCATTGGCTGCCTGCCATAATGGGCAGGCGTTGTCTCATAAGCCATCACTAGCCGTGTTGGACCCGGTGGAGCCAGAAGTGGTTCTCGCGGGCATGTGAACAGCAACCAAGCGAGCAAAGCGAGGCAAGTTCGTATCTCAGTGCACATCCCATACGGTACCTAAGGCAGCTAATCGCGTAATCGCTAATCTGCTGCCCCTCACTTGTTTAGTACCTACTTACTTACCTAATAGGGCGTCTGTCTCCCTCACATACCTACCGTATAATGTCGAAATGCCCCGCACTCTACTTAACACGGCTCCCTCCCCAGCAGCATCTTGCAACAGCGATAAGATCAGTAGTATCGTCGCGTATAAAGGGCAGCCTCGGTGGAATCCAAACTTTCAAACACTCTGCTCCCCTAGCCTGCCCACTCTATAGCTATAAAAGGCCCTCTACCGTCGCAGCTAGACGGACGTATCTCAGCCCCGCCATCCAAGCCCACCAAGCACGCAAGATGGCGCCTCAGCTCGACGGCTACTTCGCCGAGGTCGACAAGTTGTCGGGTCACTTCATCGACCGTCTGGCCAAGGCTGTCGCCATCCCCTCCGTCTCGTCCGATGCCAGCCGTCGCCCTGACGTCGTCCGCATGGGCGAGTTCCTGGCCGCCGAGCTGAAGAACCTCGGCGCCACCGTCGAGCTGCGGCCGCTCGGCAAGCAACCCGACATTCCCGAGCTCGACCTCCCGCCCGTCATCCTCGCTCGCTACGGCAGCGACAAGAACAAGCGCACAATCCTAGTGTACGGCCACTACGATGTGCAGCCCGCCGAGAAGAGCGACGGCTGGTCCACAGAGCCCTTCACGCTGTCCGTCGGCGAGGATGGCCGCATGTTCGGTCGTGGCAGCACCGATGACAAGGGCCCCGTGCTGGGCTGGCTGAATGCCATCGAGGCTCACCAGAAGGCCGGCGTCGATTTCCCCGTCAACCTGCTGATGTGCTTCGAGGGTATGGAGGAGTACGGATCCGAGGGTCTCGATGAGCTGATCGAGAAGGAGGGCAAGGGCTACTTTGCCGACGCCGATGCCGTCTGCATCAGTGATAACTACTGGCTAGGCACCGAGAAGCCCTGCTTAACATATGGTCTCCGTGGCTGCAACTATTACAGCGTCGAGATTTCTGGTCCTGGTGCTGACTTGCATAGCGGTGTCTTCGGCGGTACGGCCCAGGAGCCCATGACAGATTTGGTGCGGGTGCTGGGCAGCCTCGTTGATACTAACGGCAAGATTCAGATCCCCGGAATCTATGAGCAAGTAGCTCCGGTGACGAGCGAGGAGGAGGGGCTATATGACCCAATTGCCTTCACTATGGAGACACTGCACGAATCACTTGGCTCCACAACAACCATACATGAGGACAAGAAGAAGACGCTGATGGCGCGCTGGAGGTACCCGTCACTCAGTGTCCACGGTATCGAGGGCGCCTTCTCAGCCCCTGGTGCCAAGACTGTTATCCCCGCCAAGGTCATTGGCAAGTTCTCTATCCGCACCGTTCCCGACATGGACATCGACACCACCAACGAGGCCGTTTACAAATATGTGAAGGAGGCATTTGCGAAGCTCAACTCCAAGAACTCGCTAAAGGTTTACGCCCAGCACACCGGTAAGTGGTGGGTTGCGAGCCCGAACCACTGGAACTTCCGCGCCGCTGGCAAAGCTACTGAGCGTGTGTGGGGCGTCAAGCCCGACTTCACACGCGAGGGTGGAAGGTAAGTTATCTGCCGCTTATTTCCCAGAGGTAAGGATAATCGTCGCTAATTATCATCAGTATCCCTGTCACCCTGTCTTTCGAGCAGGCCACGGGCAAGAACGTTCTGCTGCTGCCAATGGGTAGTTCGACAGACGGTGCGCATTCTATCAACGAGAAATTAGATAAGCGCAACTACATCGAAGGAATCAAGTTGCTCGGCGCTTATCTGCACTACGTTGCAGAGGAGCCTCAGAACTAAGGCTGTAGATACCTACACATAACAGGGTGCATAAAAGGCACGCCGTTTTTATATCAAGGTTGCCTATTTGAAGACGATGAACTTGTATGGATCTCAATAGGCTGGCCGCTCACGAGAGTCTGTCAGATAAATTAGGACACTCAGTGTGCAATCAAAAATGATCTGATAACGACGACAGCTACCTCCCCGGTAGGCATGTCAGTACACAGCTAGATTAGGGCCCTGATATACCCAAATTCAATCTCTCGAAGCAAAAATCTACTGCGCTTATTGACTCACGATAAATCGGGTCATAAATTCAACTTGATTTTTTGGTATCTTTCGAGACGGGCACATTTGGTTGGTAAATCGGAAGGGGAACTAAGTCGTGCCCCTCCAGTGCCCCTTTATTAGTTTTGATGTGACTATTCCTTCAAAGCCGACGATAGGGTTGCACTTGGATTCCTAGATCTTGTGCGATGTGATTATGTAGATCAAAAAAAGTATGGTTACGCCTCGGATCGCACACTCGGCACAGATGTCGCTGTGGTTTTAGTTAGCTAATAAATATGCTGCAAACCATTGGTTCGATTCCAGGGATAACCCCGATCGTACTGATGGATAGCCAATAAGAGAGTGCATGTTTTAACAATGGTACTGTTGTTTTTGGAAAGGAGCTGCAACGATGCCTGTTCCTTGGCGATCCAACTATTTCTATTCCGATATAAATATTGGATGATACCTTATTTGTCTTCCCTCTTCTACGATGATTCTTCTGTGGTGTTGATTTATTTGTACTTGTATGGTTATAGTCGTGATGAGGTGATGATAAGCTTTCGGATAAAGAGGCAGATAAGGGGAGAGAGGGGAGGAATAGCGGGACGTTTTGTTCTAGAACTCAAAGTGGGCTCTCCCTCGTCCGGACCGGAGAATTCCAACGCCCAACGACGACGAGAGTTCGGGCAGAAACACTCATATGATATTTGATACGGTTTGGAAAGAGCGTTCGTGATAAATCTTTCAGTGAGTGTATCTGAGGGTTTTGTTGTTTGTGAGACAAAATAGGAAAATAAAAAGAAAAGAAGAAAAGTAAGCTCGTGAGGGAGGGGTGTTTATGAGGTTGGTCCTATCACGCCGCCATCACCACAAACAAACACCAGCGTCTCACCTCACAGGTGAACAGACAAGGGGTACAGAGTCAACCTGATTCCATCCTTTATCCTTGAGTATTCTTTTCAGCCCCTGGGCCGCATACATGAACACCCAGTCAATGGCATCAACAATAGATACCAAAGAGCCGCTAGTGACGATGACGGCGATACCATCGTCCTCCTCGTCGAATGCAGAAGGCGAGTTCTCGGTCGCCGAGGACCTCACCCCTCTACCGGCGTACAAGGCGGCTGGGACGACGGAGACGGACTTTGATGGCCTTCTGCCTGCGGATAAGCCCCTGCGTCTTCATGAGGATCTGACGAATGGATGTGGGGGTCAGCTTTGGCCTGCTGGGATGACGCTTGCGAGGTATATGTTGAGGTATCATGCGCGGGACTTGGCGGGGAAGAGGATGTGAGTGTTCTTTTGTTGTTGTTGTTTTCTCCTTTTTCGTTCTGATGTGCCTATTGTATCCCTATAAGGAATATGCGGTGATACTACGTTAAGCTACGAGGTATATGCACATGAAAGCTTGAGTATCATGCATTTCATACATATACGTCGTAATATTTTTATGCTCAGATTGGCTAACGGGAAGCGTTTGTGATATAGATTAGAACTCGGCGCAGGCGGTGGACTTGTTGGCCTCGCTGTTGCTCGCGGCTGCGATCTTGGAGAAGATCACCCTCCGCTGTGCATCACGGATCAAATGGAGATGTTCTCGCTGATGCGGCATAACATCGCTCTCAACGAGCTCGAGGGTAAAGTCGAGGCTATGTTGCTGAACTGGTGAGTATCTAGTTCATATCCTTTCCTCTTTTGGTCATTTGGTATTATATCATGTCCCTCGACATCAACTGCTCTTACTCCTATTCCGCGATCAGCCCCAATGACACGGCCTTTTAACGTAGCAAATTGAATGTCCCTACGCATTTCATCCCACATCCGAACTCGCTCACATCATCTGCCGCTTCATTCTCCTCCTCATTCCACCTCAAAAATTATACTAACAAATAGGGGCGGTGATGAACAGGGGCGAACCACTACCCGCAGAAATTCTCGCGAACCCGCCAGATGTGATTTTGGCGGCCGACTGCGTCTACTTCGAGCCGGCCTTCCCGCTGCTGCAGACGACGCTCGCTGAGCTGCTCTCTCTGAAGCCCGGGGTTGTCATCTACTTCTGCTTCAAGAAGCGTCGCCGGGCTGACATGCAGTTCCTCAAGCAGGCGCGCAGGCGCTTCTGCGTCGCCGAGATCGGTGACGATGAGGATAAGCCTGTCTGGTCACGGCAGGGCTTGTTCATGTTTGCTATTACGGCTAAGGGGAATGGCCACGTTGAAGGGAAGTGAGTTAGTTGATTAGTTGGTTGGTCAGTGTGAAGGTCAGTGTGAAGGTGGACTAGGGGCTCGGATGCGGCTCATGTGGGAGGGGAGAAAATTGGCATCGTCGAGCAACACTGCATCTGAGGTGGAGGTGCTACAGGTCAACAAGTAGAAGGGAAGAAGTGTGGCAAGTCTGCAGGAGGGACGTGGATGAGTTGTTCCGAAATGATCTGTCGAGGCAGACACTCAGTTCCCTTTCCCGAGGGAGCGTAAGCAAGCTAAGTTCGCAAAGCTTGCATTATTAACCTGGTTGATGATCGGAGAGGCAGACTTGTTGTATGGAGTACGGCGTTTAGTTGTTCAACATCTAGAGTAAAGCATTGCTGGCACGGGGCCGGGCACACCATCGCGGGATAGAACCTCCATACTCTCTGACCGAGACGTTTTAGAAGTGGACGGCTAGCGGGTTGAATGATTGATTGGCGAGATGAGGTGTTGGCCGGAAGATGGTGGCGTATCTGGGCCTAGACTTAGACATGCATGCATACAGATAGAATCATTTTCAAGACATACATACACGCATACCTATCGGTGAGGTAGTCAGTTTACTTCGCACGCCGGTCAAAGTAAGGCAGACAAATGCTTACCAAGAATTACCAACGTAAGAGTATGACAAAAAAGAAAAGAAACGGAAAATCCGCTTGTGTGCCGGCGAACTTCTTAATGATCTTGATTGAATTACCAGCCTGGTAGACCAGGTATGTGCGTTCCTGATATCGTCTTCATTACGTACCACGACTGGTCAATCAATCAATCAATCACCATCACGATAGGGTCGTGCGAGAGTCACAGACAGGGAAAGGACACCTAGAGAAGCAAAGCAAAGAACCAATATATAGAATAGATCGATCTTCCCGTAACCCGCGGATACACTACATATACATACACTTGCGGTTCGGTTCGGTTCATATCGCCGTTTATGCAAGTCTGCATAGACGGGATGTACTCCAACTGCGCTGCACTCACTCTACTACCTACTGCACGATATACACGACCGGGAGGATTCCGAGGATATATCTACACGTGTATCGCAGATTTGATTATCTACCGGCAGCAGCGTACCTGCAGTATGGTATCATCTGTGTGTACTGTATAGTGAGATAATTGGATAGATGGAAGAAGGATGGAGAATTGGAGTTGTATCGGCTGCAACACGATGCAGTGCGATACCATGCATGCCATGCTCATGTCCCCGAGCGGGATGAGTTCGTAGGGATAATACACTACCTACTAGTGTAGCTTGGGCTAGCCAACTGTTCCATCCGCCGCCGCCATCGTCGGATAGCAACAACGCGGAGAACGTGCGTATGTGAGACTGATGACGTTTACATTTCCTTACACTCACGTTTTCAACTCCATCCATCCTGCACAATTACCACTAGATTCTATGGTAAGTACGTAGTAGTAGGGAAAAAAGAATCATGTTTTCAACACGTGCGCGATTAAACTAAGTAAATGCTATGGTACCTTAGACAGTGTTTATCAAGAATATTAATATTCATCCCTAATTTCGCGATACTGCGGCCTCAACACGGGGTTATTACTGGTATGGGGGTTGGGGATTGGGGTTCAAGGTTCGGAGAGGTATAGACAACCAACCCTTCGCTATATCAAAGCTCGGACGTGTACTGCAATCTCACTCAATCTTGATTCTTAGGTAAAAACCACGACATGAACGATATGAGATTCCTGGCAACACAGCAGTGATCAACCTCTTCATTACCCAAGTGGGATATGTGTGAAGTGAGTGAGTCCTGAGTATAGTTGTAGGTACTCCGATCGGTTTCCGGACATGTAAGTGTTAGGTTGTGTACACATGGCACGGCAGTCTTGGTCTCGCGACGTGGCCGACTGTCGAGTCTTCCGAGTGCCCGACCGCGTTTGATCTTGATACTGAGAAAGAGGTCACCGGGGAGGTCAAGGGCATTTCACGACAGGTTATTGATTATGTTCTCATTAGATAATGAGGAAAGCAAGTCGCCGTCTCTTGATCTCCTTGCCCTCTACCATTAAGTCATTAGTAAATCGTTTCAGCTTGGAGCAGTGAAGGCATACACTAACATCACCTGTATTCAAAGATCGGCAAACAGCCAACAGACAAGTACACACATAAAAATCCCAATGAGCCAGTAATATTATTAAAGTGGTACGTGTGCGTGTTGTCAGCTCGCTCTTGGGAAAGAAGGGGCGGGAGAGGGGCGGTGCTGCGCTGGTTGAAAGAAAGAAAGGGAAAAAAAAAAAGGTCTTTCTTCCTCATCCCCGACCCCTGCATAAGACAGGGGACTGGACCAGGATCGCCAGGAACGGGAATGCGTGTTTTGTTTCCTGGCGGCTTGGGCCCAATCAAGATCCTTGTCAAGGGGTTAGGTCTAAGCTATGATTGGTTAGACGGTGCTGACAGACGGATCGGTGCCTTGCATTAGCTGCAGAAGCTCATCCAAGAAAAAATTGAACGACGCGAGAGGGAAGGGGGAGCAAGGGGAGGCGAGGCAGCCTATTCCACCCCGTTTAGTGCACCTCCACGTGTAGTAGGTAGGTAGTTGTCTCTCTCCCTATCTCCATGTGTAATCTGGCAAAAGCTGAAAGGTATACAGACAAGCTTGTATATGAATACATACAATCATTTTAGCCATAGATCCGGTAGAGCGGGAGGTGAAATGAATTACATGTCGGATGTCACCACTTATGAATTGCTGCGTTGGCAGAGTTTTAGGTCTGCACGCCATATCGACTTATTATTCCGTTCCAGCCAATGGCATAGTATATGTGCTTTCCGAGAGAGAATAAAAGAGGAGAATGAAAAAAGGTGAAGAGAGGAAAAAGGAAAAAGAGAGACGGGGAGGCTGACAACTGTACAGTGGCACAGAATAGTGTGTATACCTGCCCTACTGCCTGTACACCACAGCATCAGTGAGATCCCAGCCCAACAGTAGTGTACCTAGTGTAGCACAGCATGTTTACTCCATCTTTGTGCCGTAGTGTAAGTGCTAGTGCAGGTTGTTTCAGCCCCAACTCAGGCCATTGCCATTCCGACATCGTCCTGGCCTTGCTTGCTTCTCTTTCTCCTGCCATTGGATTGACTGATTCCCCGTCATCCGGTGGCCGTACTTATGTAGTCTTTGCGTTGTTTCTTTCCGAGTGCCACTGTGGCTTTTGATCAAGTAAGCAGCCAGGTATAGTAGGTAGGTAGAATAAACTTGGTGAGGTACCTGGTCGCCTGCTGGTAGTATACATGGCAGCTAATGTAAGATGTACCTGCATTTTAATGTTACAGCAGCACAGATGGGGGGACTATATGGTATGGTACCACCGACACTGCCGGTAGAGTGGTATCAATTACACCGTAGGTACCTGATGTACCAATGTACTACCTCAATCTACTGTTACCCAGTTCCAGCCCCAGTCCCCAGTCCTAGGGCTTGTCAAAGACCCCCGGCCGTCAGCTTCCATGTCTTTTCTCCCCGCCGGCAGGGCTACTGGCTAATAAAGCGGCCGGGGGACTGGACATTCCTTTCATTCTTCTTCTTCTCTCTCCCTCCCACCTCACACCTTTTGGTTTTCCATCACCGTAACATTCTTTCAACCTGAGCAGTGCTCACCCCTATACATTCATTTTCTCTTGACGCGGAAAGCTGCTCGCCACTCTCCTTCGTGAACCGGAATCAACCATTTGGGACTCGAAAAGAACTCGGAACTCATCTCGTAGTGCGATAACTTGTTATCCAACGACAAACCAAGACGACAACAGCCTTCAGTCCTTTCCGACGAACTCTGTTTTGAAACAAGAAAGATACCCTCTGGCTGGACCTCTTCGCATTTGCTCGCACCCACAACCCAACAAACAACCAACAAAGTCGCATTATATATCCTCTCACGATCAACCATCATCACCATGAAGTCCGTCGCTGTTGCCGCCGCCGCCGCCGTTCTGGCCGGTATCTCCAATGCCCAGCCTCATGGCCACCACGCACATCAGCACCTCCACGCCAAGCGTGACCTGGTCACCGAGTGGGAGACTGTCTGGGAGACCGTAACCGTTCTCGTTGACGAGAGCACCACTGAGACCCTCCTGCCCACCTCAACTGGCTCTGGCGCTCCAGGCGAGTTCTTCCAACCGCTATCCAGCACTGCCACCAGCACCCCTGAGCCTCAGCCCACCGTAGCCGAGATCTCATCATCGTCGTCCACCCAGGCGCCTCCGCCTCCACCGACGACTACGCTGCAGACGTCCACTTCCACGTCTTCGTCTTCGTCGTCGTCAACACCCCCGCCTCCGGCTCCTACCACCACCAGTACCTCCACGCCTGAGCCTGCGCCTGCGCCTGAGACCACAAGCGCTTATACGCCTGCCCCTGCTCCAGTAGAGAGCACCAGCACCTCTACACCGGCTGCAGTAGAGACCGCCAGCTCTGCCTCCTCTGGCTCATCATCATCCAGCGCAAACGGGTTTGGCACTTCTAGCCTGGACACCAAATCATACTCTGGTGACATCACCTATTACACCCTTGGTTTGGGTGCATGTGGATACTATGACACTGGCGACGACCTGACTAAACCCATCGTTGCCATCTCCGAGGCCGATTGGAACGCCCGTAGCACTGCAACAAACAGCGGCGTCGGCCAGCCTTCCCACCCCTGGTGCGACCATACCATCACCATCAAGGCCAGCAATGGCAAGACGACCACAGCTCTGGTTCATGATCTCTGCCCCGGCTGCGCAGCTGGTTCCATTGATGTTTCCCAGGACGTCTTCTTGACTCTGTTCGGAAGCCTGGATGCCGGTCGCTTGACCCAGACCTGGTCTTTCGACGATTAGGCTATAGCTATCGCTTAGCGGCCTCCTGGCTGGCCCTTCAAAGCGTGAAGAGCGCAGCTTCCGTTCATTCTGGCTGCCTCTTTTCTGATGATGACGAATCTCCTTTATCTGTGTGGTCAATTTGCCATGTTGAAGCAAGTGAGCGAGTTATCCGGACAAATACCATATTTTGATATATTCTTTCTCGGGCCCGCGCGGATATACGAGCACAAGTAAATAGGCGTTGGGTTAACGGGTGGACAAGTTCAGCTATCAGACGGGGAAAAAGCAAAACAAGATCGGACATCAAGGCTGTAAAGCTAAATTTTGGAGTTGGTTATGTAACCCGCCCATTAGTCCTCCTTTAAACCTTATTTCCCGCGGCCGGAATTCCCATTGGCTTGTCTGGAGGGATCCATGTCCTGTCAAATACAATAGACTTTTATGATTCTTTGTATATATATTTATCAAAATCCCTTGACATTTACTTACTTTCTCTCTGTATGCGTTGCTGTGCGCGCATCTGGCAACACAAGAGATGCATATGAGATAAATGGAAATAAAAAATGAAATAGATTCAAAACTTTACACTATAAAGCAACTCGACTGCTTTCAAAGTCCGTTTTCTACTTCTGCTGGATTGATTTGCTCGTTACTCTTTGGGCTGTGCTTTCACATGTTTAGTTGAGCTGAATCGATCAAGTTCGTATATGAAATTAGTCCATCAGATCAAATCTCCGTGCGCTCGTATACCCGGTGCTAGACTAGTCCGTCCACTTTACTCTCCTCAATCAGTAAGCAAGGAGCAAGCAGGCAAGCAGGCAAGCAAATAAAACGAACAAGCGATTTGAAACTTGTAATTTCATTGTTGTCATGCTTCGGTGCTTAAGTGTAAGGATGTGTGTGTAAGTGAGAATGAGCGCAGTGAAAGGCAAAGCTGTTATTGTCAGAGGCGTTTTAAACGCACTATTTGCCAGACTTTTTTTTTTTTTTTTTTTTTTTTTCAAATAAAAGTTAAATTTTCTGAGCTTACCTGGAGAGCAAGGAAGCGAAAAAAAACAGAACCAAATCCCAACATCGTTATTTTTAATGAGCCTTTTTTCATTTTGCTTTTGGTCCATAATCGATCCCGTTTTTTACTTTCGTGTGAATGAGTGTAGGAGTGTTTCCTTTCTCGCTGGGATTCCTTCTCACCGCGACCATGCTTTCTATTTGCTAACTACTAAGGTATTGGAGTAAATAAATGACAAATAAGTACCTAGACAATAGATCGAAGTAAACCCTTTTTCGGGCTCCTGTTCTATGATACACTCCTGCGTATAATGACACTAAATAACTAACGCAACTGAATACTGTATTGTAAATACTATACATAAAAATCAACATTTCAAAACGCATCCTTAAATAAACCTCCTAACACCAACTCCAAACTGCTTGAATAGATAACCCCAACAGGTGATATTAATAGCAAGGAAATCGCAAATGCAAGTGAAATTATAATTAACCGTATAAACATAATCATAACGGACTAAGTGAGTATATATAACTATAATATATATATATATATGTTTGTCTAAACATTTACCAATCACCGACCTAAACTAAGCAACCCCTCAATATATTTCCCCGTGTCAACACCAATACCCTGCGCAAGCCGAGAAGCACCATCAGCCCAACCACCACCAGCACCGGTGCTATTTTCAGTGTACGAGCCACTGATGCCCCGCAAAGAAGCATGTTCGCCCGCGCGACGGATGAGGAAGATCTCTTTGCTCACCGTCCGTTGGGGGGCCTTGGGGCGGGGATTGGGATCGGGGATATGCGAAAGGGCACTATCCTGGGAATCGCTCTGTTGTAGCGTCGGGATGACCGGAGTGGTGTCCTCGGAGGTACTGGAGTTATCTGGGCTTGTGTCGCGCTCTAGAATGCGCGTCCAGACGATCCACCAGCCGCGATTCGTCTTGCATGTCCGTTCGAGCTCCGAGGAATCGGTTAGCGTGGCTGCGTGCATATTGAGGATCTGGTTGTGGGTGTTGACGGCTTCGGCCCGCGACCAGACGGGGGCCGCGGTTTCGTGAAGCGTGTCCGCTGGTGTGGGTATGTTCGGGATAGTAGAGTGAACAGTCATTGTCTTTGGGTCCCAGACGAGATCGAATATGTGAGACGTCTTCTCGCCCACGTCTGGTTTGTCGGGTCGGTAAGAGGTGGACGCCGCCAAGGGTTTCCGCAGTGGTGCGAGCTGGTGGTGCAGAGATCGGTAATGCCCATCCCAGGCTAACGAATCTGTCCTATTCCGGAAAAGAAAGGTGAATATGAACGGTTTGTTGACGTACACGACGACGCGCATCTTCTGCGTCTTATTACGATCCTGACTGTCGAACTGGGAATTCGGATCCATGAGATCCTTGTTACCGGATTTCGTCAAGGTTAGTTCAGTGCTCTGACTGCCTAGGTCTTCGACTTGTTGAGCTTCTGTTCGCTCTCCCTTATCGAGCTCTACTGTGAGTGTTCGAAGTAAGATCCTGGAATTATGATCCGACGTTTCGCTCTCATTGTCACTTTGGTGTTCATGATTGCCGGTGTCAGAGGTGGACTCTTCTAGATCTCCCAGCAGCCCAATAAGATAATGTCCTTGGTCGTCGGAGGGTTTGTATGTAGTAGGTTCATCGGCCTTGACGGTTTGAGTATCCTGCACAGGAGTCGTGTCTACGGGTGTTGCGTCCTCAGATCCACCTAAACTCCAATGTGTCCCATAGCCCATTTTAAAGTAGCTCATGAACTTGTTCATGCCGCCCTCTTCAGGTATCTCCTCGCCTCGAGCCGATATAGCCGGCTCCGTTCTGTTACCTTCCTGCGACACTGGGCCACCTTTCGATGAGCCTTGGCTAGCAGGCGTTGTAACGGCGCTCTGCTGGAGCCGATTTTCGCCGCTATCTGTCGTAGTAACAACTGATTTTCGCCTCCTTCTTCTAGTATGCCGTGTTGAAGCTGGGCTCTCTTTGACACCATATGCATCTTCACCCCAGGAGTAGATGTCTTCCATCCAAGTGGTGATATCACGCAGCGACTTTCTGGAAAGGGCGCCGACACCCAGGAAAATTGCCCCATCTTCGGCGCCAGGTTCTTGTCCTGTCCCAAGCCACTGTCCGTCGCGATTTCTATCTTTTGCGGGCTCTACTTCGACCGCGGACTCGGAGGGACCAAATCTAGAAACAACTAGATCTGTTAAACCCTCGATTCTATCAATGAAACCCTCGAGCACTTCTCTTTCGCCACTGCCGCGATCTTCCTCGCCCACACCCACGCCTAGCTCGCCACAGGCCGCGACCTTGATGCCCCTGAAGACGCTGGTCGCTGGGTTGCCGTGGAGCATGACATCCCACGTAGACAAGAAGAGGTCCCAGAACCGGCTCAGTATCTTGATAAAATTGGATCGCCTCGATTTGACGAAGAGCGCGCTGAGCGATGATGCATGATGCAGCAAGAACATGGAGTGCGCGCGCAACAAGTCCCGCATGAGCAACGTGCTGGGCTTCAGCTCCCGCGACGAGTACTCAACGTTTTCTGGCTGCTCATCTGTCTTACCGGGAGTAGACGGTCCGATTCTCGGCGGAAGCGGGATCTTGCTCAGGTCGATAGACTACGTGTCATCAAGAAGGTATTAGTTAGAAATCGATCTTACCGCGATGTAGATGCGGACGGGACCAACATACTGCCAGTATCCACCATCCGGGCTCGACTTCCTGTAAAACCACCCGGGTCTTCTCGGTCTCTATTGTGTTGACCGGCTCACCGTTGGAAAAGCCTCGGCTGAACTCGATCATGCCCTGAGCAAGGCCGATCTGTCTCAGCCGCTCATTGCGCTCGTCCTGTGAGATGTCCGCCGTCGGCTTCCCGCGGGATCGATGACGGCGCTTCTGCGACTGGGTATTGACGGAAGCATAGTAGACTATCTGGTCATCTAGTGTCTCGTCGGTTGCTCCGAGAGACGGGTTGAAGATGGCCAGAAAGCCCAATTGCGCTGGCACAATGGCTGTCTGGCTGGACATGGTAGATGTTGTCACGGCCAGACAGAATGCCGTAGCTTTCAGTACGAGGAGAGAAAAAGAAGATAAAGCAGCAGCAGCAATGGAGTGAGTGCGAATGTTAGCGAAGACTATGTGCTGTCGCCGTCGCTACAGTCATTGACTTCCAACACGGCACGTTAGCCCACCCTGTAAGCTACAAGTCAGCTCGAGCAACTATAAGGCGAGCTAGTACAGCTGAGTGACACCAACCAACTAAGAACAACAAGCGCTTCAGCTTGCGGAAAACGACATCAAACGAAGCTTGACTCTAAGCCGGCCGAAGACTGGAAATCAAGTATGGCGGATATGTTGGCAGGTAGAGTTGGGAGAGGTTGACATCAGTACGGCGGGAAGTCGCTGCCACTTTAGCTTAGGCGGAGCTATCCATCTTGGGCAGACAGACCCTGCAAGACCGCCTGTCTGCGCTGTATTTCGTAGCCATTTTATACCTACTAAAACCGACACTACACAATTGGTGCCCCGCCAACTTGCGTCACAACCCGCGACTTTAAATTTCATCGGCGCAGATCGAACAACACCCGCAGTGGGCACTGACTAGCTAGGAAACCCAGATTAATAATAATTTATCTCATCACATCACACTCTTGACCGAGAGACGACAGGCCCGAAGTTCCTGGCACGGTTATTATCTATTTCTAGAAATAATCCACCCTAAGAGTACAACAATCATCATAGCCCAAAATTCGTAGCCCAGCTATCCCTATGTCGCTGGATGCAATTGCAAACTCTCTGGCAGGAGAAGCCGAGGTGGTATAACTTATACAATAATCCGAGAGAAGAAAAAAGCAGTAAGTATTCCTACTGTTCTCAGTTGACGCCGCCTCCTGATGCTAATAGACGCTTTTTCGCGTCGGGGTCATGGTAATATTCTACAATTTGACCTGGCGAGGATAGTCGACCAGCCGGCACCCTCCTTTTTCGAGAGCATGGTTGGTTCCCGCTCCCTTGACAAAATGAAGAAGGCCTTTTTAGCAGGCCAAGTGATCGAAGGCTAGAATCCCATCCTAACATTTCCGCTATGTGGATATGAGATCAAAATACCAACAATCCCGTCCCAATGATCATTATTTACTTCAGTATGAACAATAGCCGGTCTGTTTTCCAGCTTAGAAGAATCCTCTTGCTTCGGGGGAGTAGACCGCTGCCTAATGGTCATAACCCGCACCTCGTTGCCATGGGCTATGGTCTTGTTAGTGGTTATCAGTCTCGTCAATGTCATAATAACATACCTTGCGTTGTTTTGTGCTCTGAAACCCGTCGGGGTCGAGTTGTTTTGCGCCCGGAATGCGCTCGCTGATGAAGGGCCATACGGGCTCACTGATCTGTTCGAGCTACCGTTGGCAGGGAATAAAGGTACTGAAGGGTCTACAGGGGACCGTGGCCGGTTCTGGTGGTGATTCTGAGTGGGAGCGGTACCAGTGGGAATGCTCAAACGGCTGTCAGCTCGGCGCCTCATAGACTCAGATGATATCGACTCGTTATCGTCATCCAAATCCAGTCCAGGCTTATAGTACCCAGCCTTGTCACCTCGGGCCGTCGCGGCTAGGGCGTCAAGCTCTGTAGTACCCGTAAGCTGAGACTGCGACTTCATGAATGATGTTCGGTCATCGGCCATGAATTGGTACCGGGCATCCGGGTTCTTGCGGTAAAAGACCATCGCCGTCGAAACAATAAGCATGAGCAGCAGAACAGTAGCGAAGATAGCATTGAGGAAGAAAAGAATCAGACCAATAACACCATTGACAAGCGCGGGCTGATCGAAGACGTCGGAGAAAATCAAAAGGAAAATGGCATTAATGAAGTTGACGACGCAAATAGCAATGTTGAACGAGTTCGTACTCTTGTCCATCCAAGGCCGGAGAACGCTCACAGCGATGAGGGCACCGGCTTCGATTATGAGGAATCCAATTGCTTGGGCTGTCCCGCTGTTTTGGCCGAATGCGACAAACAGCGACTTAACAAACGTGTAACCAAGAACAGGAATGACAAAATAGTAAGCTGAGGCCCTGAATTGAACGTAAAGGAAACCCCATTTGTTTAGTGCGTGAGGATCCGAGAATAGGATGTATGCAGGATTGCGGTGCATGGCAACCGAGCGGCGTGCGATGCGAACGACCTTGAATGCAGCCCAGCCCAGGGTCACAGTCATACCAACTAGGAAGAAGATGGCCAACACAACCTCAGCTGGAGAGTCGACTTGTGTGAATTCCCAAAGACATAGGATAGTCATCTGCGGATAACCAATAAGTGTCAAGCGAAACAAGATTCCCTTCAGAATCGTAAGCCACCCATTGCGAAATTCAAGGAAGGTGTCGTTCTTCATCCATCTCTTCTTAGCAGCGAGCTCGCAGAACCCCTTGAATGCAGCAATACCAGCAATGGTGAAGACGACGAGCAGAGAGTAGAAAACAAGACCCGTTAGAAATAGGTTCGTTGTCTCAATATTAGCCCTGAACGCAACACGCTGGATACCGCGGACGAGGTAGCTTCCTGAACCTGTCATGATGTTACCCCTTTTCATCAGCTCAGATGTAGCTCGTGGAATGAGAGACGCAGATCGTCTATAGACACCAACTGCCGCATCTGGTAGAGTCGACAAAGCACGCTTCTCAACTTGAACGGAGACTGTAGTCAGCGAATCGAAGATGGTGGAAGGAGTGCCACCAGTAGCGCGTTGGTACCACGTGAAGATATCCTCCAAGAATCGCACGTTGATGATGCCCATCGACCATTGGAAATCCTGGGTCCACGACTGAGCAACTGGAGGAAGATGGACAGCCGTCATACCCAGTATAGCCTGAGCTTGGAAGAATCCGAAGAGCGACAGGGCGCCTGAGGCAATGTGAGCGGCAGCGTTAGCGTGACCCAGTCCGTTCAGGACGGCAGATGAGCAGAGCACAATGCCGGCAATAACAGCAAGAGTCCATTTCACAGCTAGCAGATTCACAGTTTTGCCGTTCGAGACATCGGCTTCGACACAAGCTACGCTCTCGTGGGTCTCGTTGTTGCTCAGGGTGACGCGAACAGTGGCGTCCAGGTCAGGGAACGTGTACGCGATGCCGGGAATCTGGCTCTTGGCGGACGGGTCAACATCGAAGTTGAATTTGAGGGGAATTTTGCCAGCAGTCATTGGACAGAGACCAGCTAGTCCAAGATCGCATGGACTGATAGTCTGCTTAATGATCTGATAGCCGTAAGCGACGACAGAAATATTGAAGTCGACGAATCCTTCTACTGACGACGTTGCGACGACGTCAATGGAGGCGGAGTTATTATTCGGCGTGTACACGACATTGAAGAGACTGGCGGTAAACTGTGAGTTTGCCTGACAGGAGTTGAGCGACGTGGATGACAGCATTGGCTCTGCCGCTTCCACGCCCACTGCCGCAAGGGCGGCCAGCAATAATGCTGGCCGTATGCTTGGGAACCTCATCGTGGTGGATATCGAATTCGTTACAGATCCGATGTGTATATTAGGTATACGATGTATAAGATATCTCGCTTTGAGGTATCAATTACGCGCCTTTGTAGGGAGGCGCCTTCGTTGGCTACGGTTGAAAGAGCGTTGAGAGTCAATTACATCGGCGAGCAGGCGAGATGTGAAATGCGGGATCCGGACAAAGAAACCGGTGACCGTGTCTTCCTTGGGCCTAAGCAGCCGAACATCCACAGGCGGCCGTGATGGCGTGAGCGAGCGAGACCAGATCAAGC
This sequence comes from Xylaria venustula, assembly GCA_022578775.1. NCBI lineage: Eukaryota > Fungi > Ascomycota > Sordariomycetes > Xylariales > Xylariaceae > Xylaria > Xylaria venustula. The sequence goes on along the minus strand of MU389346.1, from coordinate 417,255 downwards.
AGTCAATTACCTTCGTCTCCTTGGTGGTGCCAATCAATTCGTGAAATGTTTTCCTTTAACTTTGTGATAGCGAGCGGGTGCGTGTCGTCTTTCGTAGTCGGCCAAAGAAAATAAGAAAAGGGGTGGCTTGGGTACGAAGTAATGCTGGCGACACAACAAATGGTACAACAATTCCCCTTCGCAGAACGGGAACGTTGATAGTCGTGATGCAATAATCGACGAGAGTCGGAAATCGAGTTGGAAAAGGCTGAAATTAGTGGAGAGCGGCAGAAGAAGGGAAAATGGGTTTCAGAGAGTGACTGTGGTCGGTGATGTAGGTGGTTGATAGTGGGAGCTAAAATTCCAGGAAAAGGGTGGACGAGGGAGAGACCTCAAGACCAGCGTGAGTAAGTGTGGTTGAGGTGGTAGTGTAGGTATGGCAAACCTTTGGGGTCTCGGGAGATTCGCCTGAGCAGATTGGACAAGACAGGCAGGACAAGTCAAGAAAGGGGACTGTGGGGCACTGGTACTAAGTAGGTTAGGTTGGGCGGTGGGCCGGGTGCCTACACAGCGCTAAGCCGGCTAGCGACTGACGGATGTAGTTTTGTGCAGTGATGACGGACCGTTCAGGCTTTACGCCAGGGAGATCTGAAGCAGATCGAAGGGCTAGGCGGCTGGGGTGGGGGCGGCTTGCTCAATGGATTGAAACAATTCCAGTTTAGCTTAGTACACTACTGACAGAACACGACACTACAGCAGAAACTACAGCCGATAAATACCTGCAGAGGTACCTGTGGAATGACAGGTATTGAAATTACGCGTCGACGAGCCGCCAAAGAAGTTATGCGAAGTACCTAAATTCTCGTGCTCGTGATTTACAAATGGTGGCCCATCATCTGCATCCGCCAAACTTCGACTGCCAATGACTCGCTTTTCAACTTATGCATTGTTAGCAACAGCGACAACAAGCCTCGTCAAAAAGGTTTGATACATTCACTATTTATCCGGACAAGCCCATGCCAAATGGCTACAGAGGCCTGTCGAGGCTTGGTGTACCCACTCCTCTGGACAGCTGGGCAGTGTGCATACATAGACATGCTTAGCTACATTAATTCGTTGCCTCTCGTGTTGCTGACGTCGAGAGACCACCATTGCTACAGTACTCGAGTAGGTACTGTTATATCAACTGTTGCCAGGCGAGCCAGGGAACTGATTAAATCATCACGCATCTAATGCGACGCAGGCAAATAGACTACCGACAGGCGATGCAGCGGATCGTCCAGATCTGCACTATTAGTGTAGCTTCCGCAGAACTGTTACCGATGGGCAAATACCTACCTACTCGCCTACCTACTCGCCTACCTACTCGCCTACCTACTCGCCTACCTACTCGCCTACCTACCTATTGCTGGTAGTACGGTAGTTTAGAGCAAAACAGGTTGTGTTGCACAACTATGTCACGATGTTAACAATTGCATCATAGTATATCTATCCACCAGCCCCCCAGTGTCATGCACTACCCAGCTTGGCCCAGCCACTATTTACCGCATGAATATCGTATACTGACCGCATTTATCTATCTACTAGTCTGCTTGAAGAATACAGACAACGTATACTGTAAGGAATGAAGAAAAGCCTGAAACACGAGGGGCTCGTGATAGCATTGTTCTAGTCACCAGCAAGCAGCATTTTCGTGCCTGCGACAATGCATGTTTAAAGGGTGCATCCACAGCCAATAGAGTCCGGCACAGCGTCGCGTCCTTCATTTCGTCTTGTGGTGCAGCCGCGAGCACTGCCACCCTCGGCCTCTGGAACCGCCAGGATTCCCGTACCCTACGCCTAAGCAGAGCCTAGGGTGCCCTGGAGCCCACTAAATAAACGCCAATCATCATTACTTACCTATCACCCCCTAGCACTACATTCTTCATGACCTCCCATCTCCATCATGTGCTTCACCCTACTAAATCCATATGTAATACCTACATTATATGCATCGTGTGCAATATTATTTATCTGACCGACGTCAGATCCAATCAACATTGACAGACATATTATGATCTCTTATGCTAGGTATCTCAACAATCAGATTACAATACAGACTACGGATAATCGGGGTCAGGATGATTTCCCCATTCCCTCTCCGCCGTCCCAAACACCGTCAGGGTATCCGCATTTGGCTCTAACTCGAGGATCACAACCTCGTTCCCCACACGTTTCAGTACTGTTCCCGGTAAATATAGCGACTGCTGCGGCCCAATAATCCAATACCGGCCCAGATTGAACCCGTTCACCCAGACGTTTCCTTTGACGCCGTCCGGCACAGCGAGGAACGTGTCCAGCCTCGCCGGGTCCGTGCCCGCAGCCCCGTCGACGTCGAACGTAGCGCGGTAGAAGACGGGCGGGGAACCAGCCGCGACACCGTCCAGCTTTTGCCGCGTCTGGTTCCCGTTAGACGGAGACGGGGGCATCTCGAGCGGCAAGGAGTAGATGTTCCAGCCTACAAGTGTACGCGAGCCGACGGTGACGTCTCCCTTGATGCCCTTATATGGATCCTCGAGCGCGACAAACGTCCCAGACTCCCGGGACCAGTAATCGACGCGTCCGAGATTCTCCACGAGGAGCTGGAGCTTGTCGCCCGGCCGTAGCGACACTGAGACCTGCGCCGGCTGGGAATACGTGCTATCGATCACGCCCTGTTTCACGCCATTCACGTAGACGATGACGCGATCCCTGGCTCGGTCTCCAGGCTGTAAGAGTCCCGTCACCGTGGCATTGGTCGTGTGCTCGTACAAAACGAGCCCATACGCCTGTCCCAGTTGCTCCATTGTCAGAGGTGCCTCGCTCCGTATCGCGCTGCTAAGGTTGTCGAACAAGCCAGCGAGTGGCGCGAGTTTGAAAGCAGAGATCTCTAACCGAGGCAGGTTCTCGGTGGGGTCAGGGATGGTGTCCGATGGGACATATTTCAGGATCGTATCGCGCAGTGTGAAGTATAGGTCATTCGTGCGTCCGCTCTCGTCAAGCGGAGACCCGTAGTCGTAACTGGTCGTGAAGCTTGCTGTGAAGTTCTTCCAGATGGCTCCGTTCGAGAACGCAAAGTTGGTCCCGCCGTGGAACATATACAGCGAGATCGAGTTGTTGGCCCCAAGCACGTAGTCCAGGTCCGTCATGAACTGTGCAATCTGCTCCGGCCGTCCAACCGTGGTATTGTGCACGTTGTCGGCGCCCCAAAAATCCGGCGCAAGCGTGTAGTACTCGCCGTCCATCAGGGGTCCCAGCTCACTCTCCGTCGTAATATATTGCCCCCTCGCTGCAAACCCGCTCCACGGATCTCCGTCGATTTCCGCCAAGACCTCGGGCACCTCGCCGCCCGCAAGCGTCCAGTCGACTCCGCCATCGTTCGTGTATAACGGCACCTCGAAGTTCGCCCGCAGGATATCCCGCAATCCCGCCGTGTACACATGATCCTCGCCAAACGAGCCGTATTCGTTCTCAACTTGGACCATGAGCAGCGGGCCGCCCCGCGTGACTTGCACGTCTTCTAGGTCGGCAGCGAGACGCGTAAGGTATTTCTCTGCAGCCTGCATGAACTGCGCATTGGACGAGCGCACCTGCATTCCGGGCACCTGCGCCAACCACGCCGGAAACCCGCCCCATTCGCGCTCGCCGCAGATATACGGGCCCGGACGTAGGACAACCTTGAGCCCTTCTTCCTGCGCGATGCGGAAGAACGCGCCGATGTCGTTGCTGATACCGCTGATACCCGCTTCGTCCCGGTCATTCTTCCACTCGCCCTCGCTCGGCTCCAGTAAGTTCCAGTATACGTAGCTGAATATGGTGTTCAGGCCCATTGCCCGTGCCTTCGCGAGCCGGTCTCGCCAGTACGGCGCCGGGACGCGCTGCGGATCCATCTGGCCGCCGATGATGACGTACGGTGAGCCATGTAGGTAAAACGATGTCCGGTCATATGTAAATGCTGGGGCCGCCGACGTTGATGTTGATGTTGATGTTGGTGATGGTGCTGAGACGGATACGTTCGTGGACGCCAAGGCGGTCGCCAGAAGCGCCGCGAAACGGCTGCTCCGCCCCCAGCGCATGCTCACGATTTTTCCTCCGGACACGGGAGAAACAAACACGAAATATCCCGTGTGGAATCCTGAAAGTAGTGAATTTGTTCTATAACACCATTGTAGAGGCCTACCTAATCTAGAATGTAAAAGTCTCTCCCTCTCCAGCACCACCTCAGGTATATAGATCTAGATCCCGTCCCAGGTTCTCTCCCCCGCATCACTACCGTCTTTACCGTCTTTGGCAAGCGAACATGAGGAGGTCGTATTCAATAGCCGAGATCGTCGTGATGAAATTACTCCGTCCCTACAGTGCCTCCTACCTGAGTGAGTATCTATCCAGTCGAACTCCGCTCGCCATGTCCCCACAACCACTCCCACCACTACTACTAACCTGATTCCAACCGTGCCAATAAGAGACGGGATGAAGATGTACGTTTATCTATGGCAATGGTATACCCAGATTCTCCTCAATTGGAGTAAAAATGCGATATATCTAGATCTCTATTATATCATGACAAAAAACGGATCATATAAAACGGGTGTTGAATTCTCTAATTTATAAATAAAGTGACCAAAGATAACATCAACATCGCCATGTCCGCTCCGCCGAATTATATAAACTAGATCTATAGATAGATAATAGAGGCTCTACGCATTAAGTAGATAGGGGGTTCTTTTGCTCCGCTTCACCATTATACGCTTTATTCTAAGTAGGTAAGCTCTTTCGATCAAGGCAGACCACTTGAGTATGTTCATTCAGGCACGTCAAAGATCTTTTCAACGCCCTTCCATTCGCCGCGACCTCTTTCTTCCCAGTAGCTGTCCTTACCGCCCCTGAATCTCCAGAGCTCCTCGCCATCTGGCGTGTCGGCGACCTTGTAGAACCATCTCGGCTTGTACTCTTCCCCCCTCTCTTCCAATTCCCTGCGTCGCGCGCGCTGTGCTTCTTCGAGCCTGACTTTCCACGTCTCTGCCTCGTCGAGCTTCCCTTGCTCGGCGAGCTGTTGGTCGGGGCGAAGCCTCGTGTCAGTGGGAGGTAGACGATTCTTCTCCACCTCGGTAATTTCGTTCAGGCTTGCTGCGAAAGTCGTCATGCCGTAAGTGTTGGACGCGTTGGGGACGAGTTGGCCGACCTTCCAGATCTCTTGCCCGGTATTCTTGCCCCCCTCGACCACTTGGAGTGATTTTGTCCATGTTCCCGTGAGGCTTACTCCTGTAGGTGCGCCATCTGAACCATACATATCGACATGAACGTCTTCACAGCGCCCGCCAAACATGCCTTTGGTTTTGAACTCGATGTTTGCTTTGGCGCCAGTCGAATCGTTTGATACGGTCATATTGCCAACTGGTTCAACATACTTTTCGCCCATTACTACGTTTCGCAAAAACATGGTACCGATATTCCAAGAGTAAAGTTCATCGCTTCCATCAGGTAGGTGCAGCGATACACGCACACGTCCATCCGTCGTAATTTCGGCGCTTTTGCCCCAGAATTTCTGTCCCGGTGCCGGACTCTGAGCTAAAGACCAGTTTTCTGCATCAGCCTGCATGGCCAGCCGCACTGGCCGGTGGGTGACCTTCTCCACGAGCAAGCGAAAACCACCAGGGGTTTCGCTCTCTGTGCGAAGGAGTTCAAAGGTCTCGCCTAGAAGCGGATTAAACGGCTTTCGCATGGCTCGTTCTTTAGCACGACTGATACTGAATGACGAGATCGCAAAGGCTGTAACAAATAGTAGCCTGTCCCGCGGAATCTTCTGCCGAGCTGCTTGGTCAAGGAGCTGGGCATATTCTAGCTGTTCGGCCACTCTTTGCAGTATTGAGGTCGGCTCATTGGCTGAGACAGGCATGCTGATTGTACTGAGATCCTTCCCCACATTTTTGCGTACAAATGCAATGAGACTCGGCGGGAGGACAGTAGCCGGCGGAATCGTTTTACGACGATCAACCGCTATGTCGACAGGTAGGGGGTGTAGTGTCTTCGGTCTCAGTGGGAAAAGCGCTGCCACACCGCTCCTGTCCCCTACTTCTGTGTCACTCTCAATAGAAGAAACTGACGATACATCGTCAATAGAGGCCTCATCCGCCACCGACTCAGGAGACTCTATATCGCTTTCGTGACGATCAATGACTAATACACTTCCACTATTATTGGGTTCTCCAGCTTCTGCATCGAAGAATTCATCTGCAGACAGAGTTGACTCCATGCTTTTCCTTATCGTCGGCGCCCTGGGCAGTGGCAAGCGGCGCTTTTTGCTGTTCGTAATAACATTGGTGAAGTCTGCTACCACCAGATCCAGATCGTTGAGGAGCGCAGCACAGTGATCCTCTGTGCTTCTCTCTGTCTGACCACCACTTCTGGACGAGCGTTTAGGGTTTGCTCCGTTTAATTTAGTATTTGCAACCGAACTTGGCGACGGCACGGCTAAAGAAGATGATACTGCTGGTGCTAAAGCGTTTGGTGTACGCAGTGAAGCACTGGATTTTCTCTTCCAAAATGGCCGTCTCTCTGATTGTGGCGTAGCAAAGTAGTCCCCCTCTTCAGATATCTCTGTGCTGCCAGGTGAGAGATAAGAGCTCATGGGGCGTTGTGATTGCTTCTCGGCAGCCAAGTCCTTGACGAGGCGGCGGAGGGCATCCCGCGTTCCAACTATACGACTTACTAGAGCCTCAACTTGTTGCCAATCTCGATCCTCCTCCTGTTGCGTATTCGGGAGAGACGTATGCTCGGAAGAGGGTACAGTGAGCCTGTCGCGTTGCGTTCGACTGGGTTCTGGCGCAGGTTCCAACCCTCTGGCAACTCTACTAGCTCTCTCGAGAGCCTGAGCCCACTCCTTGAATTCATTGTCGTTAGCTGCCCGGAGATGCCAGACCTCGGCGCCTGAATCAATGCTGATCTCTCGTCGTCGTTCATCGGCGGCAATAGCAGCTAGGCTGAGAGGAATAGCACCCCTCAGAGCCGAACTATTTCGGTTATGGTAGTAAGACAGCGTGCATGAAGAATAATCTAACGAGAAGAAGCGACGAGCATGACCTTGGCCCTTCTTCCTCCGTCTCTTGTACAGAGTGCCTGTGTGATACGGTGACTTTGATGCCGTGGCATCGCTTCGCCCAGCACTAGGCACCACTGCCTCACCGGCGGGGTGGCTATGGAGGCTCTCAGCAGAATCGACCGAAGCGGCACCGAGACGAGGACTGGGTTTGCCCAGGCTTGTCCTGCTCGTGGTGGCGGTAGGGGCTGCCTGCATATTGGGCAGATAGTGGGCACCCTGGGGCGGGGCGTCGGTAGGGTATGAGAGGATAACCAAGGTAGCCGTCTTGGATGTCTGCTTGGAGAAGGTGTTGTCGAATATCAGGCCAAACATGCCTCCCTGGTTGGCGGTCACGTCGTGTGTGCCCATGGAGACCTTGTCAGCCTCGCATTTGCCGTGCCATTTCACGAGGATGAAGCCTTTGCTGGCCAGCTGTTCGCGGGCGGTGCTGGCATCCTTCTTAGCAAAGCGACTGCCCTTTGCGCCACTGGCCTCGGAGCCGTCGAGTTGTTCGAGCGAGTTGTCGAGGTCTCCGGAGACGGAGTGCAGCTTGGTGGCACCAGAACCAGGGTGCTTGACGATGCCGAAGTTACTGTGGACAGATGAGTGAGGCTCCTCGTCAGCCATTGATGTAATAGATGGAACCGGGGAGAGAGAGGAGAGAGGAGAGAACAGAAAACAGAGAAAAAGAGAAAGGGGTGGTCTTTACATCGACTTCCGGTCCGGCTGGATGCTCCACGACAGAGTGTGACCTTCTTCGACCCTCACCCACCGCACGATGTACGACTAGACCAGACAGCACCGTCAGTAGGGGATGGATGACGCAGGTGTACAATGCCGTGTATGCCTAACCGTACCTTGCTATGAATCTCGAGCCGCTCGATTCCAGCCATCTTCGGCTGTTGGTGTCGCAAACGAGTGTCGGGACCAACGATGGAGTACGTAGGTGGAAAGTACGTATACCTACATGTCCGTCCGCCTCGATATATTATCTTTGATTCTTTTGGCAAAGAATAGGGGAGAGAGACGTCAGTTGAGTTACGAGGTAATAAGCCGGGCGAAATGTAGGAATCTTTCAGGCACCAGCCAATCTGACCTTCCCAAGTACCTGCGATGCTAAAGACCACGATGCCGACCGTCCGGCTACCTAGGGCAAGTGGGGCTTTCTAGACGGTCGGGCTACCTATTAGAACCGCTATATTTTAGGTATGCTAGTGGCTGTCCGCAGCTACCGTACGGTACTTCAGACTAGTACTTTAGACCTTGGCTTCCGTTCAGAGAAATATACTTACTTTTTAAAAAACAATACTAGTAGCCACCAGACCATGGTTTATTGAATATTTAAGTATTACTTAACTTTAATTTAAGTAGTTTGTTTATTTCTCCTGAAATTATAGCTTATTTTCTTTACATAAACACTTGTTAACACACTTAATATCGAGACTTACCTAGTACGGTCGAAGCGCTACCAAAGACAACCAACCTTCCGCCTTAAAAAGGTAATATTTATTATACCAATTACTCCGTGTTAAAAACCGAAATTCATAGCATACCATTACCGATGCAGGCTTTTCGCGTTTATAAATCAAATGTGAACTAATAAAAACAGAATTGAAGATGCAGACATATGTAGAGTTCCGAAAACATAAAGTCTGGCAGGGAAGTTGCTCTCGAAGCAAGACTCAACTAAGATGCAGTGAGTTGCAATTAGGTACCTACCTGTGTCTCCCTTGGTTCAACCCCAAATCATCATTCTTTTCTCTTTGCCTTAAAGTTCCCGAATCCGCGCCTTCAAGATTTATAATAATAATAATATATGTATATATATATATATATATATATATACCTACTAAGTAGGTAATTTACCCATTTGCTCCTATGTACTCATTTCTCCATGTTAACAATAGGCGGATGACTAGGTAGGAATAGAGCCTTTCGGTTTGCCTATGCTACAGCCACCACGCTCATACTGTAGCCTTCTGTTCCAAATACGGTACCTATCAGCTTACAGATAGATGGGTCGATGGGCGGGTTAAGGATGTGGCTCGGTGGGCCGCCAAAATGGCCAGCCCGCCGAATTTGGCCAAGAGAGATGTTTACCCCCTCGCATGCAGGTCATCAGCCAATGGCCGTTGCATTGTTATAAAGAAAGTAAGCTGTCCGTCACAGGCGAGACGGCAAGAGAATTGCGGTCGTGAACGCGAACGAACGTCTTCTCCTACCTTGAAACATCCATCGCGATTCTATTCTCTTCTGATGGATAATTGCACGGTATGGCCGACCCCCTCTCTATTGCCAGCGGCGCCATAGCTGTCATCACGGCGACGACACAAACCGTGTCCGCCATATACAAGTTCATTCGAGACTGCAAAGAGGCTCGGGCAGATCTCACCCAGCTTACAGGGGAGTTGTCAGAACTCAACCTGATATTGGAGCTTATTAGGGATGAAAATGCCGCGGCTACGAAGGACTGTTTACCGGATGCACTGCAAACCCATATTCAGGCCATGCTCACGAGTTGCACAACCACTGTGCAACAAATCGAAAATACCCTTGCCAGGTGCCGCGGCAAGTCTGGGCCGTTGCGCTGGACAGCGCTCGAGAAGGAGAGGGTGATGGCATTGAAGAGCTCCCTCGAAGCGTTCAAGAGCGGGCTTAGCCTTGCGCTCGAGACTGTTAATCTGTTCGTTGACGTTCTCATCTCGTCTCCCTATATACCTTGTCGTCATGCAAATATAGAGGGGCTGACACGCTAGTCCTTCAGGTCTATGACGCGAGAGATCAAGTATACCACGGAGACGATCCTGGACACCACCGTGGAGATTAAACGTGACACTAATGAAATATTGGAGGAAATCTATAAACTGAGAGATCAGCTACCACCTAGTCTGCCCTCAGATCCGGAACGACTCCGGCTCAAACAGTGGCTCGATGATTTGACTAATTACGCCGAGACCGTAGTTGCCGATGAAGGGCCTGAGGAGATTTCAGATGCAGCTAATCTACATGAGCGCAATGAAGGGCAAAGCTCTCCAGGCGATGTAGCCACCGGTCAACCATGTCTATCTGCGACCCCGGATTCCAGCGCTAGTAGGCCAGTTTCGGTGCGCCGCAACAGCAAAACTCCAGATGCAGAGGGGGTATCTATCATATCATATACTCCAGCACGTCTAATAGCTACCGCTAGACTGGTACCTCCACTCTCTGCTCAAGACGACGTGACGAGTAACGAGACAAGCCAGCCAACTCAGCCGATGAGAGAGTCTCCGAAGATGAATAAACCTGCAGTTAAGAAGAACAACCAAAAATCAAACAGAACATCGATACCTTACCATGTAATAGCTTCTGTACCATGTAATTCTAAAATAATAGCGAAAGATTACAGTATGGTGGCTCAAAAATGGGTCACTCTACACGAGGACCGAGTTCTGAGATTCTGGTCCCTTTTTACGGGAGAACTCCTCATGGATCTGCCGGTGCTTGGAGACGAACTTCGGGGCCCAAATCCAACTAGACTGACGAGGTCTGTCGCCAAAGTGGAATTCTGTCCCGCGATGCCCCAGTTCATCCTCATCGAAGGGAGCCACTGCAAACTAGAGGTATGGAATTGGGAGGAGGGCGTCCGTATCGGCATCGGACCAGACGCGCAGGAACTGTTCACTAAACTCCCCAACCTCAGTGTGCGTTTTGTGCCTCAGTCCACGCTCATCTACGCATTCAATCCTGCGGAGGAGCACGTCGTGATTTTAGATGTTTTTACACCATTAATAGCTCGGAAAGTATCGATTTCAAAGCTCATGCAATCAGTGGTCGACGCACCTGTACCTTATATGGTGAGATTCATATCGGAAAGGGAAATCCTGATTATGGAAAAGGGGGTTCCCCCAAAGCCATCATTCCGTATTTCCTTTGGTTGGAAATCGTCGCGGCGAGAACGAGAACGAGAACGATGTCAGGCTCTACCATGGCAGGTATACATTATTCGCCTTGATTGGGCAACACGTCATCGAAGTGATGCTGTCTTTGCCTACGCTAGTATCACCGCGCAGTACCAGGTATTGCCAGAATTCTCATGGATATATAACATATATATAGATCATACGACACGAAAAATGATCGTTACTGGCGCTAAGAGATCGCTCCGGGGAGGTATTCAAAGTGGCAGGTTTGCAGGAACATTTGCTAGAGGCATGTGCGCCCTGAATCTAGATACAGGTAGCAAGCTGTCCGTGATGCACGCGGATGCATACAGCATAGCATGTGAATATCACTATGCCATATTGGGATACCCGGAATACGAAGACCTGACGCTGGTTTGCGTGGAAGATGGCAGCGAATTAGGAACTATCCCTAGGTCGTGGGAGTGTGTCTGGGTGAGACCTAACATGGTCGCGCTTTGGAGACACGTTGGTTCGAATATCGAGTTCGCGTTGACGGCTGTCAGGTTAGACAAGCTTGCGGAAAAGGCGACAGAATAACAAACGAAACCCCCGACGATTGGGGCTGGTCACCCTCGTATGCTATCCACTACGACATCCTTTATAACAAGGGCTGGTTTCAGGGCTTGGAATTAAATCTATTCAGAATACAATAATCAGTTAGGGTGCGCCTAAGACCTTTGACCATTTGGATTTCTTTCCGTTCAGGTAGGCTTGGCTAGAAACTATATACAACTCAGAGCCCTTACGTAAAACCTCCGTCTACACCGCCTATGTCTCACTTCAGCGAGGGCTGAATAGCCTCACGTAGGACACCAGGAATAATATCAGAATCGAACGGGAAGACATATTTCAGCGCGTGTAACGTGTACTGGAAGGTCCAAGACTTACAGCCTCGTATTCACTACGTGTGACATCCTTTTTCTCGGCACCTGTCCTCTACAGTCTTAAAGCTTCATTCCTTTCAAACCTCGCAGCTAGCATTCTAAGCGCTGCCATCTACCGAATCCATCCGCAGGGTTTAAGCGATAGGTTGAAATCATTTGATCCTTTCCAAAGTTGTTTGTAGGCTTGCGTCTCATAGCAGAAACTTAACGCCATATTACCCTTGTCTGAATTGTTACTCTCACAGACATTATACAGTACGTACCGGCATGTATTGAGCTTGTTGGCGCTGGGCGAGTCACTGTACAATGGCAAAAGACATGGGAAACGGTAGAACCGCGCATCTAACCTGTGTCATGCAGTAGAGCAGCCACCCAATATGGGTGACAATGCCGTTTCAAGATCTGCAGGTAGGTAACCAACAACAACGAGTCGCTAATCCAAGCGCCGCTCAGGTCGACCTCATTACAAACGTGCTCATCCGAAGATTTCTTCGAGCAAATATCTTATATTACAATTGAGATGTAATTCGATGATACGGTTAGACAAGAGCTCTTACTTTTTTGTTGAAAAAAAAAGGTCTATAGAATTAAGCTGCGAAATTATTTAAAACATGTCGAGAAAGCTTAACTTGATACGTGCCTCACACAAAAGTGATATTGTAGGAGGCATCAGTGAAGTACAATCACTTCACAATTGTGGCGGCTTATGCCCCCCTAGATAATGCGCTGTAAGGGCTTCCATGACCACCCCTACGGTGAGTATCAAAACTAACAATAAACGGTAACTTAAGCTGCTATAAATAGTAAAAGCTTTATTTTTATTATTATTTGTATGTTCAAATAATGAGGTGAATATAAACTATTCAACTACTTAATCACGGCATATTTCTTAACGTTTAGTTTCTCACTCACTTAGGTTATATTAGAGGGCTACCGAACAAGGTGTGGATTGGAGGTATTACTAGCTCTGTATGCACTTAATAACCTAACAGGGGCAACTAAGTCGTTGGTCGCTTGAGATGATCCCGAAGCACCAAGGATTCTGGGGCCGCTATATACAGCTCTTCGGTCCATCAAGATGCGTTAGGTACACTGGGGCTGAATAACTTCAATCGAAATACAGCCAATGTTATCGAGAAGGACAACAGGAAGTCAAACATATCCCTAGTTACCTAGTTGACTTATAAGTTATGCATCCCTCTTTGCTTCAATTTTTGATAAAACATAATATCTAAATGCAGGCCAACATAATAACCAGTATCCTCTTTCTGTATTACTAAATTGTGTACCAACTGCATAGTGCTATGTTGACCCAATTTATCGTGTGTCCTTCTGTTGTCGGTGACCCTCCTTACTCTTAATCCTAGCAGACAACAACCTTGGAGCTTGGAATAAGGAACTGTGAAACAAGCGGCGCCCCAAGAAACTCTCATCCTCATTAGTGCTTTCACTGACCCTGCGTACCTCTGTGGCCAGCCGTAGTCGCTCTTCTTCTTTCTCCTTCTTTTCTATAAGTTTTCGCTCTTCTCGCTCTACTTCTCGCCTTATAATTCGTGATCTTTGCTTTCGGTATACCATGAGCGACTCTTGAATCCTTTCGCAGAGGTCGTCTGATGATATCTCAAATGAGGGCATTTTGAGTTTCTGTCCCCGGGTGCCCGCAATTTCCGCACAAATAAAATCGCGACCTGGGATACGTAATGATCCTGACCGGATTGCGTTGCCTTTGAGGTCTCGAAAAATCTGCTAAGCAAGTTAACGCTTTTACTCTACTGCAGAATTTGTCAGAGATTTACCTTCTCTTTAGCGTTTCTAATTTGTATCGTGCCATCTGCTTTCTTGATTGCTCGCCATAAAATGATCGCAGCACTCCCTGTCTGGTTATCTTCATCTTTCCAGTAACGATACGATTCTTTTGCTTTACCCTTACGGTACATTCGCTTCAGGCGGATCTCGTTCTTCCTCTCAGCCAGGAATATCTCATGCATATATACCGCAACGATAGTTCTAACCTCTCCTTTGGAGAGATTTCCTATTTCATGTTAATAATCTATCCTTTCAATCTTAAAGTTGTGGGTTTCGGAACATGAAGAGTGCCAAAATAACGTTGTAGCCAGAAAAGGAGCGAGTTCGGAACATATTTACCATAGTATTCAGCTTTATCATTCAATTGTTTCTTGGTCTGGGTCCATCCAACCCCGAATACTAAATTTGGGTACTCACACTTATGGCCGTTGCCGCGATCACACACATGCCGTACTTCACAGCCTGGTGTTTTCACATCTTTGGGCCCTGGACCTTCCCCAAACGCAAGGTTTTCGCTGGATAATGGTAAAATGGTCTTGGAAATATCGGAGACTCTTGGATCATTCGATTTTGCAAGGTCGCTGAGCCATACTCCTATTGAATCTCCAAGCAAATCTCGAATTGCACCTTGGATAGTAGTTGGCATAGGGTTCTCGAACTGATGTGTAGAACATAAGTATTCATATCTGTAATTAGAAATAAGTGTTGTCCTTATTAATTGGGTTTCCGAGAATTTACAGTTGTTTGTCTCTAACATCCGCCCGCAATCTCCTTTCGCCCGGATTCTCAACCACTTTGAGCAGTTTCTCGTAATGTTGAAGAATAAGATTTGTTGTTATAATACCTGTTCCTTCGGTTGCCGGGGGCGAGTTGAGTAGGTCGATCATACTGCACCCCTGGGCATTCTCTGTCTGTGATTTCCGCTGTTTTGCCATATCGGGGAGCCCGACTGGACGGTATATCAACTTGAGAAGTGGAAACGAAGAACCGCTTTCTTGATGATGCGAGTGGGACTCTGGCCTTGGGTGTTGACTTGGTCGTTTGAACAGTTTCCAGATAAAGCCGCTTTGGGTAGCGTGGTGTGCATAGTTGTTACAATTACCTCTGGTCCTCCCACTGAGCTCGCTTTGAACAGGACCGAACTCACTCTAACAGAATTTTGCAAGGTTCTATCTGTATAATCTGTTTTCCCTCCCTAGGCTCGCTGTGAGTCGAGTTGCGAGTATCACTATAACCTGAGGTGTCTTTGGTCGAGGTTCGGTTGGGGAAAAAGGTGCTGCCACAAGATCAATATCTCTCCGGGCCCCTCGACGTACGCGGATCTGCTTGCGGTCTTCAGGTGCAGTATGGAGTGACTCTGGTGTGATATTAGGAGTCGGACGCAGCCTAAGCCCCGGCGTCGCAGGTTGGATGCTTGGTTCGAAGAACTGGTGCTCGATTTTGGCTGTACTGAATTGTTCATTACAGACTCTCTGTTGTATTCATGATGACACTTCCCGCTTAACGTCGTGAGATAAACACTAGTTCAGTAAGAGATTCGAAAAGTGCTGAAGAGCGGGGTCGACAACAATATCAACTTTCCAAGGAGAGCACCAGAAAGTAAGGAGGGAATATAGGGAAGGGAAAGGTAGAAAGCTATGAGCGGAATTAGAATATAGATACGTTTGGGAGTGGGGCATACAAACCCCCTTACTTTAAAAGTCACATACGACACCTAATTGCACATAACACCTGTCCAATCATATAGTGACACAAGTTTGCAAAATCCCATGTGTAGCGTGAGAGTGCTGAAAAAGGCCTCTTGGAGGACACCAGACTGATGTTTGTCCACTTTGCCCTTAAGACGAGAATTGCCGCGATCTTGACTTCACCCCAGCGCTATGGTGGGAGGCCTTATATATTACTAGATTATGATAGAAACAGTACGTTGCTGCTGTTGAGAATAATCTTACACTCTCCCAGCACGAAGCACAGTGATCTGAGGCGTGTAGTAGCCTTGCTATCTCGGCTAGGAACACGCGATCTTTATCAACCCAGGGATGGTATTCCCTAGCATCCCTACAAGCACCTCTCACCTGATTAGGTGGCTTCAGCTTCTTATTTAGCTCTGCTATTACACCACTGTGGGCGTCTCGACCATCATTGTTGGTGACGAACGGGCTAGACCGTAAGATCTTATAATATGATAAGTATTTGATATGAAATCCGACACCCTGAGACTCGGCATGGACTAATAGTCTGCTTCCAGCCTACATCAATTAGATTGAAAACCCACAAACCCCATGTGTTCACTTCGCGGCCTAGCTCTGTGTGACACAACCCCAGAATCGTGACATTTTATGTCACAGAAAACTCCGACACCGGATAATATTCAACAAAGCCCTAAAGTAGAATATAACGAGAACGCGGGGTCGAGGACCGTTAGTGTACACTAAACTACAGGTGTTATGTGGCGGACTTGCAATTGTCCGCAGTAATATTCTTCAAAGATACGACCAACCATAAGGTACAATGACGAGTTTGCGCACTCTAGAATGTGCTCAAGCGCAAGATTGCATCTTACAGGATGCCGTGTTCTGCAGCTCGTTTAGTACCTACTGATTGATGGGTTCCCCTGAGTCCTTACTGGCTCTCAGCCACAAGTGGCTGAATTACAGTCAGCTTAGCCACCCCCTAATACTTCACTACGGAGTGCTTGAGAAAAGCAAATCTAGTTTTCACAAGCAACTTCACTCTCCCAGGCTGCCACCTAAGCTAAGACCCGGTTACAACTGTATCGGAAGCGATGAAGCACAGTCAAAGCTAGCTCTGCGGACATCACTCGCAAGATGACTCCCCCCCCTTACGGCCGCGTCGAACATTAACAAGACATTTCTGTGGGCATAATCGAGGGCCGAGCCTGTGAGCTGTTGTCTTGACACCAGCTTGCCTAAGGGGTTGAAGAAGTTCAACTGGACTTCGTCCTATCATTATATTCATGTGTATCAACCCTAGATCATCAGGAAACTCATGATAAACGATACTGCGTGCTGATGAGTTAATCTGCTGAGCTCACTTAGAAACACGTCGCAGTTTTCGGCCCATAGATGGGAAGGACGCATAGTGGACCAGGACCTCGGGGTGGCGCTCCAGCAAGGCATACGCTGTTGCCACATGCACAGTGGAAAGCCTATGCTCGCTATTGGCCAGAAAGAGGACGTTGTTGTTTTGTTCTTATCAAAGGCGGCACGCTATTGATAGTCGTCTCATGTACTCCTGGCTTCACCGCATATGCGACGGTATTGCAGCTCGTGAACTCCAAATCGAGCATCTACAATACAGTATAAACTATTATGAGGGGGAAAGTATCGATGATCTCATGCAATGTGTACAACGATTGCATTGATGTTGGAGAAATAGAAAAGTAAGAAGTTGCCTATAACGCCTCGTAGCCCATCATCCGTAGCCATCGCAATATTGCTGTCACGTACTGGTGAAAGCATCGGAAATGCTAGGAGACAATCCGATGGCTATAGTTTGACCAGGGCATAGCCATACAGTAAGAAGCTATAGCCTTTAGTACAACGACTATAAAACGTTGAGATGGATTTGAACAAGGATGGAGCGGCGTATAGCTTTTAATTTCGCACGTAGTTCGAGCATCTCAGGCCAGTGGAGCCGGAGTACATCACAGACTGCCTCATCAGTTTTTATGGGAAATTGAAACGCGGTTACTGGGAGCGGATCAGATTCTGTCTATTTCAATAATACAGCCAATATCATCCGGCTTATGCCAAATTTCAACAATTTGCAATCCATCAACCCGCTCGATTAGCGCACGCCATTCTTTTTCGGTTCTTTCAGCAGACGAGAAAGCCGCCATCATAGTTATGTCTTGTGTAGTGGATTGGATAGAAGACGCTCGCGCACTTACGACGTCCTCATAAAGCAGGATCTTGGAGTATCCAGGTTCCATCGCATTGGCGGTGTTTCTCAAGATCGCAGCGGCTATGTCGTCTGGCCAGTCATGGAGTACAATGTGGAAATAGTATGCGCGAGCGCCTTTGATAGGCTGAGAGGCAAAAAAGTCGTGTGGGCATATGGAAATGGTAGGATCCACTGTCAACCCGTTCAGCACTTCTGGAAGATCCTGTAGAACAAGACTGCCATGTGGAACGTCGGGATGCGTTTGATGAAACTTCTCAAGGTCGTGACCTTTGCTGCCACCGACATCTACGACAAGTGGACGATCAAGTCGGGCGCCTGTGATAAGTTTATTTGTGTCGTATATCTCGGGCCACGGTAAGATGTTGCCTCGCGCATGGTACTCCATTGCATCTGCAAACTCCTTGTTTCTAATCGGGGACGATGCCACAAACTCGAAGAGTCGTGAGCCTTTGCCATTGACTCGTTGGAAATTGCCACTCTGAATGTCGGTGGGATTTTTGAAACCTGTTTCTTTCAGGAAAAAGGGCAATGAAAGACAAAGTGGGGCTAATATCTCATGATACAATGTCCCATAGATCGACGCAATTGAAGGGTCGGTCCCCAGTGCCTGCGCCCAAGGTGTGGAAGCATAAGTGTCCTCGCCAGCCTCAGCAATGAGATGTTGTGCTGCGAGGTGCCCCAGAAGGCGGGCTTTAATTCATTAACACATCAGTATTGGCTAAGCCTTAGAGACGCGTAACGTGATACATGGACATTGGACTTACCCAAGAGCACAGCGTCTGTGCCTGTCAGCTCGGCGAGATCGGCAGTGCTCAGGGGCTTGCTCCCATGTTCTGCCCACTTCGTGAAAAGGCCGGCATCAATCAATGATTTGACGGCGGCATTGGTCGTGACGCCAATCCACCCATGAGCAAACGAAATATCCCAGGGCGACTGAACTCTCCGTATCGTGGAGAGGAGTGCATCGCTAAGGCGACGACGCTCCGATTCTGAGTTGAAAGATGCTGCCCCAATATCTTCAAGTTTCGAGATAGCTTCGTCAACTGAACGCATATTGGCTGCTAGGTTTATCGAAGCAACCGAGATCGGGAACTATTTATAATACGGAAGATATACAGAAGGCAACTGGTAGTGACAAGGACATCAAGTCAAGTGCTGCGAGTTAAATACGGCGAGAGAGCGTTAGTAGTAATATGATTGCGCAAGATACAGTGCCTTAGGGGTGCTCATACTGCTGAGAATAGAAGGGCATCCCAGGATTTAACTTGTATAGTCTTGCAGGACAAACTCAAATGTAGTAAAGAATTCTTTGTGGTCTAGCCGATGGAATGAGATTATCGTTGCTTCAGGTTGTGCGGCCCTAAAAATGTGGCTGCAGGAGCCTACTCAACGATACCCGATCTTGGCGCTTCATCTAATCTTGAACATCTCATTGTACGGTCCCGAGATTTGTACAGCTAACACCATTCCTACGTGTCCATGGCGCGTGCTCATGTGAAATCCAATGAGGGCGCTGTCTCCCCTCCGGGCGGCGAATATGTCCCAATTAGAGAGAAGACACGGTAGGGCATGCCGGATGTAACTTTCGTATTATTGGGTGAGCTCTCATTATTTACCGGGCTAGAACAAAATATTCGACTTTGCGATGACAGCAAATTACCTGCAAGTATATCATTCAGATTCCATTATTTACACGACGAGACAATCAGCAACTACAACACAGGTAAACAGTTTGATGAATTGTCACATAGGGCGATAGAGTCTATGAATATACTTGAGCAGGATTGCTTGAGATTGGTCTACGTTTTATTATCACTATGTAATTCTTAACTTCGATATCTATCACCAGTTACCTAGCGCAAATAGAGGATTCGTTACAGGTTATCGGTGTTGGCGCCAGTGGCCCCTCATAACTGTGCGGCCGTGCTATAGTGACAGGAACATTCGTGTAAGCTGCCGGCGGATCGATTGTGTGCAACATTCATCACTTTTATTCCGTGCCAGCTCACAAGTCCGAAAGTCGGGAATTGAAACCAAACCAGGTTAAACAATCGAGATCGCTGCTGGTTCTCATGTAGCTTCGGTGCACCGCGACTTCTACGAGTAACTAGTTTGTCACATTGTCAGTGTGCCTTTCTCGCAGCGATGTCGTATAAGAGGACTAGCTGCTAAGGCGCATTTCTTAGTCTACGGCTCATGGAGTACGGGAGACTGGTTGGGTTTGTTTGAAAGGGTTCATCACTAGGCGTCTTAATACGAATATTATGCCTGGGTACTCTGAAGACGGCTGGAAAACTCTACAGTATACGGAAGAAGCCATATTACCTCTACCGCTGTACTCTTGCTTCAGCGAAGAAAAAGACGACATCTGAATTTATTTTCTGCTTTTCAGCTACCCTCATCCGCCTATCATGAAGTTGCGAGGAGCCGTAGCAAGCGACTCAGATGGATGTGCAGTACTCAATTTGGCACATGAAAGTCGCGATCCTAGTGAAGTCGGCTCTCAGTACTGGTGGGAAACCACCGGCCGCGATCTCGCCAACATGCTACATGCCGCGGAGTATCCCGAGCATATCCAACAAGCATTCCTATCCTACTATAATGACTTCATCTGTCCACACCTCGGTGATGCAGTCAAGCAGGATGATGAGACACAAGCGAAGAGTTGGACATAGGATGGTTCAACGCATGAGTATAGCTTCGAAATCAGAGGCTCAACGAAAACCCTTTACGTCCGTTTTGTCGCCGATTTCAGCCAACTCAGGCCCGTGGATTGGGACAATCCATTAAATTGTGCTCGTACAGAGACTGTTATAGCCTCTTTGGCATCCCGTGCTCCTGGATTTGACGATACTTGGTATAGAGCCCTCAAGAAATCTCTGGATCACTCGCATCTTCCAGCTCCGGCCCAGAAAGCTTTGATAGCTGAGGCGGGGCACTTGACTCCCCTACTTATTGGCTTCGACATCTATCGAGATATACCAAAGGGATCTGATATGCTCCCAGTGATGGGGAAGGCCTACTTTCTTCCATGCTTCGCTGCCGCAGCTCAGAAGAAAACGCGTTTCGAGATCCTCCGTACTGCCATACTCGATCTTCCCGGAATCTCTTCTCGACCTAACATTCTTCGATCACTAAGCCTTCTAGAGGAGTATCTCACATCGAAATCGAAGGACTGGGAGAATGGCGCAAGATTCTTGTCCACGGATCTCGTCTCACCCGACAAGGCTCGTTTGAAACTTTACTTGCGCTGCCCGGTCAATAGCTTTGAGGTTATTTGGGACTACTTCACCCTAGGAGGCCGCATTCCTGGCCTGGGAATTGCTAAAGATTCGTACTTGAAGTTCGTTAGCATTTTGGGCGGTGCGGGTCTCAACTACCTCTCAACTACCGCACCAGTCGCGGGCGAAGGAATTGAGACGGGGAATCGGCGTAAACTAACAACTGTGTATTTCTCTTTGGACGATAAGCATCCATTCCCAGCTCCAAAACTGGCCTTCTGTGTGCGTAACGTAGCCGCCAACGATGTAGTCGTCGTCAGAGGGCTTGACCGATGGTTAAGCAGCCACGGATGGGACGACGGTGAAACATCGATGGAGGACTACATAAGTAGCTCTAGGTAAGTATCCTTGTTTCTATTCTCTTTTATCTAGCTTGACACCTACTTTAACTGAAACCTGTCTTAGGACACACCGAAAGTTGATAGAGAAGCCGGGTATCTTCACTTTTATTGGACTTGCCAGGAAAGATCCTACTGGAGAACTGAGCATCCAAACATACTTGTGCCCAGAGCTCTACGAATCACCCAGGCCGAGTGAAAAGCCTTAGACCATGTGTCAGAAACACAAGGTAGCTTGCCATGAAATATACAGGTTTCAGATCAACTTGTCGTTACTACGTAAAGGTGGCAGGATATACCAGTATTAATTTGATAATGCAAGTCGCTCAAAGCAGAGGTATTTCATGAAACCATATATTATCTTGCGGTGGTCGTGAAGGGATATCATTAGCTTTTGTTCTATGTCCGGTTTCTGTTTTTCTAGTCCTCTCCTTCTCTTTGTGGTTAGTTGTCTACACGAGTAATGGTCACGTATTCCCTCATCCAAAGGACCAAATACACTACTACTCAACCGTTGCTACGATTATCCGAACACTATACAACCAATACTGACCTGTGTAAACTAAGATATGAGACCCTCAACCCCGTCAAAGGCAATCAATTACAAGTAGGAAACACTTCGTACCTGCCGACCATTAACGCTCTAACTTCGCTGCGGGGGATTTGGGCGATTGACTTCAAGACCGGTCATAACTGCCTTCATCAACATAGGTTACTCTTACGGGTGCCGTGACAAGGCGTCTCAGCTGTGACAATCATGCGTCTCTGTTGCTGAGCAGCTTTTGCTCTTTTTTTCTTGGAGCCTACTCTCTACCTATTTCCTGTAGTGGGCCTCAGGGGCTGAGGAGGATCTACTAACTTTTCAAGTGGGCTTACTTCGACTTTGGGCCCTTGGCATTTGGGCTGTTCAGCCTTGGCTCTGTCATACTTCCTTGATTTTCGGAGAGCGTAAATGGATCCGGGGACCAGCTGCACAATTGGTCGTTTGTCATCAGTGGCGGTATAAAAGCCCGGCATAGATGCCCAAGCCTTTGGGCTTGATGGTTCCTGGAAGCTCGAAACCATCTGTAATAACTCTGAAGTTGTTCCCGTTTCCCGTTGAAAGGTAAACATTATGCAGCTACACAGAGGATTGACGACGCTGTGCAGTCTGCTGGCTCTAGGGCCAACGCTTGTTCCTGCTACCACGCTGTACTTGTCACCTAGCGGTAGCGACAGCAACACCGGCGCCAGCGCGACAAAGGCCTTGAAGACTCTCAAAGGAGCACTTACGAAGGTTACGGCCGCGAAGACCCCCGATGCGGTGAACATCGTGGTGGCCGAGGGCACTTATCTCAACCAGTCGGTGACCTGGAACTACTTCAACGGCCAGCCCATCACCTTCGCACCGCCAGCGGGTGCCGCGACCAAGCCCATCTTCGACGGCGAAGGTACCGGCCTCACGTGGTTTACAATGGCAGACAGCACCGATGCCAAAAAGTCTACCAATTTGCATTTCATCGGGCTCACTGTAACCAACTACTGGCTGGGTCTGGATCTGGGACGCGACAAGGCGCCAGGAAACAGTTTCAACGAGGTGCGTGGTATGCTATTCGAGCGCGTCGGCGCTTTCTACACCAAGGGACTCCCCAATGCCAAGGGTTACGCCGCGCTACGATTGCGTCAGTCAAGTAACAACACCATCACGGGCAACCGCTTCCACGGCGTCAAGAACTCCAACTCAGCGGACAGCGATGGGGATGGCAAGAACGAGGACCTGACGGGTTACATTCATGCCATATACGCGGCGCACAATTCTCGCAGCAACGTCATCTCGAACAACGAGTTCAACCAGGTGACTGGCGACGCTGTGCGCACACGCGACGGTTCAGATGATAATCTCATTGAAGGAAACCGATTCATTACAGCTGGGAAGTACTCGGCCTATTCAGACTGGATCGCCGACACTGGCGATGAGTGCCCATCACACAACAATCGTTTCAAGAACAACACGGTGGGTGACGGCTATTTCGGGCCCTTTGATGATGGCTACGTCACACATGTCTACGGGCCAGACGACCGCTGTTCTAATGGAGGTACATTACCGCCGCGCATCATCGAAAGCGGTACGGTATTGCAGTGATGCCGACTTGCTGTCTAAATGAACGGTGACGATTGTGAGGAAACAAGAAAGGCTCGTGCCGAAATAGTCAAACTGAAATCTGCAATTCACTATTTGTCGTTATGTATGACTTCGAACAAGTTATCCTCTAGGTCTCAAAGATAAGCAGATCTGACAGACACTGCGTATGAAACGATAATATGGTTTAGCGCTAGTTCTGAAGACTAAGATACTGCCGACATGTCTACGGACTGGACCTAGTGTTCTCGTACGCTTAGAAAGGAATACCATAATAGCTTCCGGAGCGAAGAAGCTTACACCTATTTTTCGTATTTGTTAAGAGAAACCTGGATGTATCACAATGATATTCAAGGGGGAGCATATCTCATTGAAAGCGAGAGCCTCAAGACGGCGCATACTCAAGGAATTGTCTTATTCGACCTTGACTTAAATCTCCTTGACAGATAGATTCTTCTAAACGTGCAACATAATCCACTGTGCATCACCACCGGAAATTTCCCTCGGAGCCGAACCAAAAAAGAC
Organism: Xylaria venustula; assembly: GCA_022578775.1. Taxonomy (NCBI): domain Eukaryota; kingdom Fungi; phylum Ascomycota; class Sordariomycetes; order Xylariales; family Xylariaceae; genus Xylaria; species Xylaria venustula. The sequence goes on along the minus strand of MU389346.1, from coordinate 393,359 downwards.
AAACGAACTCAGATCATAGATTAGCCATGTTCGAGGATAAGACATCTAAGCTTTCTGCTCGTATATATGTATACAGGAAATCGGCATGTGAGATTTTTGAGTCTATGATGGTAATAATTAATCAATCTACTTAGGAAAAATAGAAGGCGAAGCTAAATATTCGGGGACCTACTGGCTTGCTCTTATGAAGTGGGCGCCTATCATGTATGAGTGATCGACTACACATAAGATGAAGGAAGACCATTTCCCATGCAAACGTGCCTCAAGGTACAGATGACTTAAAGCTATTCATCAGTCAAGTCAGGATCACAGGAAAATAGACTGACGTTAGTAAACAGTCGCGCCGATATTAAGGGGAAAAAGAATAAGGTTGAGCTCGAGAGCTAAGGAAACCGCGTTATCATATGAATTTTATTTTTGAAGTAGTTTTGTTTTGTCTAGGTATGAATAAAGATTCAAGTTTATCATACTCAGATTGATTCTCGACCCAAAACTAGTATACGCATATGAACGCAAAAATATCATTACACGCTCCGGTGGTGAAGACGCACTGCGGAGCAGGCTGTTAAGTGTTTGCAGCCGATACCACTTTATAAGAAAGTGCCATTTCAGGGGGGGATTTATTCCAAATTAAGGTCGACATCATATACTCCTTTTCATCTACCCCTCACCTGCTGTTGCCTTACGACTTCACTATTGAATCTCAGCTTGAACCCATTGCAGAGAGCTCGTGTATCGGGGTACTGATTCTTCATCATCTCGAACGCGTAGGGTACCACCTTCACGTTCCACATGCCAATGGGCGAGTTGCGGCTAGCCTTGAAGCATAGATGAAAGTAGCCGGGGTACTTGGGGTTGATACAGAATCTGTAGATAGAACGGTTTGGATTGGCATCGGAGTACGAAGTTAACCAGCGCTCTGTGTCTTGTTGTTAGTAGGACGCTCGGCGTTGCGCTAGTTCGGCAGATATCGAGAATGCTTTGCTTACCTAATTCCGCGAGACTTCCTTTCTTGAACTTCTCATGGCCCATGAGCTCATCCACTTTCTTAGCCATGGCTTTCACATGGTCCACAATTAGCTCGTCCAAATCGCTGTATTGATATTTACCACCAATGCGGAGTTGCCTGCCAAGAGTATACTCGGTCTCTTTGTCGAGTTCGAGTACGTCTATGTGCTGAAAGACACCATCGGCAACTTTCCAAGTAATGGTAAGATGGTCATATCCTTTTGAGGAAGGACGTATAACGACATCACCTGACGCTTGGGATCCGAGATACTCCTCGGCTTGCGTTGAGTTGAAAGTTCGAAATAGAGGGTGTTTAATGACTCGCTGAGTTCGTCCGGTAGCCTTGTCCTTCTCTTTCATGTCTTCCTTGTCCTGATCTTCCAAATCACTGTCCCAGGTACCGCTGTGTTGATCATGTTCAGTGGGTCGTTTGTACGGTTTTTGTACGACTTCTTTCCGTACCGAAAGTTTGGCGTGAAATTCCTTTCGGTTTATATCGATGAGCTTGGCCTGAATAGTTTGGCCGACGTGTATTGAGTCACGCATCGAACTATTTCGCAAGTTGACATCGTGAGCTTCAATTCGTCCTTCAATGCCGCAGTCGAGTTTGGCGATCGCGAAATCTTCTTTAACAACGCGCACGTTGACTGGAATATTCATTCCTTCGGCGAGGGATTCTTTTGTTTCACCGGTAAACATGACAAATATCTGATCTGATGCAAGGGGGGTGATAGGTCGTCGTAGCTCTTCGTACGGAACTTGCAACTCTGCCCTGATGGTCTCCAAGGTCGCACGCTTTCTCTGGTTGAAATTTTTCTCCAACTGTTCTGCATACTCCTCTAGGATTAGTTCATTCACCTTCTCCTGTTCATCGTCCCTAAAGAGCTTGCGAACTATAGCCCCCGGCCCGTTTTCGTCTGTTTCCGCCTTGACGTCTTCTTCATCCAATTCAAGAGCATCAGCAGCCATCTTGCGACCAAGTTCGTAGTCTTCGGGGTGAACGCGAGTATTATCCAGAGGCTCCGATGCAGGATTTGTGGAATCGAACTCAATAGATAAAAAGCTAGCACAATTGTTCCAAACTCGAGGCCCAACAACCGGCAACTTTTTGTTGTCTGGATCGCCAACAAGTTCCTCGCGGGTATTCACAACACCGCCATTTGTGTTAATAGTCTTGATAACACTAGTTGCCTTTCGAGGACCGAGACCTGCGACGTAAGGAAGTAAATTTGCTGTGTAAGAATCACTGACGGCCTCATTGATGTCCACGCCACAGAGGTTAACCATGTCAACCATGGATGTCTCCAGGACTTTCCACAGCTTGTCCTGGGGGAGTAAATGCTGACACGGATTGTAAAGTAGGGTAGCCACGTCTTTCCCTAGCGCGGCGTACTCCTTCATGGGATTCTGAAGATATTTGGCCAAGGCGATGCAATATCTCGTGACAGAATTCAGGTTAGGATGTTCTGCCTGAGCCCGTGGGCTATCCTTGTAAAGGCGAGCCACTTCATCGTTGACAATAAGTACGTCAAGTGGATCAGTGCGGTAGTCATCCGCTTCGGGATCCAGGTACTCAGGGCCCGTGAGACGTTTCTCCTGGACGAGTGCCTCCAAATCTCGAACCAACCTGTTCGTTTCCGTTGAAAAACCGGAGACACCAATGACATCCGGTTTGCGACGCTCGATGAGGTCTGCAAAAGCCTCCCGCTGACTTTCGTCTCGAGCAAGGTTTACAAACTTTCCATGGTCAACAACTCGACCATCCTCTTCAACCCATGCCCAGGACACAGGGTCTCGGTTCGGATCCCCCATGCCATTTGATACTGCGAGCACTCGTGGCGTGGTACCCAATATCATACCTTTGGGTTTAAAAGGGGCTTGGTCAAGCCGCTTCAGGTACTCTTCGCGGCATAACTTTAAGATTTCCTCTTGACATGCTGTACGAAGTGAATCCTTGACGCCCTTAACGACGACTCTTTCGAGTTTCGAGAACGCCACATCGAGCACCTTCTGGCGCTCATCATTCCAAGCATCTGCAAGTTCACTGTAATTATCAGAGGCAAATTCAGCATGGAGCTGCCGACGAAACTCCCGCTCATTTTGCAAACGAAGTGTCACCTCCACAAGGCCCTCCTCTTCGGCCTTCATCATCTTTAGGAATAGTTCTGGTCGGCGGGCCAGGTCTCCAATCGTCTGGTTGATGAGGTACTTGATCTCGTAATACGGGTGTGCCTCGTCAATTCTACGGAGGCCTTTATCAGTTCTGCGACAGCTGACTTCGCCCATTTGATAGTATTGTGCTCGAAAATGTTTGCGCATTCTTGGGCTCATAAACAGCTCCTCGGCATACGTTTGTCTCGCGTGGTGCAGAACTTGGTCACCGGTCTGAAAATCGCTGTCAGTGAGACTATCGGCCAAATCGATTGGCAAGCTTTGTTCATCATCGGCGATAACTTTTCTGCCCTCGCGAAGCGCATTTTGAGCCAGTCTATCTGGGGTTATACCATATGCCTTTACCATCTTATAGGCCCTTGAATTTCGTACACGATCGAAGACGGAGGATTTTGCTCCAGGTCGTTTGGTCGCCTTATTGTTTCCGTTCATAGTGGCAATGTCTTTGAGCTGGGATGAATACTGGAAGTTGATGTAGTCTTGGAGGTCTTGAAGCTGTTCCATATCTACGGCTTGTGTAATCATCCTTGGAACCATGTCGTCCTCGATGTCAGCGGCAGCTTTAAGATTATCAAATGTTTTTTCAAGGGCATTCCGTTTCTCGATGAGCGAACGAAACTTGATGTCTAGTTCGAGGATTCGCCACAAATCGTCTTGCGTTAGGAGCTTCTCTGCGTTAACGATGTATTCGGGGGCCTCCGGGTCATCGCGATGTTCAGGATTTCGTGTCTTGCGTGCGTGAATAAGATAGTCCTTGCGATGTTGGAATACGTAGGGCACTTCGAGCTCCTCAACAACAAAGTATTCCAGAACCTTGCCGACTGCCTTTTGGAAAGGCACCTGTAGATCGCCGGCAAGCTGTTTCTTGGGCCACATAAGATTGGCAATCCAATGCGATTCCTCCTTAAATTGGTCGGCAGAAATCTGGAGATGCTTGAATGGTTTGCGATCCAGCTGGAATCGCTCAGGCTCATCAGTGAACCGGATTTCGTTGTCTTCGTCGGTGAGAAGCTTTTCGGCTAGTTGAGATGGCTCAAAGACATCTTTGAGCTCAAGGGTTTGCTCCTCCTGCTTACGGACTTCTTCGTCCTCTTCTACCTCGAGAGCCCAATCGTATTCAGCGCCATTGCCGAATATGGCATCCATGTCTTCAAGAGTATCCCTATCGAGGCCGGTCCGGTCGATGACTGTGCCAGAGACACCTTTCTCCCGAGGTCGGGCGACTTCCTCATCCTCCCTTTGGCGCTGAAGCTCATCCTCATCCTCGGGGTAATCCTCCTCGATGAAATCTTCGAATTCGTCAGCGGCAGCACGGTTAGATCGTCCGCCGTAAGGGCGGTCATCGACGACTTCTTCGTCTTCATCCTCGAACATTTGATCGAGTCCTCGACGTTCGGAGCCACGTGCTTCATCGTCGCGATGGCCGCGCTTTAGACGTTTGAACTTATTCTTTCCCACTGTGTTAGCGTGTGCTTGTAGGTAAACAGATCGTCTGCTCGTACCTGGGACGGCTGTTTACGCTCCCATTCTGGGATAGACTCTCCAATAAGGTCCAAATCTTCCTCGTCTAGTTCTTCTTCCTCTTTACGTTCCTGGCGACGCTTGCGTTTTCTTCTTTTGCGCTCTTCATCAGAATTATCATCGAGATCGTCTTCGTCTTCGTCTTCGTCGACTATGAAGCCTTCGCGGACCTGAGGTGTGCGACAATCAGCAACTACTCACAGACAAAACGGAACGAAAAAAACTCTATGGTCACTACCTTCTGCATCTCTTCTTCGTCATCGTCATCGTCATCTTCTTCGCTGGAGTCGTTCATGTCCTGATCCCGCCTACGGTTCTTCTCGCGGGTCTCGCCAGTTTCTTCGTCAAAGGACTCATCGTCCTCCTCGTCATCGAGCTCGGCTTCGCCGATGACTAGGTCTCTCATGGAGTTGCTCATCTTGTCTCAGAACAGCGGAGGAAGTGAGGTGGGACGAAACAGGCAGCAGTGTGCTCAGGCACGGGTGATCGTTGTAGCTTTGTGCGCCGGCAGCGAGGAGTTTTAGAAGCCTGAATGATGGAATGCAGGCCTAGTGAATAGAATCGTAGATGAGGTGGGAGGATAGGCGACGAAAGAGTTTGCGAGTGGAGAGGAGGGTTGCGTGTGGTAGAATGAGAGTGTGGAATTGTCTTTTCGCAAGTTCAGAAGTTCCAAGTTTGCTTGGTCGCGTTGAGCCGGTCTCAGCCTCGCGACTCCCCTAAGGTAGGTGGTAGGCAGGGACAACTTTAGGTGCCCACTTCTTGGATAAAGATAAAGCTTTAGTCTAGCTTTAGTCTAAGTGGCGCCACAGAGGAGACCTCTGCCCTGGGGTTTCGGGAATGCACTATGCATATAATCAGTATATTCAATTAAAAGATTATCTTCTACTGACTGCATGATTGAGCCAAGCATCTTTCACAAGCCATTGTGAAGCTACAGTAGTTCCCAGAAAACGGAACTCAGAGCCTAAGGTATGAACCCCCTTTCCTACCCTACACTGCAACATCAGTATTATTGGGTAGGTATCACATAAGCTGCATTTTCGTTTGTGTGATCCTTCAATGTTCATATTCTTGGATTTGCCATTCCAGTTTCAAACCAACAGCTCCAATTGTGGCATGACCAGGGTGTAGGTAGTTCGTCGCTACCGGTTGTCCCCCCACAGATTGCACATCGCTGCAATACCAACCACCATTCAGTCCAGGCGGTCAAGTTGATTGTTAACTGATCCTTATTATACCTATGTCTCTACCGCGTGGAAGTGGTGATATTCTCCAAGAGCCCAGATGCCCACCATCTGTCAGGAAGAGTCTATCATAGACCATTCATTCACCCCTCCCCGCGTGTAAAGCATGTCCTACTCTGGTAGTGCAACGAAAAGCACAATATCCGTTTCACTCATTTCATCGGTAGAAGTTTTGACAATCTGTAATGGAGGTGTAGATCAGGTACCACCCTAGACCTTGCTGACCACCTTCACACCTGCTGATCGATCCATCACATAGTATGCCGCCCATATACAGTGTTCTGTCTAAACCTAGGTGTTGCTCTGCATCAATATCCACGGCTAAGAGGGAGGTAGGCGGTAGGTATGCTTACTTGTGTATGTACTTAGTTACCGCCTTTACATGTAAGTACACGTTGTCCGTGGTTGGCTGAAGACATTTACAGTACTACATGTAGCACTCATTCATGATACTAATGCTATCTAAGTGGTTTCCTAGGCGATACCTATTTTTTTCTCCGGTTTTTCCATGACGAAAAGGTATTGGATTTCAACTAACTTAGTATCAAACCAGCCAGTTTCACATTTTTCTCATGGCTTGTTGACAAGGTCTTAGTTGCACCTGGGTGTGTGGTACCTTATTTGAATAGGTCCTTTTCTTACCTTAAGTATGTACTGGCCACTGGCTGTTAGGTCTCTTAGCTCAGATAGCTCAGAGTCTACGTCAGTGCTTTGGCCATCACTTGGCGCAACACCACTAACAAATAGCCCTTAGAAGCCTTTGTTCTGCCTTGTTCTTCTTCTACCCACGTAACTTGCTTTATCATCTCATTTCTTAGGCTAGTTTGCTTGAGTTATTGTACTGCCTTTCATTAGATGTCATATTAAATATCCTGATTGCTGCGACCGTTGTAAAACAAAAGCATCCACTCAGCTATTAGTCATTGGTACCTGAATGCGCCTAAACAAAGCACAATGTACCAATCTATGGGACTCACAAGGTCAGGGGACCCGCACCATCCCACCACACCTCCCAGTGAACCAGGAGCTATCGCATCCATCACCGCTGTCCAACACCAACTATTGGCGTCCATTACCGCGCTACATACGCTATACCTTCGCCTAACCTCCCCAGGTGCCTCCTGATAGGTACATAGGTACAGCACGTACTGACTGCGTCTCTCCGTCCCCTGCCTACAACCGAGCTCCCTTTTCCCACCTACCTACTCTTCTGTTCACACAGCGACCACAGACCGCAGTCTCCCCCGTTCGACACGACCGGTTTTTGGATCCGACCGAGGCGATATTCTTCTATAACGCGTTTTTCATCCGCCGCCGCCAGGGCCAGCACTCCCTCCGCCGCCCGCTTCTTGCGCTTCGCCCCTCCCTCCTCGCCCTCGCCTTGTGAGGGGCTAAAAGGCCGGGTCAGGTCAGGTCGGGTCAGGCCACGCACCTCTGCTGCGACAATCCTACTGCGCCGCCGGCGATGCAAATGTGCCTGTCTCTCGATATCTGTACCATATAACGTCTGTCCTGCTCGACTCAACTGTCTGCTTTCGCCCCCTCTCTCCGTCTCTCGACCTGGGCATTCCCAACATCGCCAGCCATGTCCGAGGCCAACTTTGCCCCGCGCTCCATGAAGCGCAGAAATGTCAAAGGACTTGCCCTCGGTCCGCCCAAACCATCTGCCTCTTCGGGAAACGGCCCAAGCTGGGGCGCAGGAGGCTCTAGGGCGGAAGAGGCTGGAAACGAGGCTCAGCTGGAGATTGGTATTGAGTTCAATCTCGACATCCGCCAAGAGGATCTTGAAATTGTAAAGGAACTGGGCTCAGGCAATGGCGGCACCGTCAGCAAAGTGAAGCACTTGCCAACAGGCACAACTATGGCGCGGAAGGTAATAACAGCGTCCCGGCGATTTCTTTGCGCTCTTCCGTCTGGATCACAGTCCTAAACTCTTTCCCAGGTCATTCATGTCGAGGCGAATAAGGAGCTGCGCAAACGAATTGTGCGCGAACTGCAGATTATGCATGGCTGCCAGTCCGATTACATTGTAACTTTCTACGGTGCCTTCTTGAACGACCACAACGATGTAATAATGTGCATGGAGTATATGGATGTTGGGTTCGTAACAAGCAATTTAGCCACGACCGTCAGCCCAACTAACTAGACGAACTAGGTCTCTAGACAGAGTGTCGCGCGTCTTTGGACCCATCCGAGTCGACGTACTAGGAAAGATTGCCGAAGCCACACTGGGCGGCCTGACCTATCTGTATTCAAAACTACACATCATGCACCGTGATATCAAGCCATCAAATATATTGACCAACTCCAAGGGCCACATTAAGTTGTGTGACTTTGGAGTCTCGGGTGAGCTAGTTAACTCGATTGCCGATACGTTTGTCGGTACCTCAACCTACATGGCCCCTGAGCGTATCCAGGGCGAGAAGTATACTGTCAAATCAGACGTCTGGAGTTTTGGTCTAACCATAATGGAGTTGGCTATCGGAAAATTCCCATTTGCTGCTAGCGAGCAGCTATCTGACGGAGATGGTGCGCCTGCAGGCATATTGGACCTGCTGCAACAGATCGTCCATGAGCCCGCCCCGAAGCTGCCAAAGAGTGATGCGTTCCCGTCGATACTCGAGGACATGATTCAGAAGTGCCTTTACAAGGAACCCGAACAGCGCCCGACGCCTCAGGATCTCTTTGTAAGTCAGGCTCATAGTGGTGATACTGATCCATTGCTGATGAATCTGTACAGGACAATGATGCGTTTGTTCAGGCGGCCAAACGGACACCCGTCGATCTCCAGGGATGGGCTGTCAGTCTGATGGAAAGAGACAATCGCAAATCACATCTCGCACCACAACTATCTCCGGCTACTCAAGAGCTTCTGAGGTCTGGCGATTCGCCGAACCAGCAAGTCGACAGCAACCCGGCTTACACACCAACCTCTGGCGAGATTCCTATCGCGGGAGCCATAATTTCTCCTCGAGACCACTATGGGCACATCCCCAGTCGCTCACCTACGAGGAATGGAACGGGAAGTGTAGGGCGAGCAGGTGGATCCAGCATTCATCCAGGTCTAGGCCAGAGATCGGCAACATCTGGATCCATACCTAAAGTTGGGCACACAGATATCTCGCTTCCCGCTAGTGCTAGCGCCGGGACGTTCACTTTACCAGTGAGACCGGCACCAGGCGGGCCGCTTCCTCCTCCACCACCAAGAAAAGAGACACCGGACGAACTGCGAGGTGAAAGCCGCCGACAAGTGGTGTACCCGCCGTCCAATGGCAACTACGGTGCAATGGGCTACCCCCGAAAATAAACCAATTACCCTACGGATGCAAACCCATCTCCGACTGACCGATCGCACGCCGTGTATCTGCGCGAAGTCTATTAAAGACCGACATACTGGATCTGACCAACGAACCCTTATAGCTCGAATACAAAAGGCACAACACAGCTGCATGCATAGAGTTAAACCACTAGAAACGGCGCTACCTAGAAACGAGGCATGTCTGGAATCCAGATGCCATCACAGATATGAGTGCTTTCTTCGCCTCGCAAGTCCCATTTACAAGAAGCGTCGACATTAAGAAGATACCAGATACCTCCAAAGAGAGTCATGTGGAGGGCTCATGTATTGATACGTAAAGTGCGCGGTGGAACTTCTTGTTCCCGATTGCTTCGTGTAGGTAGCCATAACTGAGCATGCTTGATGCATCGCTCAGCGTATTATAAGTACTACATTAGAGCGGACCCCTAAAAATGAACTTGTCGTTGAACAACATTCCTTGAGGTTACGTAACTCCCGTCTGAATAAAAGAGAGCGAGGCATTTCATATAAGCGCGAATAAATGCCCTGGCCTCTTTTCCCTGGCTAGTTCGTGTAAGTTGATAACACACATCAGATAACGCTCAACTTTGCGATGTGCACACCAAATGATCAATTGCCTCTTTATACACTTTCCGGCATTATTGACTTAGATACATTCGTCAATATACCCTCGACAATCTTTGTCCTTTTCCTCAGCCAGAGGATATAGGTATATCCCTCCCCACAAACCCATCCTCTAACACGACGGCTAACTCGTCCAGACTCCGGATGACCAGGTCTGTATGCGGGTGTTCGGCCAAGTGCGCGTTCTCGGCGTTGACGAGCAGTACCGTCGCTGCGCCCGCGCGCCTGCCGGCCGTCATGTCGTCTATCGAGTCGCCGACCATGATGAGCTCCGAGGCATCGCCCACTTCTTCTACGTCCTCCCCTTCATCCGCAGGTCCAGACTCAACCTCATCTCCTTTTCTCTCGCGTCTTGATCCCACAGCACCCTTGCGCTCGTCCTCAGTCCCCTGAGCAGCGGCGTCCAAAAGCGCCCTCGTCTTCCCCGATGACGAAGAGCCGTCAACGTCCCGCACAAGCCCCCACGACCGCGCAATGAACAAAAGGCCCGCGGGGTCAGGCTTCGGCGGGGAGAAATCCCGCGTTACGATCGGCGCGAAGTCGACCCCTGCCAGGAACTTGGCGAGCAGATGCGCGACTGGCTGCTCGAAGTTGCGCGTGCATATGGCCTTGCGGACGCCGCGCTCCTGCAGGTACGTCATGAGTGTCTGCAGGCCCGGTTGCGGGACCTGCGAGGCCATGGCAGTGCGCTCGATGGTCCGAATCGCCTCCTGGGCTTGTTCTTGTGCTGCTGGTGTTGGGAGGGAGGAGATGTGTGTTAGGATGTCTGTTGTTTTGGGGATTTGTAGGACTGCGCGCATTTCTGCGAACATGTAGTTTTGGGGTAGACTGGGTTGTATGTTAGTTTTGTTCATCTTTGGTTTCAGTGAGAAGGATGGTGATGTGAGGGTACTGAGATTTGAGGCCTTGCTGTATGTGGTGTAAATATATAACTCTTGTAAAGCTTTTCATCTCCAACGACTTATATCATAGCAATTGTGGAAATAGCTGCCCTTTCTTCACATCTTCCACTATTATTACATAGTGTCACCGAGTCAAAGCATGTCTTTCTTACCAGAGTGTCCCATCCACGTCAAAGATGATCCCTTTCAGTTTCGGTAAGTGAGTTTCTTGCTGTCCTGATGTTTGCCGTAGCGGCGCAAACCGCCTCGGGGCTGTTTGAGTCATTGTGCTGATAAGCCTGCGCAGGGACGACTGGAGGATACGGGCAGGGCGATGGACTTCTTTCATATTATTTTTACTTAATAAGGTAGTAGTATTCTTTATTCCTGATTACTCTAGATATCCATGACCTCGGGAGTCTGTGACACCTTTTAGTGAGTCACCTAGTGGGATGACCTAGTGCACTGTAGACTGCTATTAGTTGTTCTGTAGCGGATTAACACATCCCAAGCTAAGTAGAAAATGCCCCTCGGTGCATTTATGGTCCGTGCACGCAGTTGACGTGGGATGGGAGCTCGTTCAATACGGGTCGAGTGGGACGAAGCTCCAGTTAGCTTCTGGACACATGACATCCCGGCGCGACCTCACGTCACTAGCATGACCAAGAGCAATTGACCCAATCTATACATACGCCAGATCACATAACTACCATATATTTGCCTCAAGCGTGCCATTCTACGTTTGAATTCCAACTTGTCCACTAGCCAGTCAATTCAACGCCATCGAAAATGGCCGACAAGGACTTGACAGATGCCGAGAAGGCTGAGAAGCTCGCCGCCGCCAGAAAGCGCGTATGATGACTCTACCAGCAAACCAGCCAAGGTTGTATAGGTGCTGATATAAAATCTAGGTCGAGCAAATGAAGAAGAAGTCTAAAAAAGCTGGAAAGAAGGAAAAAGAGAAAGAAGAAGCGCCAACAGAAGCTAAGCCCGAGGCGGCCACCAGCAGTACTGCTGCTGCTGACGAAGATGTTGCCGAAGATCCCTCGTCCCCGACCCAAGCAGCTCCATCGCTGTCGCAACAGTCTAAACTTAGATCGCCATCCTTTCGCCAGGGACCATTATCACCTACTCTGAGCCCCGAGGGCGAGACCGCGGCCGACATATACCAGAAACAAGTTGCGCGCATCGAGGATCTCGAGAAAGAGAATAAAAGACTTGCGAAAGAAGCTGGTGATTCGGAGAGGCGGTACAAGAAGGCCGAGGAGGAGCTTGCTGATCTCCAAGAGGCTGATCAGGACGGTTCAGAAAATGGCCAAATTGAAAAGCTGGTAGGATTAACTTGGGTGGCACGCTGGTTCGTCTTGACTCTCCTGCTAACAGGTCCAACAGAAAGCCGAAATCACTGCTCTTCAAAGACAGAATACACAACTTCAATCAGCCGCTACCAAACGCCACGGCTCTTCGCCCTCTCTAGCTCTAGCGTCGCCACCAGACGAGCTTCAGGCCCAGCTTGAATCCAAGTCAACCACAATTGAAACAATGGAACTAGAGATTTCGCGTCTTCGTGCTCAAGCCGAGAGACAAGCGACGGCAGGAGGCACGGATCGAGAGCAGATTGTGGCTTTGGAAGAAAAGCTTGCTCGGTCAGAGCAGGCTGCGATGAAGGCTCAGAGGGAATTGACCGACCTCAAGCGTAATCTTGAGCGCACTACCGAGCGCGTTGTGAAAGAAGGTAGCGCGCGAACAAGCGCCGAGACCAAATTACATGCATTTGAACGGAACGTGGAGCAAATCACGGCTGAAAAGGCGGAGTTGGAGAAGAAAGTAGAGGCTCTAGAGAAGAAAGTTCTTGCATTAGGTAATCTACACAAGGAGAACGACACCCGCTCACAAACCTTGAGGAAAGACAAAGAGCGCGCGGAAAAGGGGGCACAAGAGGCACAGTCTAAAATCGAGAAACTCGAAGCAGAGAACCTCCGCTTACGGAAGAAGGACGCCGCAGAGGGCGGGGGCGACGACGAAGGAATGGATGAGCTCGAAAACGAGGAACGACAACGCATGGAGAAGAGAATCAGAGACCTCGAGAGCGAAAACTACGATCTGCGCAGAGGCATATGGCATCAGAAACGGCGGGACATGGAACCCGGTGCCGAGGAGGACTTCACGAACATCGACCTCAATAACAATGGTCCGCAGTCTCCCAACGCAACACGTAAAGTCAGTAACAAGGGTTTCAGCGATTACCTGACCAGGGGCATCAACGCGCTGGCGGGTGTTGGCAACGACGAACATGAGGAGTTACTCGAGGACGACGATATGGAATTCGACGAAGAGGCGTTTAGGCTCGCACAGCAAGAAGATGCCAAGAGGAGGCTCGAGCGCATCAAAGAGCTGAAGCGCGGGCTGAAGAACTGGGAAGGGTGGAGGCTCGACCTCGTCGATGGGCGGAGAGGAGGTGGTGGGTACGGTGCCGGTGAGATTTTTGAGGTCTAAGGTCTTTGTAGCTGGCTACCGTCCCTCGATAATATGCTCGTGACAAATTCTCTTGAGGCGTTTGTAGGATACGGGGTATGACTAGAAACGAAAGATGCTGATGGTCATATATATGGCCCGACTCGAGGCGTATTATGACTGCTGATCATTGGTGGCACGCTCGTGTGAAGCTTTCCATGAGCAGAGATTGTATTGTGAATTTCTTTGTCATAATTGAGGGTACGCTTTTAGGGTTAGAATACGTGAGTGCATCAGAGAGGCACACTGTAGGTACACCCACTTGACAAATGAAATCGGACGCAGGCTAGTTTCTCACCAAAAAAAGGGAAAACTCATGCTCAGTTATGATAAAACAGATCTTGATTTGGTTAATAAATCAAGACAAAATTCAATTCCATGTCTCTTGAATATTATCTCAAACCAGCATATTATCTTTGGCCAAATGTGGTGTCAATAGATGCACACCAGCGAAGCATTTCTGTAACTGTGTGGACCTTTTATTAGATGCGAGGATCGTTTCTGGAAGATTTCGCACCTCACACCCCTATGGTTTTGAAAACCACTTATTAATTATAGAAAAAACAGAAAATAGTTAAACTACATATTCAAACTTGATAACCCTGCTTTAAATCTTTATAAACCTTATACTTAATTGCTTAAATGTTTGTGTGTGTGTGTGTGTGTGTGTGTGTTTGGGGGGTGGTGTTGTAGATGGTTAGTTGTGTGATGGGGCCTGTAGGACACTTTTTAAAAGCTAGGGCTCTATGTAGTTGCTGTGCAGGTTGACTTCCACATGCGGGTGAAAAGCCATCCTACCATACAGTCTGGTTGTAGGCCCGACCTCCAGTCAGCAGCCGATTGAGTTGATAGAGTATAATCGATACTACGACTGTAACAAAGGAATAGGAGTGCCGGGGGTTACTGTAATGCAGACTCCCTTTGCGCTACGGTTACTATTGTAACAGCGCACTTACTTAATCTAACTACAGTCTCTTCAGTCAATAAGTCTCCTGACTGCCAATTATCTTACAGGTGATCTTAAGAAATGGGCTATATCTTCAAACGAGAACCGGGTAGTGCAATAGTGTAGCCTGTCAAGATTCGATCTCTAGACCACTGTACGCAATCCCATGGAAGCAACACTAGTCAATAAACCTCAAAATCTCAATGAAATATATCTATGAACAAGTATAGAAAGCGACCGTTAAAGCATCCAAACTAGCTCAGATCTCTCGTACATCGGCCTTAATCTTCATCACAGAAATTCATAAACTCTTCCACTGGATCAGGCTGCTGCGCGAAGTCCTCACGCCCCTGCGCTTCCCACCGCTCTTTGAGGCAATCGGAAGTTGGGTAATGACCGTACTCCTCGGCCGCTGCTATGGCCTTCTCGAACTGTTTTTTGCCATCTTCACCTCGACCCGCACCCTTGTTCAAGAGGATTGCCACGATGTCTATACGCCCTTGAGATGCTGCGCCAACGAGGGCTGTCATACCGTTTTTCACGGCACCTGGTGCGGTTAATGTTTGCTCTATAATCTATCAAGTAGTAGACTATTTGTCCAAATCCGCCGATAGCCGCAAGCTGGAGTGACGTCGCACCGCTAAATCGATTAGGAGGCTCATTGATCTGAGCGCCGAGGTTATAAAAAAGCTTTACCATGTCAAAACTTCCCATTTCTGCTGCTCGCTGCAATGCAGTACGTTTGATCCTCCAGCGAGCAGGTGCGCATACGATGCCTTCGTCCTTTTCGGCTAGAAGACGAACTAGTTTGGTATTCTCTGTCGCAATCGCTGCCAGGAATGCGGTGACTTCAGACCGTTTCCACCATCTGTCTGGATGCTGGCAACTCTGTCACGGGGATGACAATGACGATTAAGAAACTCTGTTACCATAGGGAGATCACTGCCGTTTTCGTTGTTGATCGCATATCCAAAAGGACTAAGACGAACCAATAAGTTAATTCCGGTGTCGAAACCATGAAGCTCAACGTTATGCTCTAATAGCATCCGTACTAGAGACAGATTTCTGCTTTTAATAGCCGAAATCAATGTCTCGTGTCCAAAAAACTTCATCCTTCGGTTATATCTCTCTTTGTAGGCAGTTAGTATAATTTCAAAACATTCTTGATTTGTTTGATATGCAATGTCAAGCGCTGCTGTGTCGTATGGGTCAGCCCCTTTGGTAAGCATATATCTCGTCCATTGTTCGTCCCCCATCTTAGCTGCCACTTGAAGTGCGGTCGGTGTGCCAGGTCCAGTTGTGCCAGGTCAAGTTGTATCAACTCCAGTAGCTAGGAAAATATGTGCCATTTCCTCGTCCTTTCGCCTCATGGCAGCATGCAGCGCTTCTTTCCGGGGCGTGGCTCCTGCTGCAGGTAGAGCTCGAGCCACATAAGAAGTAATTACTCCAATCCGCGGCACCAGTAAGTAGATCGTCTGAGACCCAGGCCGTAGAGTCCAAGAACAAGTTAAAAAGACCAATATCATTGTTTCGTATGACTGCCTCAAGTAAATCTTCACAGGCATCAGCATCTTGGTCAGGTAGTAGTTCTTTGACCAGCTGGTAGTTGCCTGTTTTATAAGCAATCCATATGCCCCAATATTGATCTTTGCCTGACTGCTTTTCACCGGTTTCAAGGCAAAGTTGTCCTATCTTGTCGAGAACTACTTGGTTCTCAGTCTCTTCTGCAGCATCCCAGGCTGCTCTGAATGCCCTCCGAGAAGGGAAGTTTTTGAGTGCTCCACTGCTCATCAAGAGGTCAACAACTTGATACTTTTTGCCACGAATGGCAAGTGACAATGGTGTGTCAGGAGAATATTGATTAGCAAACCACTCCGGCTTGTTAATATGTTGTTCATTCAAAAGCAGCGCGTGAACCAAGGACACGTCCCCGTCTTTAACAGCAGCGCTTAGCGTCTCATCAGTAGGGCATAGACCATAATCAGATACCAGTGTCCAATAAAGGTCCACCTACCCTCTCTCAGCGGCCAAGTCAAGCAGTTCTAGTCTGTCACGAAAGCTGGGAATTTTCAGGACTTTGAGGGTATCCATGACGAACAGCTGTGAAGACACAAGAGCCGTTCCATACTCACATATATATCAACCACAGTCTTACACTAGTTCTGATCAAAACTTGAACGCGGTTTAGTTCTCATTAGGTGTCGGCCAAATAGTTTCAGGAAGCAGACGCGGCAACTCGGCCATGACGTCTTATAGGCCACTTGGGGCCTGGGATCACCATTTCATCGTTAAAGTTTGTTTCGGTTTCTCTGCTCTTGTGACGTGTGAGAGTACGGGCATATCTGCAAGAATACATATTAGTTTGAGAAGTCAACAACCTCCCTCAGTTCTGCATAACAGTTTGGGTTTCATGTTTGAAGTCATTTAGGGTTACTAGCCCCAGAGACTTGAGGAATATCCACAAAGCTGGGACAAGAAACGGTAATCATTCATATCCCCTTGCTCAGCGCGTACTTATTTTGATTTTAACAGCTGCACCAGCACCACCATTGACTTCAACTCAACATTTGAGTACTGACACCGTCGTCGCAATAATATCTTTGATATCCGCTGCCGTCAATGTGCCCATCTTGTCCAAGTGCTGGGCTCATTGGATTGGTCAGCGCTACCCACAGTCTCGTATCAACACGACCAGCAACATAAGCAGCGATACTTCGAGGAATCAAAACCAGCCTCATGCAGGACGAGAGACATCCCACTTATGGCTAGTTGATGTAGAGGCGAACGTAATCGAGAATTTCGAAATGCCCCAATCAGCACATCTTAAATGTGCAAGATCCTCTGCGACCGTACTTGCAGCCCATCTACCAGGCACGATAGGGAACGGTATCCCTCACACGAACCCTCAGCATCAAAGGACCAATACACAAGACGAAATACAAGACATGCAGGGTTCACCTATCATGTTGGAAATCATAAATTGACGAGGATAAAGGCCATATATTTCTAGTATCATCGTAGACCGACTGGATACAACACAGCCTAAAGTTAGGTCGAAGGTCGCAATCTCGTCAGAAGCTGTGCTACTAGTCTTTAGGTGAGATGGTGGATTCATTAACCCGGCACTCGACCAACTATGCTCTGTCCCTAACTAGTTCATTGATATATTTTGTTGACTGGGGAATATTGTTTGTGATTCTGTATCCGAATGGGGGCCGTTAACTTGTTCGAAACTAATAATTTAGTATAGTTTCAGTTTAGTCAAGTCGACGAGCTCGCAAGTTGGGTTGTGCGGCTTTCCATACGTAACCCAGGACAGCGTAAATCCGCTAACAGTGTACCTCGTCTGCCAGCAAACAGCCCAACCATTATCTGTGGACTCGTCAGTTACTCAATTACTAATCTACCCCTTCGGGACGGCGACTCACAAAGATCAACTGAGGTCTCACTTGCTTCCCCCACGACCGTCTTTGAATCATCGTGCTGAGAATACACGAAGGCCTTCCCGTTCTTACCGAAACCTAAGAACTGCACGTTGTACGGGTCGGCGCCAGCGCCGAGCTCCAACAGCGCAACATTCGTATCGGGGAAGTATGTCCAGAACATAGCCTTTCCTCTATAGAGATTACTCGCGTTGCCAGCAGTGATATCCGTGACCACAAACCCCAAATCAGAATCGTCATTGGCGAAAGCGTCATCAGCTGTGCTGTTCAAGTAGAAGCGGTACGAATAGTTGCCAGCCACGGGCGCAGAAACAGGGTCATAGTGAAGCACAGATACACCACTGTCCGGATCAGTGTCCGTCGGAAATTCCTGGACGGCGTAGAGGTATCCTGTACTTGTCAGTAAAGCATCTTTTATGCACTGATACGCGCGGTGTAGCTCTCACCGTCAATCGAGCTGTTGCCTTGACCCTTGACATGTAGTGCGTATGGGCCCTCGGATTTTAGAGGGGGATAATCGTCGCTCTGAGCAAGGGCTCTCGTGGCGGCGACGAGGCCGAACAATGCTGCAGTGAGCTTCATGGTGAGTAGGGACAGGTCGTTGTGAGTAATGAGAAGTTAGTGGCCGCGAGAAATTATGAACGCGATATTCGACTTCTGTCTTTCGAGACCGTAACGACATGTTGCAAAGCACAATATATGTAGAGATGCACGAAATTCTGCTGCCTTGAAAGGCCGCTCTACCCTCCCACTTTTAAATGATCCTTCCCAGGCCGCCATTTAACACTGACCTATTTGATTGCGAGATGATTTTCATTGACGATCTTTGCCCTTCAACTAAATATAACCCGCGTAAATGTCCGTGCCGTATACTAGCGTACCCATATCCGACCATATTAAGTAAATTGCTTGAACTACCGCTATTACACGAAAACGGCGGCTTACGAAACCCCACAAGACCAGATATATCCGTCTCCAATTGAGTATATGGGGTTCGTGCAATACGGATAAGGATAGAAATAGATTTCGGGAGTTATGTGAGGTAGCCTAGCTGTGCTAATGGGGTCATCGCAGGACCTACTGTAGCCATACAGTCCACTCTCGAATGCCAAGTCTCCATCCACTTTGCTAATTTCACATCCCTTTTGGGACGGTTTGCCTAATCCGGTAGTGCCGTAATTATCAACTCTCATTAATTGGTCTATATAAGATACAAGTAAATAGCAGCCTTCCTGATTCTTGAAATATATTTCCTCCCTATCTGTCAGGCTCGCCATCGGGTTGTATTCTATACCTACCACTCAGACCTATTGTCTCGTTCTGTCTCGTCAATTTCTGTACTAAACTCGGCTGTGAGGCTTGAAGCCTGTGATACTTGAATCGGAGGAATTTGTGGCGCATGCTCAGAAATTGAGCTCGAGAGAGTCTCGTCATAGTCATGTTCTAAGCTCAAAAGCTCGACACTCTCATCATGGTCAATCGGTGTAATTGGTTGAGGATATTCGGCATCAAGTTGACTCTCTCCTGCAGAGTTCGCCGGTTTGTGCGGCGAGATCAGTACAGGGTGTTTGATGTTTGAGATGTCCAAACACGCTAGTAAGTCATCAGGTGCGGTAGTCGGAATCTCTTCTGTGCCTTCGGACCAAGTGCCGAGGCCAAGTTCTTCGTGAGCCAAACGTTGGAGCTGTAGAGTGGCATTGGTAGTCCATTCTAAGTGGGCGTATGTTTTGAAGCCCCATTTCTTGTGGAGTAGTTCGGATATGGGTTCCAGCAAGTAAGATGTCAGGATGATTAAACTACCGACGACGAAGGTGAATAACAAACCAAAAATACTGAATGAGGCATAAGAAGTACTTTTTGTTTTCTATTCATTGGTCAGAAGATGTAGTTGGGTGCTAACTCAAAAAGGGACAAGGAAAAAGAAAACGCTTACTTACTTGGTTATTGCATAAACCTTTAGTGTTCGGTGCTGTAAAGCCCCTGCGGAGTTGAAGTTGAGATGCATTGGACGGATTAAAGTATACCATGTCTAGAAATGCAGCTTGGATCGATGCTTTCACAATCTCCGACCAGTGAATCACGTCTAATTGCCATTGATTCGCAGGAAGCGGACCTTGTAGGCCCGCTGATAAAGAATTTTTGGATGTCAGACTTTCTGATCCCAATTGCGCTAGGATCTCATACGGCGAGGCATACTGATTATCCCTGAACGCCGACATAAAAAAGTTGAATTGGCCTGCGCTCGTAGTGTTGGCGAAGTTGGCTATGAAATCATCGAAAGTAGTGTTGAAGAAATGAGCGGCGCCTCTAACAGCATCCCTGATGCTTGCTAATGGCCCACAGTGTTGTGCATCCTCAAAGCAAAACTGGTACTGGTCGACACATCCGAGGGGAGATGCTGGATCCTGGGGCAGGTATATCGCTGTTGGGTCAACTTCACTACTAGTTGACGTGGAGATATTCGACTGCGTTGGCGACACGTTGTACCATTCGTCTGTTGAAGGGGCTACGTGTATAACTCCTTCTCCGGCCAAGAAAATAAGTACGACATCCCCATCTTCTCTAAGCATAGGATAAATTGGGATAAAGTCAGATAAAGGGCTAACTTTCCTATTATCTATAAGGTATATGTATGGACTATATTCCAATGTTAGCTAAACAATGACGTCCTGTGGTCCGACGTTAAAGTTCTCGCCAGATTTTCCGGTTATGATAGTAGGGATCCTCTATCAAAACAGACTCTTATAGAAGGGCTTTGCAACTCACGATATAGCGTAGTTTGCGGCGGAGAACGAAAAGTCAGTTGACAAAGCTAATGCATATTGGGATTCGATAGATTGAGCTGCAAACACGTAATCCTTTTCACCAGACGGTGCCAGCACGCTTCCGTAGTGATATAATGTAAGATTGTCGCCCAAAACGCTCGTCTCACTTGTGAACCCTATTGTTGTGATTGGTGCGCAATGGAATACGTTCCTAGCTAGTATCCTATCTCCAGTGGGGTAGTTGTGGCCTAGGTGTTCATGGCTATTTATGTAACCAGAGTCGATACGTATATTGGTCGAGTTAGACCGACACATCTTATCCTGAAAAGGGCATGTCGCTTTAATGTCGATAAAGCTTTCAAGTTTCTTCGTAACAAAACGCCCACAGTCAAGGGTTCCTGCGGTATCATTTGAATAACATTGTTGAGCGTAATTTGCGGCGTTGTCAATTGTCTCTGCTCTGTTGGGCACAAGTGCAATAAGTTCTTGAGAAAAGCTGACTTGTCCATCTTGGTCCGCTAATTTCTTTGGATCGATATATCCACAATTGAGGCTATCGATCAAAACCTCACTACCAACGGCGGTAGATATCTGAGAAGACAAACCGCCTGCCACAGCAAACGCGGAGATACAAACAGAAGCAACAATGATGATAAGCAGTGGCGCGAAACGACTGCTCCTATGTCGGTTGGCCCATACCAGCCTGAGAAGTTGCTGAATTCCTCCTTCTGGCGAAGCAGAGTTTCGCAGTATAGCTTGCCGTTGGTGATAAATAACCTTTTGCGTGGTAGTTGTAGCATACTGCCTGTGAAAGGCAAAGCAGAGAATTCTCCAGAAACGAGTTGATATGAATGCAATGAAGAATGCAGTAAAAGCGATGAGAAGATTGGCTTCTTCACGTCTAAGGGTTAAAGTAACTCCTAGAGTATGACCGCGAGACCAGTTGGTCCAAACACCAATATAGACGGGATAGTGATCGACTCCATTTGAGTTGCCCGTCATGGTAACCATTACTAAAAAAAAATAAACTTTGGGGCTGCCGATAAGAAGCACTTGGCGTGGAATGCCTCTGACGCGAGCTTGTAAGTACTTTATACTCCTCGAGTTTCAATTTTCGACAAAGGACGGAGATTTGGATTTGCCTGATTCTTATGTGAAGAGGCAGTGTAGATCTAATGGAACGCTGTTTCGGATAAGCCGATAAACAACCACCACATAGACAGCCAGCACTCCTTTAATAGACTCCGGACCACTGTCCGGTGGCGTTCTACTAACACATCATTTTGTAACATCAAATCTGTTCGGAAATACAGAATAATCAACGGAAGATCGCAATAAAACTTCAAACAGCACCTGTGTGACCAATGGGTAGCTTCCAGCACTGACGTGAAAATGTTGCATAGGAAGATCGGAGTATGCCGCGAGGCGTTTTGAATTTCTAGCGAATAAGATTTAGCAACGGCCTTTTCTACACATGTAGTAAAAATAGCTCTCTGCAGTGACACCCGAATGAGTATCTATGGACTACGGCTAAGATCCGACGTCGTAATCAAAGGATTAGTGGTATTGTACTAGGAAAAGCCGACATATATTCCCCTTTGTGGGCCTGTTACCCGTGGGGTCGATATCGTTACCTCATATGTACCAGTAGAGGCACTTCCCTACAGTCGATATGGGCATAGTATCCCCCAGGTCTGAAATCGGCACTGACCTAATACAGTAACTGATGAATGAGGGTCTTCCTGGGCTCTTATTCTATTACATGGTATACCTTTACCTTTTAACGTGAATTGTTCTAACTTTGAATAGGAGTGTCACGATAAGCAGTTGGTAGAATCCCTCCAATGCGAGTTTGATCTGCTGAACCATGTGGCATGATGACCATCGTTGCTGCTGGACATTTCCGCCAATATTCCAGGAATTTTCCAGACGCAAGTGGCGCTTTGTGTTACAGCCGTTAATCATGCTCCAACATGCATGTTGGTGAACATTCTTGTATAAAGGTAACCTACCAACACCCCAACACCCCCCACGGCAGACAATTAGTCCTACAAATTAGCTCACTCAAACATGTACGGAACATATGTTAGAATTAGGTATTATAATTTAGCCGGATCCGTCCCTCTCTCTACTGGTGATAGTAGAGTATTCGTTAAAGGACCTTCGAGGTCAAAGGATGACCAAGTGTGTTGGGATAAAATCATTTACACTTCAAAAGCCTAGAATACAAAACATTAAATGAAAATTTGATTGCCCAAAACTGTAAGCTGTCTAGTTCAAGAGCTAGTTCAGGTAAGGGACTCCTCCCAAATTACATACCGATACTCGTGAGTCGTGATCGTGCAGAAGAAAATAGTCAACTTACTGAGTTCTAGCGCCATTAAAACTCTGCTCGGGCTAGATTAAATCAATCCAAGAAATGCCTGATAGGGCAATATTGAATATCTACATTGAAAAGCCTTCATTCCGAAATATTCTAGCTTGCTTTCTAGTGATGGCCTGAATCAGGCTTCTGCCAAGCGATAGCAGCCTGTACGAGAAATAATGCTCGAGGGTTTGTTTTCTCGATAATAATAATGCAGAAGAGTCAGAAATAAACAATGATTCAATTAGGAAATAGTTTGCTATTGTAGCTAGCACAGTGGTTCTATGACTACTTTAAATTTGACCTAAGATACCGTAACAGTCTGACCTGCCTCTTTGCAGTATTGGTAGTGAGTTTGGAACCAGACATACTCCAATGAAGAAAAAGGTAAACTTCATGTATGAGGAGTAATTACTGACAACGTATCAGCAGCATGTGGAGTGATTAACACCTTTCTCCCATTCAATAGGGGAGCCATCTAACACGAAGCCATATTCTAGTGGTGAGTGCCCTATTGAAAGGGTTACCAATCTAAAAGCAAAGATAGTAGGTTAAGCTCCTCTGGGCCTATATGATCTCGCGTCAGTGTCCTGGTATAGATTTGACATAAAGGCAGTTGAACCTACTGTAGAAATGGGCAGGGTAGTAGTCGCCAGCAGTGACCTCAAAAGAGTCTACTGCCCCAAACATTTCTCGACCCTTCCTCCAGGTGCTCCTAATCTTAATCGTGGTATTCCCACGTTTCTCTATTCTGATAAAGAACCACACGTACGTGCCCTCTGTCTCATCTCCGTTGAATCCTGGACCAGTATGCATACCCTCGCCATCGATCCGTTCATCAACTTCACCTGATTGATCCAGTAAGAAAGCTTCAAGTACATGCATTTGAACTCTCCCTGGTATTCGCACGACAATTGTAAGCGTGTGTCCTACTTTGACAGTTTCCGGAGGCTTGATTCGCCAATCGAATTCACATTGCTGTATAGGTAGGTCTCCCATATTAGCGAGTGCTCGCGACATCTGATTTAAGTTGACAATAGGATCATCGGAATCTCGGGATTGGTCGTGGTGACCATTTGACTATAAGCTTATATTGGCGGTCGGAGATGTATTGAGTAGTTATGATTGAAAGCAGAAAATAACAGGAGATTGGGAGAGGATATCTTCACTCGATTTATGTTAAGAGCGGGGATACATTCGCATGTAACAGCATTTTCGTTGTATTCAGAGAAATAAAGGTGAGGAAACATGTCAAAAGCTATGGGGAGAGGCATGATACATATAGGTACAAGAGTGGAGTGTGCTGAACTCCCTTACTTCAGCATTTCAAGTTGTTTGTGTTGAACAGTTACTGTGCGACTGATCTCTCCTGTCGGAAGTCTGAATATGCTACAAGTTATGGTAGGCGCGACAGATGTCAGGATCAGCTGACAACAAGTCATATTGTTTTACTCGTACGGGTGGTATCACCAATTTCGCCCTCTGATCCGTTTCGAAACGGTGGAACAAATCAACGCTAATCGCCTTGATGCAAATTACGCCCTTCTCTCTCTTTGGTACGATATATAAAATCCACTAATGGCGACGAAAGTAGTTAAGGTAGTGATATTTATTTACCAGCACGAAAATTCGACCGGCATGTCGCGCAAAGTACCACAAAGCAATGCCACCGGCACAGTCACCAATCTTTAAAAGTGCTACTTGAGCGCGTACCCTCATTGGCTTGCAACTACACCGTCATGACACTACTATACTAGGGCCAGTTAAAAGCATTCTGAATGCTGCTCGCAGATAGCGTGCACCGGGAAATAGTAAAGTTGCCGCAACGTAGAATACGCGCCCGAGATTGAACATATTGCACGAAAGCTTGTGCTGGATGAAACCAGCGCACCATGTGGAGTGAACCGAAGCCTGCCAATGCTTAATGGGCGCTGTTAGCTTTCTTTAAAGCAATTATTTTATCAGCGATTGATTATATCCCAGTATCTATCTACTTGTACTTGTTGTAGGTTGGCGCAGCTCAAATTAGGCTTAGCTTAGTTGCTGCGTTTGCTTAATCCAGTCTCACCCTGCATTATCAGTCGCCGTGTAACTTGGAATGTAAAAGCAAAGATAACCGTAGCTGAACACTAACATGTCCGGTCAAGCTGCAATTTGAAACTTTACCGTAAATAAATTCGTAAGTCACATGAAAGGCGCTTAAACGGCGGACCATTAAGGCCACTTCCGCCAAACAGTAATAGTGATTGTTACAGGCTGGGACTGGCATGCCAAAGAAGCTGTGGCAAGGTGGTTAGCGTAGCCAGTAGCTAACGCGGCTTGCCAACTAAACCGTACAAAACAGCTCTTCAAAGCTAAAAGCTATAACTACCTCATTTAAAGCTATAGCAAGAGCTGTTACAACAAATAGTATAAGTAGATTTGCAAATAGCCTTACATATGGATAGTTTCATTGCTGAATAAATACCGAGGTATGTGCAGTGTTAATATTTATAGCGTATTTAGTGGGTTACTTTATCATATTATAGTGGACTATACCAAGAATCCCAGGTTCGAAGGGTTATCTCTCAACGTTTACCGTCTGGCGGAAGTGGCCTTAATGGCCCTTCATGCTCTTACGCACCTTACATCTACAAACCTACGCTCAGTGGGTCATATGCATGGATTCAAAATGGAAAAGAAGACTCCTGGTCGGCAGAACGCTACTGTCTCTTTCTCTTCTACTACTATAAGGGGCTGTAAAGGACATCAAATCTTCCCGACCATCGTCTTCAATTTCTTTGTCTCATTGAAACAACACAGAACGGCAGATTTAAGCTCGCTCCATTCATTATTCGCTCTGATGGGGTTCTCGGCAAACTTCACCTACGCACTTAGCATATTGCGATCGCTCCGGAGGCGACCTCGCAAATCACAAGCCCCAGACAATTACATTCTACAATTACCGGTCAAGTTGATTACACATATAGCCGGATTCCTCAGTTTCCCAGACCTGATCTTGTTAGCACAGACATACTACGTCTGCGGATCATGCTTTGGAAACAAATGGTCAGGGCTAAAAAGTCTCGGCCTGAACATTCCCTCTCTCTTCTTCGTATTGCTGAACAAAGAACTGATAAATGGATATGTGAGCAATGCATGATGACTGTTCATCCCATGATCAAGCTTCATACTTCTGGAGCCACACTCTCACGGTCTTCCTGCCCTCATCGAGATGATGGATGTAGAACCTACGATGCCCGTCTCTCAGCTGGCCCGACAAAACTCGAAGTCCGTCATATTCAACTTGATCACAAATATTCTAAACTACAATCAATCAGGTTTTTTGAATACAAGAGAGCCTTGGAAACGGACTCCAATCTCAGCGCGCGATATGTACCACGCTCGGGAATTGGCCTGACTCGCAAGGGGGACGTTAAATTTATGTATGAATCTATCTTGCAGTGTCATAAAAAGAACGGGAAGATATCGGTCAATGATGTTGAAGGCCTGCGAATCTGCGCTCACGTTACGCTATGTTCTCAGCGCCTTCGTTGCTCTGATCACCCGAGTTATCGGCTTCTGCAGGCTATCTGGAGATCCCTGGAGGATCTGGGGGGTGGGAAATTATATGGAGGAGCTTGTTCTAGTTGTGCTACTGAATTCGAGATCCAGCTAGGAACTTATTGGCTGAGCATATACGTTTGGCAAAATTTTGGTGTAGGGGGCTCGCCGGAAGGTCTCGCTTGCGAAACCCGCTGTGAGCCAGTCAGCCTGGACGAGGCGAGAAACCTTGGGAATTTGGGTCAAACCATACATCATAAGCCGCTAACAACAAGGGGCTGGTTCGTGAAGATTTCCGAATCAATACTATACCACGATTCAGCGTAGCCTAAAGGCAACAATCACAGCCTGAGCCGGATTGGTTTTTGGGTGTGGATAGCGATCGATAATACATCTCACAAGAGCCTATACGCACACAGACTCTGTTTTCCTGGCTTATGAAATGGGTGTATTATAACCTTACAGCCAGTGCTCAAGAAATAACGTGAAAAATCGAAAAGTGCCGGGCCAAATCTAAAGGTCTGATCAGTCAACTGCGATCGTAGAATTACTAAGGAAATGGAAGAGACTTCCGTAGATGTCCCGTATGGGCTAGGCTAAAGGGAAATTGGTTCAACGTCCAGAGTATAGGTGTGTAAGCTACCGTAATTTGGAAGCTGAAGGGCCAGACGTGGCATGACAGACATCGTGGCCTCAGGTAGTAACTTTCCGATAATAGAGCTTGTATTCCGGTCTTTCAGTTACGGAAGCCACAAGCCCTCGACTGGCTGAGTGACGGAGCTTGCTAGAATAAGTAGGCAATTCACATTGTCTAAATTTGAACGTTTCGTTTCTCAGCTCCCACAGGTATTGGGCATCTTTGTCTAGACTGTTAATGATTGTTGGTATGTTCTGATTATCATAAAATTCTCTATCCTTAAAGTGCTTGGAGAACTAAATGAATGAACGAATTTCTATTTTCATCTCAATATTACAGCGCGCCCCAACGCCGACAATACCCTTGAAATGTTCGTCTATGTCTATCTAGTTCATATCCAAGGACCATGGTCCCTTGTTATACATGTAATTGACGGCTGTCTCTACGATTTGGAAAAACCGCTCTGCTTCGATCTCAATGTCGTTAAAATGCCACTCTTCTCGTTTGTCGATATTTCCCCTTCTCACTTTCATGTTGTCGTAATTTTCTCCATCAGTTCCAGCTTGCGTTCTTTTCACTGTTTGCACATTGTCCACCACTGGCCCTTGCTCTCCACTACTCCATGTCTCAGATGGGATTATCTTGGCATGAGTACGGTAGTATCCGAGGTTACGCATCCCGGCAACATTCCTGAAGCCATGGTGATCAAGCCCTTTTGGTTGGATTTCGACAACCGCCCCCTCGCCCTGGCGCATGAATATAGAATGCGTCAGCCCTGCGCCGTGGACCCCAACAAGAACATCCGACTTGTGCGCGATGCGGACTTGCTCGGAAAATGAGAGAGTTGCAAAATCAACCACTTGCACGGTGATACGCGGATTCCTTCTGCCCAATTCGGCAAGCAGCCAATTTTCGTTGTTCAAACGCCGACTTTGCCTCCGCCATACGAATGTGACGACGATATAATCCTTTGGTGTCCTAAAATAAGGAGTTTGAACCCCAGCAAAGTCCAAGACTCGCTGGCCGAAGATGCTGAGTGTTTGGGAGTTTGCACATTGTTGAGCCTGTGCGTCATCTTTCCAAAACGGATTGCTGCTGCCCGCAAGGGGAATGATCAAGTTGACAGAATCGAGGTACTCGGCTGTGGTCTGGTCGGCAAGTAGCTCGGCCAGTCGCATAGGTCTTCGTTGGGCATAGAGTCTCCAAAGGTCGAGAAAGGGCCCATCAGGGTGATCATCTAGGATGACGACCTGCGTATCCTTAGAGTCCAAAGGGTGGCGGAAAAAAGGTGGCTGACCTCCAGCGAGATCACTAGGCATACGCAGAATGTCAAAGGTCATCCAAGTCGAGAATATCTCCATGAGACAATGCCATGGGTTGGTATCGCCCTCGCGTTTGACCAGAAGCAGAGTCTTGGGCGGAGCAATCATTGGGTTTTCTCCGATGAGCTGAATTTCGCTTTGCGAGCTGCCTTTCTCTTCATCACGTCTATCAATATTTCTGCGGCCCGCTGACGGTTCTACGTCAATAGCGGCCTGAAAAATGTTAGCAGGACCAGTCTCGTACCAATAGCCAGGCAGCCTGTCAAATGGCAGAAGGCCACCGGTTGTTTCTTGCTCCGAAAACTTCCTCAACGCACAGCTTAAGTGAAATTTCTTCTGCTCTACGTCCAAGACTGCACCACGAGCATAACAAAAAGAATCTGTCTTGTCGTCAAACCCAGAGGCTCGATGAAAACAAGTTAACTTTGCGGCTGAATCGGGGGTGCAATAGGAGGTTGCATGGTCGAGGAAATCTTGGAAATAGGCTGGTGAAAAGCGTGAACAACTCTGCTCGGCCTCAGTTATTGAATGATACTCAAGGGGTGTGGTTGTAATGGTATCGTTAGGTTGAGGCAGTGAAGAAGAGGCCGGGGTTACTGGGCTAGACTTGGACCTCCATTCTGCGGAGTTGAATCGAAGGCTACCCGGTATATGAAACTGTGCGTTCAGGGTAGCAAACGTTAAGCTACAGGCCAGGACGATAATGAGTGCCAACACAGAAGAGCGCCTTTTACTAAGCATCGCAAAACTTATACAGACCACTCGCAAGCAGTGACTGTTCGGTGGAGGAATCCGGGATAGGGACGGAATGCGAAGAAGGAAACGAATATGCCCGAAGGAAGGGGGAAAGAGCCATAATGAACAGGAACAGATATACTTTCTAGCTGACATAGTCATAAAATATAGGCGACATGACAACGGCACTGTTACGAAAGGCGAGTGTTAATGATGTGTTTTATTCACCAACTAGGCTAGCGCGCTTTGGCAGCCTTGCATATAAAGAATTGTTTTCGGTGCACATGCCCTTTCAAGCTTTAATTCTGTTATTTCAGCTCTTTTAGTTTTTATATTATAAAATAATTAAATAAATTCAAAGCAAAAAATGTTTTGTTTTGAATTAATTTATATATATATATATATATTGTTATATGTTGATTTTTATATGTTGATTTCTTTAATAGTTATGAGCAGTTTTGAGACCTAGCATAGCTGGCCATACACG
Source organism: Xylaria venustula (assembly GCA_022578775.1). Classification (NCBI taxonomy): domain Eukaryota; kingdom Fungi; phylum Ascomycota; class Sordariomycetes; order Xylariales; family Xylariaceae; genus Xylaria; species Xylaria venustula. The sequence continues at coordinate 363,833 of MU389346.1, read as the reverse complement.
CGATATAGCCTGCGTCAGGCCTCGTCATACTCCCCTTAATACAGCGTTCAAACCAACATTTCTCGTCGCGTAGCCAAGGGCAGTGTAAAGATGCAGGGATGTGGCGGGACTCATCTGTATCCATGTCGGTATTCTATCATACCGTTACCAATACCCAGCCCCCATTCGAATTTGGACCCATTCTTCTGACCAGGACAGCATTATCTCTCAAAATAGCGACCAATTGCAAGGAACTGTTGGTTTGAAATGTCATATTCTTGCATAATTGCGGTTTTCAATAGTGGTTCAAATGAATGAAGCCGGTGGGAACACACGAGATTTCAGGCGGGCTCTTTCGGAATTAGGAGTCATGAGGCACAGACTCCAGGACTTCTGTTTAGGAGTTGGGCCGTATCCTTATCTGCGTATGTAATTACGATGTATCCCGAGGAGCTCTTCGTCCTGAGTATATCGAGGCTCCTTCAATTTAGAAACATGGATGGGCCCCCATTCACTTCTCTCATTTTCATACTCAGCTTGTGCCATCTAAATCCAGTATATCGGGCCTCATAGGCTATGTGGTTTCATGGGGCCTGGCGGGCTCGTCAACCCATCTTACTGCTACTGACTTATCTTGCCTTCAACATAGCCTTTTCGGAGCAATGTATTCCATATCCCATTACCGTACCTATACATAATGTCACCCTCTCTAACGGTGACATCGCAAGAGGAGCTGAGTTAGCAATCGGCCACCCTCCTCAGGCCTTGGCTTTCCTCCCCCAATGGTACGCCACACCAACGCCTCTAGGATACAGTGCGTTATGCCGTGCTAACCAATTGAATTTTCAGGCCATTGAATAACACGCTTGTATATGGAACGAATGGTTATTGTACGGATTCATCGTTTTCTGCGGATGCATGTACAACCTGGCGCGGCGGCCGGTACGACCTACTCGGCTCGGACACGAGAAGGCAACCGCCTGACCCTAACCCTGTTGACGGGTCACCGTATCCCGAGACAACGACCTACACTGATATCTTTCAAGTTAATGACAATGTTACGCTCGACGATTTCGCCGTTGGCGTACCCCTCTCAGATTGGCTTCAGCAAGGCTACCATCCCATGATGGCACTTGGACTTGGGAGCAATTCCACATTCCTAGCGTCTCTCCAGACTGGGAAGCAAATTGCGTCACGCGTTTGGAGCATGTTCTACGGTTTGACAGGTGCCAGCTCCGATGCACAGTTGGACGGTGCTCTTGTGTTTGGTGGATACGACCAAGCCAAGGTGTCTGGTCAGGGGTATACACAGAAGTTTCAGCCGGACCCGCGTTGCGAGTCTCAGTTGCTCGTGACAATCGACGATATTATCATCAATTTTCCGAATGGGACAGATGTGAGCATTGTGGAAGTTACTACAAACGGTAGTTTCCCAGCCTGCATTGTCCCTGACTACCCCGGCTTGATGACTCTGGGCAACAACCCCTATTTCCTGCTATTTGAGATTTTTACAAACACTAGCATCTATCAGCGGACCTTGGGCGAAGAATATTACACAATGCTATACACCGACGGAGACACACCATACCGAGGAGACCTCTCCATCAACATTCGAGACGGTCCTTCCATCCGGATCCCAAATAATCAGGTTAGTCTCTGAAATCATTATTTCCCCTTTCAGCAGTTTTTGAGCCTCATCGCTCCTGTCTGTTTCCGAGACGTGAGCTAAATTAAAACTCTTTATGGTAATTACTAACTGCAGTGTGTCTAAAGCTCGTAGTCCCAGAACGATACGTTGATGGCTCGACCGGTCAGCTCATGTCAAACTATTCACGATCCAATCTCGTCCTCAACTCTCTCAATACTGTGAACGAGCAAGATTTGAGCCAACTAGGACGAGTGTTTCTCTCCTCGGCGTATTTGATGGTTAATCAAGACAACGAGGAATTCACTCTGTGGACAGCCAATCCTACCGCTTTGGAAGATCTTGTGGGTGTAGATAGCGCGGGGAAAGAAGCCACGACCTTCTGTACAAATTCGACAAGTTCAATAAGCCCGGTATCAACGAGTTCTGCTCCATCAGACTCTGGGTCACCAATGGAGATGGAGAATTCCAAATCGTTATCTTCGGGTGCCATTGCGGGAATTGTCGTAGCTGCAGTAACCAGTTTAGCCATTACCATTGGCGCGCTGCTCTGGCGCCGGAGTAGGAGCAAAGATGCTGACACTGTTACGAGAGCAATCTCGGAATACCAACCTGGACACACTGTGGATTCTCAAGATGCCTATAAATGGGAGCAACAAGGGGGTCTCCCCCAGGAGTTACACGGTCATGGGCGGGAGGTCGAGTTGTCAGGGGAGACGCCGAATCAAATGCAATCGTCGGCACCAAGTGTGCAACGGTTCGAATTGGGAGATTGAAAGCTGTCTCGTTTGAATTACAGAGCTTGAGAGTCAAGGGATGATAATGGATTAATAGCCGTTGCGGCATAGACAATATTCGCAATTCGCGAGAGTGTATATTAGCATCAATCCCTCCGCAGGCATTGCTAGACTTGGGAGGCTCAGTGCTTTTTTCTGAGACTGGAATATATAAACAATTTTATATCACAATTTATTTGTTAACTGATGTTTGATAATGATCATTCACGTTCGGTGAGGGATTCGTCAATCTGGTTCGCCTTGTATTCCGATACAACGTTGCTGCTTATAGTGTTAGAGGCGCGAATGTGAGGCCTAATTATCAATGTAGGATATTTAGCATCAGCAGGAGCTCTTGCTAGATAGCTTTACCATTGACTAAAACGCTCTTATTGACTATAATGATGACCCGAAGGGGCTTAAGTACAAACTATGAAGTTTTGAGTTCGGTTTGCGTCTCTCCCGTCGAGAAGCATTCAATGCCGCTTGTCACGTTCGCTCAACCCGGAGTCAACGGTCAGGTGCTGATCTGAATGCATACCACTGTCTGCGTTTTGAAGTCTATACTCATATCCTTAATATATTTGCTCATATTTATCAAGACTTCTAGTAGTCTATGCCATTCTCGCTTCCGTGAATCAGGCGCATTACTTGTTATGCAAGTCCTCATCCCTTTTTTTGCTGATGAACAAGCTTGCCGCGAACTCACATGCCATTATACATGACATGACAGCAAAAGGTAGGCCTAACCACTTCCACCCAAGCTCTAGGCCTGCTACTAACAAGGCGTTGAACGCAGGTCCCGCCAGGCTATGTACGACTGTGCCTATCATGACTGCAGCGCTATAGATGGCACTCACTTCATTCGCTCGCACTTCACCGCCCATCAAACTCATGATTATTCCATTGCTGCAGTTTCCAAGTGACACCAGTAAGAGTCCAAGTATTTCTATTGACAGCACCGGAGCTAAGGCGATAACAAGAAGACCGATGCTCGTGGCGCCAATAGATGCGACAGTGTAGTAACGGTCACGCGTCCAGGCGGACCAGCCACGAGGGGCAGCGATAAGTCGAGTAATCAAGGGCAGAAGGACCAGAGAGAACAAGCCTTGCGTACCCTGGAAAATTGATAGAAGTACATTACCCCGACCATATGACAAACTGAACTTTATACTGGAATACTGCAATCCGATAGCATTAAAGAGCTCACGAGCGGCGGTCTGAGGAGCGAAAATGCAAATCAGCAATACCGCTTGTCTGTTTGAAAGCAGCACATTACGAAGGGGAGCGAGGAGACTGCTGTTAGGCTTTGAGGAGCCCACTGAGACTTCCGAATCGGAGTCGCCACCTTGTATCGCTGCTGAACTGGAACCCGCGGGGCTTTGGCTGAGGTCGAGAGTTTCAGGAATGAAGCTCGTGACTACGAACGCGCCAAAGAAAGCGAAAGCGACAGCAAGCAAGAGGACAGTCCAAACATGACCAGCTTCCATCAACGCCGCACTGATGGCGGGCCCGAAGAACCCAGATCCAACGTTCGCTGCATGAAGACACAAAAAGATCTGCGCGCGCTCGGAGCGTTCGGTGGTGTCGGTGATCATGACATGCGCAACACTAGACAAGACCGGGTCTCCGCCGCCGATAAAGAGAAAGGCGCCTGCCAACCAAATCCAACGGACCGAGACAAACTGGAAATAGCAAACGGCCACAACCCACGCGAAGGCAAAGGCTATGCCAGCACCGCTAAGCATGAGCACAGGCTTACGACCAATGCGATCTGCGAGCAGACTGTAGGGAACGGTACACAGTACCCCAGCAAACATTGGTGCAAGTTGCAGGAACCCAATCACCAAGGCAAGCTCCTTTTGCACGACATGGGTCTTGCACATCTCATTCGGAGCTGGTAGTTGAAGAAGAGCAGCGGCTCCCGAAGGAGTGGCATAGTAGTCCGCACAGATAATATCCTCCAAGACTTGAATTAGCGCAGCAGGATACAAGCTGCTACCTAGCATCACGAAGAAGACATAGGCGTACAGCAACAAGACAACGCGCCACTTTTGGGGATGTTCAGTGAACTGTCGGGTCTCTGATGAAGCCGGCTCGTCTGGGACGTTTCCAGAGTCGATGTTCCCGCCTGCCTGGAGGAGAGGAGTTGACTCGGACGCATTGTCCGCATGTTGTTTTGTGCTGGCCATCTTCGCAGACAACTTGAACGTGTTTGTTGATTATATAGCAGCTGTCAGAGTGAGTTACGACCAAGGAGGCATAAGATGTTAAGAGCAGTGTGTCGCCCAGGTGGGCGATTGTGCATCTACCCAATGTAATCAGAGATGCGAACCAGCATGCTTAAAGTTCGCTTTCGTCTAATATAGATTGGGAAGTAAGCCGATCAAACCGTCCAAACCGAGCAAGCCGAGTAAGCCGAACAACTTAAGCACATCATTTCAGCTGCGCAGATACTGTGCCGCACCACTGAGCAGCTGGACAGCGTTCTCTCAGTTGGTAGTAGGTAGGCCTTACTGGCGGGTCTAGGAAGATTCCTCGAAAAGGACATATAAAAATCAGTATACCTAGTACCAGGGGTACCGGTAGTAGGGTACTAGTTTACCGAGAGTTTAACCCGTGTTGGGCGACGGGCAGCGATGCGTGCTAGGTGACTTAGCGTAGCCGACATACTGTACCAAACTGTCGGGCTAGCGACCTTGAACATTGTAGACGGCTTCAGATAGTAGACTTTAGAGCAAAAGACTTAGCAAAACGAACATACATGTCGGTATAAATGACCTATTTACTTAAAGCAGTACCCAAGGGACAATAGCGGAACTCTCAAGTTTCAAATGTCCAGCTATACAATCAATCAATGTTACTATTGTTATCAGCTTCAGATGCCAAGTTTATAGTGCACCAGTCTCAGGGTCTTACTCGAGCTGCCAGCTTCCTGCCTAGCAACCTCCTTTTGTTAACCTTTTACAACCTTTATGGTAATAACAATACCTGAAAGTTGCTATTGAGTACAGAAAACCTACCACAAAACTCAATCTGCATCAATTGAAGGGTATTAAACGTACTCGTCCTTTGAAACCGTGAGTCGCAGGCTTTGTTGTTAGAACCACTGGCACGGTGACTTTCTCTTGATCATTTGGAGCAAGAGATTGGCCGACATTTTAGGGGATAATCTTTCAACACTCGATGGCCTCTTGTAAGCGAAGAGTGGTATCAGGAATGACAACACAATTCATTACTAGATGTTGTGTATGGAATTAAAGTAATAAAAGCATTGTCACCCCCTAGAGCTTTGATCATATCAGTGAAAGGTCTCTAATTCCTCCAAGCGGTTCGCCCGCTATTTCGGTATTCTTTTGATTCTCTTTTCTTCTCATATACCTCGACCTCTCTACAACGCAGGAGACAATAATTTCCTCCAGCTGTTCACGACTCAGACCCTGACCATACACTTCTAAACGAGCCTCTGCCTCTAGCTCTGTGCCGTTCGACAGCCCGTGAACCCCGAATGTCGAAATCAGAGGGGTCGACGGGTCTTTTTCTTTAACCGCTCTTGTACCTGGTGGTTTACAACGTATCGCGCCAACATCCTACCGTTCTGCTCGAGAAGCGCATACCTTGTTCCCAACTTGGCTGCCAGCACAGGTGCCCTTGGCCGGCGAATGAGTCGTATTGTTTCTTCCAACGCTCATGACGGCCCCATAACATCATGTCTGCCTTGCTCGTCGTGTACTTATGCAACTTTGCCGTCGCTATCGTCTCTCCAGACGCCTGAATACCTGAAGTTCTAGTTTGTCACTCTTTGGTGATGTGATCACGAGGAGTGCCCGGTGTTGACCGGCACTGACCGGGTGCTTTGACGGTCTGGTTGAGGTTCTCGTCTCGGAAGAAATGGAGTTCAAGCGCTGCTGGCGACGCCATTACCGTTGGGGCTTGAGGCATAGAACCACCGTATGCGGACCCATGGTCGAGGTTTTTTTTTTTTAATTGGTACTGGCGGTAGCGGATAAGCAGCGTGAAAGCTAGAAGTAGAGTAACCCGAAGGTCTCTGCTACTGCATGCTGAGCGACAAATTCGTGTCACTAACGCGAATGCGGTATGTTCTAGTCGTACTCTAGGCAGCGTTTGTCAAGTCGCGTCTGTCTGACGAGCTTTTTTAGAATGTCGTGAAGAGCGCCGATACATCTTGATTATATACCTTTTCTGCGAAAACTTGCTTTGCCACGATAGCATGCTTAATGAGGCTTCAACTTCTTGGCCAACTTTCCTTCCTATTTCAGCAACATATATGCGGTAGTGATAGATCCGATTCTGGAGATCGACCCCATGGGAGCTACTAAACTTGGCATCTTTACCCCGCAACCACATCAGAGACAAGTGCACGTCAGTGGCTGCACACATCCAATTCTGCCACTTTGCCCCCAAAAGTGACGATAAGTCTTCATCTCTTCAACAAGACTTAAAGACCTAAGCATGAGAGTTCAGCGCCAAAACACATTGTCCGGAATCATTATATTGGCAGATTAAAGCCCCCACGAGATCATAAAGTCAAAATGAGGAAGACCAGGAGGTTGAGCCTGTATGAGCGATTACAAGGTATTAGGAGATGTCTTTCGAAGAGAGTTTTATTACTCATTTTTCTCAGTTAGTGAATTTAAGTTTTAGAGCAACAATTATTAGATGACTGCGCTGCCGAGAAGCCTTGCATCACTAGTTCGTTTTGCTGCGGCTTATAAGCGTATGCGTTGATGAGATTGGTATTATACTCTGATGGGATCGCTAAATATGGTATACCATACTATTACCAGCGCATCTGGTCTCGACGGCAAGCGGTAATTGAAATACCTACAGATTATTACACAGTCGCTCTAGAGTGATTCACTCGACTGTCCGACATTACTCGAAGTCCACGGCCACATTCGATGCTCCCATCTTCCGCCCCTCAACGTAGATATTAAACTCAAGACTTGCTCCGGACGGCACCATCTCAATATCATAGTCCAGCCTCTTCAACACTTTGCCATTGGGATTCGAATAATCCTTGAGTTTGGCGTAAGGTATGCCAATATGAACATCGATCGAGCACATACGTTTCACTGCGTCTGTCTTGCGCAATGGCGGGGTCTTCTCCTCGCAATACTCAATAGCCACAGTGATCGAACCACCATAGTCACTTGTAAAGGTATTGTAAAAGCTGTGTCGCACAGCTGTTTTGGTGGAGACCTCTTCGCCCTGTTGCCAAGTTAGATATATCCTTTAAGTAAAATTGTATAGGAGGAAGGAGTTACTTGCCCTCTTAAGATACCATTCCATCTGGTTTGCAGCCATCCATACAGCTTCGTCCTCATCCCAAGCTTTATCGATTTCGTCGTGAGTTCCCGCAACAAACGGGCATCTGTACTTCGCACCATAACTCGCGCGAGAGACTGTGGAGGTAACCTTAATAGGGAGCATATCAGGTTTCAACTTTTTGGACTGGCCCTGGCTGACGACGTCGAGGAAACCCTTAATCACAGCACCTCGACAGATGGCGGTACGGCTACACAGTATTAGTAATTGCCATTCCAACATGTCTGCTCGAGTACTGACGGTCGCATGCCTCCTGATTGCAAAACATCTATACCAGAAGTTTGATATCGGTCTCTGAGATGTTCATAGAGGTAAGGACTTGAACCAAAACCTCCTACAAGGATGATACCCTGTAGACAATCAGTATCGTTTCATGCTACATTTTTGAGAGTTTCCGGAAACGTACAGTGACCGACTCGCCTTTGGCTTTCGCACTCTGTATCTGATCATCTACCAGTTGGTCTATATCTTTAAAGACTCCAGCGAATATCTCTTCAATATGATTTCTGGTTATGCCATCAACACTCTATCGAGAACACGATTTCTTAGAATAATACTTACCTGGTGAACATCATTCGAGCATTTTTGATGATGGGATCACATTTGTCATCGCTCGTCTTGCCGTCAGGGAATGCTCCTGCGGGAACCCGAATGGGATAATCTCGGTCAAGTGACGGGGTAAACTGAGGCTTTACGCCTCGTTCCCAATCCTCCCGCATAACGTCGTTGATATCGTTCTTGCTGAGACGATCCCACCTTCTCCCCAAACACTTCCTACATTTGACTTCGAAGGCTTGATCAACGAAGATTCCACCACAAAGACCACCTATAATGATGTGTTAGCTTGACGCGGTCGAGAATGGAAGCGGCAGATACAACAGTACCTTCACCTTCCACAGCCTCCTCCATCATGATAGGATCAGCATTGCTGACCTTGTATGTAATCAAGTCCTACCACAGTCAGATGTTGATCATCTACTATCATTCCATTAAACGCAAGGACAGGACTTACCACCGTACCACCACCTGCATCGCATACCATGAAGACGTCACCTTTGTTGACTTTGCGCCCAGGTTCGGTGAGCGTGGACAATGCTGCAGACTCGGGTTCGGGAGCAAAGGTCAGACGAGTTTCTCCGGCGAGCCGATCGTCCAACATGCCAGCGATTTGGGCAGCTTGCTGCATGTCCCGTCGAGCATATCCCTTCCATATAGCAGGGACGGTGATGACAATATGGAAACGCAGCGCATCGAGGACGGTCTGTCCGCGTGCCTTGGCAATGGTCTGGAGTGTATGGGCCCAAAGTGCGCGGAGGTAGTCGGCAATCAGATCTACGGCGGTCTTGCCCTCTACGCGCATGAATTGTCGGGCTCTCAGTATGAACTCCGAGGATCTAAGGCTGGGGTCTAAATCCTCCTCTTGTACCAGCAACAGCTTAAACCATCGAACTGGGTCACCATCTGAGGGTACGAGATAGCCCCATGACATCTCCCCATATTCATAGAATATTTCTGTTGGTGCCTTTCCCTCTTCGCGACCAGTTCCTGGCCAGCTGGTGATGATATTGATCTGTTCACTCGCGAAGTCTGCTGCAGTAGCCCAGGCGACACCAGAAAAACTGAGCATAATCACGTTAGCAACCTGACAGGTAGATACATCATGATAGTCCACAATGATGAACATACGTTGTGCCGAAGTCGATACCGATAACCAAAACATCGTCGTTGCTATCATCATTGAAGTCTGAATTCGTCTTCCAATCATCACCATCTTCCGAAGCAGTCGGCATCTGCTCGAGAGCATGCCTGAGGCCTTCTGGCAGTTCGTCGAATGGTGAGGGAGCCATACTGAAAGCGATGTAGAGACTGCTTACAACACTCAGCACAGACAATGCAAATGTATGAAACTTATACACGTGAAGCTTTCCAAGGAGAAACTGAGGTCGGAGGGTAAACCGATGAGCAAGGGGCAAAATCATGCCATACCTAAGGTACCTAGGCACCCGTTACTACTTCATCTTTAATGTAGAGATGATACGTAATGTGATCACAGCCACGACATACTGAGGGACCTTTACTTGACGCAAAACAAGTGGAATAAACATCTCGGTTTTACTAACTTTTATAGGTAATGCGTATGCAAGCCACAGCGTCTATTGAATCAGGCGAACGCGATCCCAGCATGTGATAAGCACTACAGAGCGACGCGAAAAATGCACAAATCCTACTCGGTCAAAGGGTACCCTTGCTTCATGTGGTATCACAGTGAGTGGAAAAACTACACTACTACGGCAGACTTGGGCTGGCCTTGGCGATGGGATCAATGCGAAACTCATAGCTGCAGTTAGAAGCGATCGATATTGGAGGGATTGTGGTAAACAGGAGTGGACGTGGGCTGATGCAGTATACCTAGCGTGTAAGTTGTGCGGTCGGGCCCCCGAGGAATGTGCTGTCAATCCATGACTTGTAGCTACTTAGATACTTCCTAATCTTCTTTCCGGCTCACAGAGGCAATTCTATCGATAGACATCTTTCTAGAAGTATTCCTATCATTTGTAATTATGGCCTCAGTGGAAATCCAACCGTCTGAGTCGAATCCGCTGAGTGCTGTTGCTGACAGTGGCGGGAGCAGTACTACTGTTTCCACTAAAGATGGTCCCGGTGAGTCGCTAAACGGCAAACTTGTCGTTTCAAGACTTAATGGCGCATTCCCTTTATCGATGATATCTTTATTTGCCAAATTTTATTGCTAATCATTTATCAGGCAATACGGCCAACGTACAAATGTCAATCCAGTCGAGCGAGACAAATGTGCAGAAATTGCAACAGACGATTGTGTCTCTGGAACAGCAGCTAGATTCAGAGAAGAGGCTACGCGCTAAAGCGCAATCCGACTTGAAAAATGTTGTGAAGCAGTGGAAGCAGGTCGCTCAAGAACTGAGTAAACAACATACGGATGCCAAACCTTTTCATACTGTGACAGACGATTATCTCAAACAGCTAGTCCAGGAGCTCAGGTATGATGTGAGGTGCTTCTCAGAATCATACTTCGAAGATTTGTCGCCACAACCATGGCCTCAGGAACCTGCGAGAACAGATGGTCGCCCACCGGTTTGCGCATGGCCCGAGGGATATGAGAAGTGTCCAGCGTCCCCCTTTATTGCGCAATCATTCATATGGCGTATATTGAAGAGAAAAGTTTTCGAACGTTATGAATGGCCGTCTGATAGAGCTGTGGGCCGTGACCTAGATGATCTTTCAGCGTTTTTGAAACCTGGTAAGTACGCTGTTGCTATTCTCTGTGCAGATAATCACATACTTACGCTTGTTGGTCGAGAAGTTACTCGTCTGAATGACGCAGAGGGCCCCTCGGACTATGAAGCTCTCAAAAAGTTTCACGTCTGGCGAGCCACAACCGCGAACATGGTTTTCAGCGCAGACGCCGCCGTGAAACCAGAGGATAGGTGGAGTATATTCAAAGACTCATTAATCAAAGATTATATCGACCCGGTTACTTTGCCTTTTATACTGCGCCCGGAATATGGGCGATATTATGATGCGCTCGGCCAGATTATCGAGAAGGCTCTGATTTTGGATCGGGAAATCAGCAGGCAAGCTGCTTGGGTTCGCTGGGTCTTTGAGGACCCCGAGAGCCAATCCGAAACTGCGTCAAAAACTGCGCCCGTTAGTCAAGAAGGCTTGCGCATCATTACTGCTCCAGCAATGAAGAAGCGCGGCAAGTCATCAGGGGACGGTTTTGAAGAGCAGATAGAGTTGCTGCCAGCAGATACTTGTGTTGTTCAGAGCCTATTGGTGCCTGAAACTTATAGCGGCGAGGGAGATGATTCATTCTCGTCCACTGATAGCTGGTACCCTCCAGAGGGAGCATACTATGGTAGAGCCTCTTACTAATTACAGTGCTGCTTTATGGTTGTTAGAACGTAAATTTATAGCATTTGCATACTTACTGATGCCATTCTTTTTTGTCTCGATGCTAGCAGAAGCTTTCCTAGTAAGCTAGTAGGATTTGTATTGTATAGTGTCGCCGGTTACATTGATCCTGATCGTTTCATCTCGCGGCGGTATTTAGTCACACAGCTGCGATCTTCCAGGTTGCGCATTAGCCGGCATATCAAACCATCAAGTCGCAGTTCTACAAGTTGATCACATTCGAAGTTGTGCTTTGCCTAGATGTGCCGTTGGAAGCCCTACGGGTGCCAAGTCTAAACTAGAATGCGTGTAGACCGTTAGACGTTGTGCCAGATGTACTACGTACTGTACATGGAAGAAGCACAGCGATTCTAAGAATAAGTGTTCTGTAGCATTGTCTCCAAAGCGCTAATGATGTGGTAGATGTTCGCAGAGACCCAATACCGGTACACGATAGCTCGTTGAGGCGACTTGGAGAACTTCAACCCCTCTTCCCATGATGACAGGCAACTAGGGTCACAGAATGGCCCGTCTCCTTACAGCCCTTTCGATACGTCTTTGCTTTTAAATACGCTCGTTGGCTCAGCTGGTATAACGCCAAGACCTTCAGCCTCTAAATATTGTCGTCGCTAGCATGGATTCCGCTGTTTAGTTCGCTACGTGTATCCAGCTCTGCGAACTAGCACGGGCCGGTCCAGCATCAGCAAAGTACCCGCAGTATCATGTACATATATGTATGCGGAGTTGCGCAACAAGCCCAGCCCTTGGCAGCATTAGGGGGCCATAGCGCTCCGATTCGTATTCGAACATCAATATCCAATCATTGATTACAACTTCATTGTGCATTTTCCCGTTTTTGACGATACCTGGCGGGGACATAAGAGGCAACCAAGTAGAGCTGCCTAAGCAGTCATAGCACGTACCGCCGTCAGCATTGAAGCAGGCTCTGTGCGGGAGAATGCGCCTAAAGCAGCCACCGTTGAAACGCCTGGTCGCCCAAAGACTGCAAGCCCTATTGGTTCAGTATCAGCTCGACGATAGAGCCTCAGTTTTCGGGGTCAATCGCTCTCCCCAGATTGAAACTTACCATTCGGCTCCTCTTAACTTCAATTTTCTGCCTTGAACTAGCAACTGCTGAGGCGGCCTACTTGAGCATGTATGCAATTCGCCAAAGAGGGCGTTGTCTTCTCTTTAGAAGTCTTGCCAGTTTCTTATACATTTCAAAAATACGCATTTCAACGGTCATCCTATGCAATCATATTTTAGTAGTGTGAGCTTGTTTGTTGTCGAACTAAATATCATATTACAGCACTCCTCCAATTAGCCTTCCTCTTTGTCCTCAGGACAAGTTCTCGCTGTGCTCAGGAACTGATGCATTTCCAAGCCGTCGGCGGTATTCTTGGAATTTGCCTTTGATCCCGGGGGCTTTTCCTTTTCTTTCCTGAGGCTCGGAGACTATCTTGTCCTCGGCCATATCGCCAAGCGGCCTGTCACAAAATACCTGTATCTTTAAAAGCCTCTCCGTCATGTCAAATCGATCTCCAGACGATTTTCCATGTTTGACTAGACCTGGCCCAAGTACCAACGTAACTAACCCGTTGCCATTGTGATGTTGTTGTCCAGGCTCTACTTCCATTGCACCTGGTACAAAGGCACAGGGTACCTTCTTAGGGATGATCCACTCAAAGTTTGCTATTTGCTTGCATATCTCCTTGTCTAGTTCCAAGCTGGAAGAGAGGATGCCCTCAAGTCCCTGCATATAGTCCTGGCGGCGAGACAATCTGAAAGGCTCCAGTAACTGACAGATATGATGGCTCCATCGCTGGATGAGTTGTTTGCGGTCGCTGTAAACAGTCGTCTCGTCAAAAGACATAGCCTCGACAAGCAAGCTTGCCGTATTAGCCCTCCACGTGTGGAATTTTCGCTGTCCTTGTGCATCCCGGCCCCCGTTATCATTTATGAAGCAACCTGTAACTCATGTAAGTCTCGGTTCTAAGTTGTTATTATGATAGCAGATGGGCTTACCGAGAAAGCCACTGATATCATGGAATGCGTTGCTAGCCCCTTGCCATGTCCAGGAGTATCGATTGAACACGTTCTCAAACAGGTACGCCCATAGGAACGCTCTGACTATGTTGACACGTGTGGTCGAAGTAGAGATGTACTTCACCACATCATCTAGTGGGAGTCGAAGAAGCTCGTTCAAAGACTCCAATGAGCCTTGATTGATTGTGAAGTGATCGATATCTCCCTCAAAATGAAGTATGGCGAAATCTCTGATGGCAATACGGAGCATCATGACCTTTTGAATAATTTCATCGTCGGTTGCCTGGTTAGACACTTGGTTCCCTCGTAGGTACCGGTTCAATTCGCTGACTGCATCCAACATAAGCTGTCGCTGGCGGTTTGCATACTTATCTTTCTCGATGAGATCCAGTCTAGTCTGTTGGTGCTTGGCTCGTTCCATCTCCAGTTGTGCCTCTGCATTCTTCAATTGTGACTGAAGATCGTCTATGGCTTTTTCATTCAGTATACCTTCTCTCTCACGGTATCTTTTCTCATTCTCAAGGCTTTGTTCTGATTCCTTTAGTCTTGATTCAAGGTCGGAGGATGAGGTAGGAGGCTGATGAGGCAGGTAGCCCACACTCGGCGCAACAGATTCCAGGTGTTTGTGATCTTGTGACCTGTGTACCTGCTTTGCATTGTCCTGGCCAGCATCCTGTGAGCCAAGAGATTTGTGAGCTTCGTCGAGTGCGGGATGATTAATTTTGATGCGGTCCATCATGGCGGGAATGATTTCAGGATCTTCTGCGTTTGTCACCGTGTTCCTGTTACACGTTTCAGTTGACAACATCGCATTTCATCTGGGTGGTGCGGCTCTGAAAGTTCAAGCATTAAAAGAATGGCATCTGATATCCGGTCGCCTTAAGCCGCGACAGCAACCAGGACGTCCTTGAGATAGCCGGTATGAAGGGTTGGGAAATACTACGACACAAAAAGGAAAGGTATTTCCAATAAAGGCATGGTGCAACTATGGCAAGTCAGATGAGGTGGTCGTGCTAATTTGTGCAGGGTTGCTGCTGTAAGGCGAATATCGAAAACTCCGCCACCCTAGCGATGAAAACAGAAGGGTGCGCATTCCTCTACGCCTTCCCCTTTCAGTACGCCTCCCCTGGCGAGGCTCACACATTATTGAAAATCATGATTGCCACCGACCAGGAAAATGGTACAATCCAGCCGAAGAGGGGTAAAGCTCAAGATAATATTTCCTCCTCGTGAAGTATGCAAGCAAGTCGCCCAATCTGGAACCGCCACAGCATTGACCTCCCAGTTATAGGCCATTAGTTCACACGTAGTATACATGAAGTCGTTTTAAGTCGCTCGGGTAACTCTTCATCTTATTCCTCATACAGAGGGACGTGCCAATAATATGTGCGGCGTAGAGGAGAGCGGGGTACGTCTTACATCGTGGGGCGAAGTGAGGTTGAAAGATTGAGCTGAGAGCCTAGCACCCTCTATGGGAAGAAGATACTTACATACTTACCTATCCAAGCAGACTAGTGTACTTTTAGAATTGCCAGGTCTTACCTCTAGTATCTTGAATCCCTCAATTGCTCTTAAGACAAGAGGGTGGCTTGGCAAGTAAACTAGCGAACTTACTAGATACAGGATTACGACAGAGGCCTCATCTCACCTCTTCGACTGTCCTATTTCATCTAACAATATCGCGCTCTTCTGATACTCATTATGCTCTAAAACTTCATTGAACTTTGTAAAGTTTCGTCTTCTTATAGCCAACCGTCCATGCCGTCAACAATGCTACGAAAAGATCGAATTGTTCCGGAAGATGCCTCTGGCTTCATGCGCAAAACTTCTGATGTGCCCAACGAACGTTGGTCTATGAGAGGCTTGATGAAAAGAATAAAAGCGAAGAAAAGGTCCAATCTCGACGATAGATTAGTTATCGGAATTGACTTCGGAACGACGTCAGTAAGACACTACCTCATTTATGCTCGTGCTTACCCTTTTTCTAGATACTCTGGTATCGCATGGGCTACAGTCGATGACTTAGAGGATGGTGAGATCAACATCATATCTTCCTGGCCGGGTTCTCGACGTGAGGATGGCAAGGCGCCTACAGAACTGTATTATGAATACGACAAGATCATGTGGGGATATGAGGTCCCTTCCGATGCCGACCCGGTGTTATGGTTCAAGCTCCTTCTCCTACGAGAAGAAGACTTGGAACAAGACTTGCGAGAGTCCGATTATTACATTCGTGCCAAAAGGAAGCTTAAGGAGCTTGAGAAAACTCCCGTGGACCTCATTGCTGATTACTTCAGGGCTTTGTGGCAGCATACCCTTAATACTATTCACAAGTCCCGTAGCAAGACTGTTATTTCAGCACTCGCGTTTCACGTTGTAATTACAGTGCCAGCTATCTGGAAAGATTACGCGCGGACTAGTATGCAAGAGGCAGCGAACAAGGCCGGAATTCTCAATGTCCGCTCCGCTGGTCCTACAACATTGTCATTTGTCCCTGAGCCAGAGGCTGCAGGACTTATAACGCTTTGCGAGTATGGCGAGATGCTTAAGACCGACGACGTTTATGTTATTTGTGACGCCGGTGGTGGCACTGTGGTAAGTTTGATGATCGCATCCTGTCCTCTATTTATTATGACGTTGTCTTGTTCGCTCCGCTAATAAAGCTTGCATCACGTCAGGATCTTATCAGTTATAAGATTGGAGAGTTGAACCCTATTGAACTACATGAGGCCGTTGTTGGCACAGGTAAAGTCTCACCATCTTGCCGTCGCCACAACGTTACTGACGTTGGATTTGCTGCTCATAGGTGGTCTCTGTGGTGGTATTTTTATCGATGAGCAATTTGAACGCCTTTGTAAGCAGCGACTAGGTAGGAACTGGAACAACCTCAGCCAGACCGGCATAAAAACTATGATAAAAGGCGAATGGGAGTACGCCTACAAGCCCTCGTTCACAGGCAGAGATTTCGACCGTGAATATCCTATTGGTGTCCCTGATGAGGCTCTCAAAGGCTCGGATAAGACCGATCTGAGACGCAAGCCACATATCAAAGATGGCCGTATTCATTTTACCAGGTATGAAAATACACTCCCACGCCCATCTACGAATTTCACCTTTGCTGATAAAAGATTTTATGGTTAGTTCGAACATAGAGTCAGCTTTCAAAAACTCTTTCTCGAGTATCGAGGCTCTCGTTGATGGTCAAATACAGAAAGCAAAGGACAAGAGACTGTCAGTAAGGGTAAGAAGCCATGCATCACCTCACGTATCAGCTCACTCTCTATTCTAACACAGTAATAGGGAGTTGTTTTAGTCGGCGGCCTTGGAGCAAGCCCTTATCTCAAGAATTATCTTCAAGATAGATATGAGAAACAGGGTATTCAGGTATTGCAAGCCGCCGGAATGAGACCGTATGTTGCACAATTCCCTTCTCTTATTAATCAACTGTTCTAACAACCTTCTCATCTGTAAGACGGACCGCAATCTGCAGAGGCGCTATACTCAAAGGCTTCCTGGATATTCCAAGTGCAGCAGGAGGTGCTTCATCACACGTCAGCGTTGTCTCAACGATTGCGAGACGTAATCTAGGTGTCGCATCAAATAGCATCTTCGAGGACGGAGTCCACGACAAAAGAGACAAATATCTTGATGTTAGCGAGGGCGTTTGGCGCGCCAGAAATCAAATGAACTGGTATTTACGGAAAGTTGGTACCCCTATTGCCTATTCGTCGGTCCAAAAACGTAGTGTGCTAACTCTGTCCACAGGGGCAGAGTGTCTCGACTGAAGAGCCGATTCGTCACGATTTTTATAGGGGCTATGCCACAGAGTATGAATTCAAGGAGAGCGGTGGCACCCTGGTTGATGAGATATTGCAGTGCGACAGTGATATCCCGCCATCACGGAGAACTGACAGAGTAGAAGCTTTGTGCGAAATCAGTTGGGACCATGGTAACGTGATAACATTTGACTCACTCGAGGACTACTATGGCAAGAATGGTAAAAGGCTAAAGAAGCTAGTGTACGAAATTGTGATGGTGCCATCGGGAGCGTCTACTGAGTTCTCCATCTACTATAAGGGCACGAAGGTGGCGTCACATAACTTTCAGGTTTTGTTCGGTCAATGAATGCCACGTTAGCCACTTGGCATCAGAGACTACGTATGTATATTAAGTTATTCTGTTTCAATATGGCTTTCTAAACTCTGCCAAGGAACTCTCGTATAGCATTGAATCCTTAGGTTTCCTCATCAGGCAATTCGCCATAAACCGAGGACACACATCACGAAGGATCTACACATTCTACATACCTTGGGATGCAATGATGTCATCATGCAGCAACAAAACATTGTTAGTTCTTAGTTACTCGCGGTGTGGCACAGCACATTGTAAATAGCCAGATTGCGCCTCTTCACTTCGACACCTTGCTTTCGAGGCAATTCTATGTCTTCAAGTACGTAATTACTCTCATAGAGCTTTGAAGTATGGTTAAGGTACTCCCTCCACTCAAGCCAGACATACCTGAGCCACCTCCTGGACAGACATGGCATATTGCGCCAGCCGGTCATTTTCTTTGGCTAGAAGACCCCGAATATTTTGACCAAATGGGTCGCGATCCCCTCCAGCGAGCTAGGCTGTGGTCTCTGGCCAGCTCTGACCAGCGCGTAAAGAAGCTCGGAGAGATTCTTGAACAGTATCCAAAACAAAAACATAGGAGACTTATGCTTTTCGAAGCAGCTAAGCGAGGTGACGCAGCACTCGTGTTATGTCTTGTACAAACAGGATTAACGGTGCATCCAAACGACCTGGAAGCCAACGAGGAGGAGAAGGATGCAGCTGAGACGAAAGAGGGGGGACAATCCGGAGGTTGGAATAACACTGACGTCGATGATCCAATTCTATGGCCAGTCCATATAGCAGCAAGTTTGGGTCACAGAGACTGTGTCAGGATCTTCATAGAGGAGGCCGAAGTTGAAGTTGATATCCGCGACAACTTTGGACGCACCCCTCTGATGGTTGCTCATGGCCATTTAGAAGTCGTAAGATACCTTTTGACTCAAGGTGCCGAGCCAAAAATGAGAGCTATTGCTCCAAACGAGATCCATGAGAAGCCTGCCAAGCCGTCTACCGGTCCTAATGCTATGGATCATGCAGCCGCTGTTGGTAATAGCGGCGTACTGGAACTGCTGTTAGATCATCCGTCTGTGAAGTCGACTAAAGAGTGGCTAACACCATTCTCCATTCAATGTGCCGCAAGGGGAGGTATCAAATGCTTGAGGTTGCTCTTAGAGCGAGGTGAATATCCAATGGAAAATGGCGTTGGGGCCATAAAGGATGAAGTGTTAAGCGAGGAGCAGAGGCAGACTATTACAGATGCTATTCCTGCTGCGGCGCATGAGGGTGACTTGGAGTCACTAAAGCTGCTTCTTAGTTACAAAGTCTCGACTGATGAGAATGGTAACCTTACCCCCTTTGAAGTCTCGGAGAATTGGCACAAGCAATTCATATACGGTCTCTACGATGCCATGGCCACGAATAGGCCCGAGAAGTTTGAGTTCCTCAACGGTCTAGGGTTGAAGGAACACGAAACAATGTCTCTAGACAGGCTTCCGGAAGCCCAAAATATTAACATTCAGCGTCTTCTCGAAAAGGCAATAGAAGCTGGTTCGATTGACTGCGCTAAACTTCTGATCGAGAAGCATGCTGCAAATCCCGACCGACACCGCATCCCTCCAGCATTGCGGCCGCTGTTCATAGGGTCTCTGCGGAACAAGACTGAAATGCTCCAACACCTGTTAGACAACCACGAAATTGATATTCATTTTGGTAATGGACGTTATGCAACAGGTCCTACCGCCTTATGGGGTGCTATCAATCTAAAAGCGCTTAATACTATCGCCTTATTGTTACAGCGCGGGGGGCCTGTGGACCGTATCGACGAGGAACTTCGCAACCTCAGCGCACCATCAACGGCCATTCTGAGGGCAACCTTTCCTTCACCAGGATATAGGCCGATGATTTTCCTTGAAACTGAAGAGCACGCACGAGAATATGTTGAAGGGGCACGCTTAGTTTGGCAAAACTTGAACCCCCTCTATGTCCGCCTCGAGCTTGACCTAGAGGATAAAGAATGGCTTAGCGCAATACAGCTGCGGAAGAAGAATGAAGAGTTAAGAGAGACGGGCCCTGGAGCGAGGGCGCTGAGTGCAGAAGATGCGACCGACGAGGATCTAGACCAAGACGTGCGAAACCTACTGCCTCCGATGCCGACGCTCATGGATAGAGAGTCTAGGCTGAAGAATGATGACGACTTAATCCCCGAGTTCAAGCCTTTCGCTTCTGTGCCAGGCTTTTAGAGGTAAATGGCGGTCATTCCTGAAGCCCGCTTGGGCAATGAAGACCTTGACTTTCGACATTTTTCCAGCTATATGCACTTGGCTTTCATGGTATGTAAGAAACCGCGTCAGGATGAGAATTCGAAGAAGATGCAATGAAGGCAGAAATCAATCTATAAATATCATGTCAACAACCAGGGAGCCACGCGTGTAAGCTCTAAAAGCGCGGCGCCACTTAGCGTAGGATTCAAAGTGAAAACATAGCAGCACTAGCTGTACACTACTTATTCGAAGTGAATCTTGACTCACAGTTTCGAGGACATATGCATAGACTGGCGGAAAGCGGCGGCCCTTTTGGTTCCTCGCCGTTAACTAATATCACGATCCGACCATTATGGCCGAGACCCAGCCGCCGGCCGAGCTGTTCTACATCTCCGCAAATCCATCAGCGAAAGCGACAATTGTTTTATTACACGCGCTCTTCTGCTCTCACATTGAGTTCAGTCTAGTCGCACCGCACCTGGCAGACTATCACCTACTAATCGTTGACCTACCATCGCACTCGCGTTCACGCGACTCTGACAATGGCCCATTCACTCTCACGAATTGCGCTACACAGGTTGCGAGTCTAATCCGAAAATATGCTCACGGTAGCCGCGCACATGTTGTAGGGCTCTCTGCGGGCGGGTTCGTTGGAATGCAGCTGGCGACGGAGTATCCCGAACTTGTCACCTCTCTTTTCGTGTCGGGAGCGACACCATTCCAGGGATATCAGCGCTGGCTCGCGACCCATCCGCATGCGCTGTACCCATTGCTCGCAGCGACCACGACATGGGTGCCGGACTCCACGTACCATTGGGCGGCCGGTCGCATGGGATTGTTGCCGCACGAGGAGCTTCATGCGGAGACCAAGGCAAATTTCTCCTTTGATTTAGTGAAGCTTGGGTATAGCCAGCTAGCTGCATTTACTCTGGAAAGTAGCGTTGCCTCTTTCGCAGAGGCCGGTATTCGGACATTGGTGTTAGTGGGTGAGGTTGTGGATGATGCTCGAACAGCTAGGCTGATGGGGCAATTGCTCAGAGAAAAAGGTTCTCCAGAAAGCGAAGCTATGTTAGTTAAAGGTGCACAACATCTTTGGGATTTGCAGTTTCCGCCTCTATTCGCTGAGACTGTGAAAGCGTGGATAGAGCGTCGACAATTGCCCGGTGGACTGAAGAGCTTGTCTTGAACTGAGGTTAATATCAGTCGTTTGGTTTAAACAATTCACTCTACTGCATATCAATTGATACCTGTATAATGGTTTACATGATCCTTATTCCAGTTGGGATTGGTGATCATATTCCCCATTGCAGTACAAATAGGTACTCGACGACCATACATACCCCAGGGCAAACCAGGTATACTCCCCGCCTGCAATACACGGCAGAAGTCTTAAGTAGCTAGACTCTTAACGAAAAAATTGATATAGATTTGGGTATGGGACGCAAGTGATCAGTATAAGATATTTAGTGACGGGCTATTAGAACGAAAAAGGGCAACGTAGAGGGGACTTGACATCGAGTGCTAATACATTACCGCGCATCTCATCACGACCTCTACCAACATACGCCAACGGCCCAACATCCTCAATCAAATAACCTTCCGGTATAAACTTACCATCGTCAAACACCACGCTGCTAGCTGTCCCATTCATCCACAGCATCCATGCGGGAAGACCCCA
Source organism: Xylaria venustula (assembly GCA_022578775.1). NCBI lineage: Eukaryota > Fungi > Ascomycota > Sordariomycetes > Xylariales > Xylariaceae > Xylaria > Xylaria venustula. The sequence continues at coordinate 342,056 of MU389346.1, read as the reverse complement.
CCGGTCGAGCAGAGTTGTCTTGACATACCAAGGACGTCCAAGCCATCGTTGGGACTGATAACGACCGGTGGTCGGATCAGGGGTCTCGTAATTGTATACGCGACGAAGAAAGTATGGTCGTGGTGGACAGGCGTAACGAAGAACGTATTTTCTTAAGGTGATCAACAGGTTGAAGAACAGCTCAAGGCTCGATGAGGGGTTTGGGATCCTAATATGTGAGTCAGTATAAGAATACACTTGCTGTTAACCAATATATGAGTACGACTTTGGAACTTAGAATTTTACTCACCTCATCGCCTTTTGAACACGGGGGCCAAGTAGTATAGCAACGATGCCCCAGAGCACTCCGTGTAAGCTCCCCGGGATTTGACACAACATTAGCTCCCGGGTGGCATTCACCACCTCCACATTGGTGTCTGACGCTTCTACACAACGCTCTTCATATTTCTTACTCCAATCATCCAATTCCTCTAGCCAATGCAGGCCATCAATCCAGCCGCTAGGGTGAGAAGGCAGCGACTCGTAACCGATTTCAAGGTCCTCACCCCACACCTTGAAGCAAGTCGCCAGGGCGCAACGCTCCATATCGCTTAATGGCCGCCAGTCATACTCAGCCGTCCATCTCATAGGCTCAAGGGTGAATAGACTCAGGGTGTATAGCATGTCATCATTCGAAATACGTCCCGCCCGGCGGTAAATATTGTGCAGGTAATTGGTTCGTGCGACAGCCAGCTTCGCCTGAGGAGATTCAGGGGAACGCATGACCATGTTCGTGAGAAGAACACTGGTATCAGCCGCACGTTTGGAGGTTGCCGTGATATCGCCTGCCCTCCCAAATTGTCGCGTGGTGGCCAAAAGCTTAGAGATAGAAGGGATACTGTATGTCTGATCAATTGGTCAGCTTGGCGGGCAGAAGGCCCATTGTGTGAAGCAATAGCAGATATGCGCGCTGAAGTACCTTGAATAGAGCGAAAAAGATCGCGGCCGAGAACACAGAAGGAAACTGCTGCTCGGCAAGCCAAGTTTGAATAGCATGAGCGTCTTTCAGAGTCATCTTCGCAAGCGACGTTCTGTCGTTGAAATTGAACCTCCTTTCCATTGCACGCTTCTGACTGTTGCGTAATGTCGTACAGAAGAGCACATATCCAACCACGGCCGTGAAGATCCCCACCCTCCATCCTGGGGTGCTCTCCGGGATTATGGTCGACCAAAAGCGATGCGCGAATTCCATCATATTAACAAGATGACGAAATGATAAGCAACTGGATGGTATCGCGACTCGGAGAAATACGTGGACGAGTTTATGGGTGTGTTGCAGGCCATTTTCCATTTAAAGAATTCAAGGGTGTTCGTAGCGTCGTATTCAGGGTAGCTGTAAAAGGGGGTGCGAGCTTTTGGCGGGTTACGGCCCCCATGTGATACCCCTCTCGAGCTGCCAATTGATAAAGACCTCGATATTGCAGAGTCTATATGGCTCGAACCCCTTTTTATAGACATACGGGGTTGATGCGACTTACCGATTATATGATTTCTCCTGCATTCATATCTACCACGTTGATTAGCAACACCGTCATCATTTTTCCCCGACTTGGATGTCTTCGATTCAGCTGATGCACTGACAAGCATGTCTATTGCGTAGCAATGCAGATTATACTATTGATAAGTGCTACCTGCCTAAAATCACCTCCTTATCTCACAAGGGTTATAACTTGAATGCTGATGCACTGGACGATCTATTTTTGGCGATGCGGCGATGCAACGAAACAGGAAATGCGCCGATTTGCTTTCGAACCTCGAGCTATGAGTTCTCCGACCGAAGAACGGTAAATATAGCTACTGAAACATTACAAAAATCTGATTGTAGTTTCAACAGGATTGTATACATTATTTCAAGAAGCTGTTCTCGCCTGCATTGAGTATCTGGTGTCTCAGGTCGGATTGACATGGCTTTACTACTTCAACTTCGAGACATAGACAACTCGACACTGGCCTCGGCTGGACGCCGAGGGTGGGTCTCTTCCCCGGATACTAGGGGCACGATGGACATCATCTGGCCTTGCCTAACAGCAATTGCACTTGTGCTATGGACCATGCTTCATCTTAACCTCCCAGCTTCAACAGACTCTGAAAAGACGGTAGCGCTGCGCAAATTACGGTGGCTTCTGCTCGGTTTGCTTGCTCCCGAGCTTATTATGATGTTCTCATTCGCACAATTCACGTCTGCCCAGCAATCCGTGGAGGACATGAAGAATCTCGGCAAAGCGCATTGGACTCTAGTCCACGGCTTCTATGCTGATAGCGGAGGATTTCAATTACACGTACCTGGCTACAAACCGTTCCCTATTACTGCAAAGCAGGTCGCGTACTTGACACAACACGGATATATCGATATGCCGACGATCACTAAGCGAGAGATAAACGACAAATCTAAAGCTAACCGAGAGACGAAGGTCTTGGCTTTCATACAGACAGGTTGGCTAGTCACGAAATTGATCGCGCGGGCCGGTCAGGGGCTTCAGATCACCCCATATGAGCTGACCACTGTCGCTCTTCTCGTTTGCTCCTTCACGACGTTGGTTCTTTGGTGGGACAAACCTCTTGACGTTCGAGCCCCAACTTCTATCCACTTGAGGGAAGATATGAAAGCAATCATAGACCAAGCTGGTGAGGCGGCTGGACAAGGATTCACTGATACACCACTGGACTTCATCGAGAAAAACATATACTGGTCGAGAAAGGCTCATGAGCCGCTGCTACAATTCGTTTTAAAATGGGGTTTTCAGACTTTCCCAATCGACAGTAAGTGTATTATGACTTATTTACGAGCGAGCTATTCTCGGCTAAGCACTTATTTCTTAATAGGAATACCTAATGACCGAGATTATCACCCACGAAACTTTAAGCAGAATATGTATCTCGTGCTACCGGTATCTTCTTTCGGGGCAATTCACTGTAAGAATAACCTCAGAAGCTACCCTTTCGTCATTTGGATTACACACAAGTATTTCCCTCGTATCCCCCTGGGATTTCTGAATTTATACAGAATGCGTTTGGGGTTCTAATTGCTAAAAATTGATTATTTTAGTAGCAGGGTACAACCTCAGCTTGCCAACTCCAGCTGAACAGATCCTATGGAGGGTCAATAGTATCATCATGGTGGTAGTCCTCTTCATCCATTGTGTATCTGAGTTGGTGGGATTCTGGTTCACAGACTACAAAGCTGGGAGCCTAGATATCTGGGGCCAATACAAGAAGCGAATACCCGGGTGCTTTATATTCATCGGCATGTCAGTTGTATATTTCTCGTCGAGGCTACTGTTGTTAGTTGAGTCAGTCATCAGTCTCAGAGACTTGCCAGAGGCAGCCTACCTCGAAGTGTCCTGGACACAATATCTACCCCGTCTTTAGAGCACTGTACTCTTACAATATATTGCCCGAGCGGTATTGATGCAGCAGAGAGACCTTGTTATGAAACTGTACTCGTTACCATTTGTAACTAGTGGATCTGCAATCCTCTTGAGAGCTAGATCTTGATATTCTCAATCTAGATATGAAGTACCGAAGATATGACTATTCGGTACGAAAGCCTCTGCTCGTAAGTGCAGCGATTTGGCGTCCTGAGCGGCCTGCCCTCTCTCAAGCGCTCGCTATTGCAGCTCCTAGTGCCTTATCCTTCGTTCGACTTCCAATGCCTCCGCTTCTTCTTTGAACATACTCCCTTCCTTCTTTTCTTTGCCCATCCTTAGTCAATCTTTCCATACTGCGAATCGGTTACCAAAGTTTTACATTAAGAGTTAATTATAACTACGAATTCGACTCGTGGCATCGCCATACAGACGCTAATCCCTAGCGCAGGTCATAAGGGGGTGGCTTGTGAATGCTGTGGCTGGCAGAATACATTGCTAATGTGGTTATACTTTTCCCAAGCTTTCAATAAACTTCACCGTCTGTAGGACAAACTCTGTAGGATTTTCTTCGGCAATCCAATGACCAGCTTGCGGGATCAAGGCGCTCTTATATGTACCCTCTTGATGAAGTTCGGCAAGCATTGACGATGGATCAGCTTGCGAGCTCTCTTTCCCCATCATGTTCATAGTTGGAATACTGAGTTTCCCGTTTTCGGCTATCCATTCCTTGTTCTCTCTCGCATCATCTTCGAAAGCCCGGTACATCTCAAAGGCAAATCGTAGAGCTCCGGGCTGCGCGTACTGTTGCGCGTAGTGATCGATATCCTTATCCTCAAATGTCCCCAGTCGATACGCTAGCTTTTGGAAGAAATGATTGACGTAGATGCGCTCGCGCCCTGATACCAGGGCAACAGCCAAGTCAGGCTCAGAGTGGAATATGAAGTGGAATTGCTTTACTGCATTTGTTGTCCGACTGCAAGAGGTCTCTGTAAGTACTGATGGCAGTGTGTATTTAGTTGTATATCACTTACTCTTCGATATAGGCTGTAGTCCCAGGAAGAGGACACTCGCCCCAAACGAGACTTGCTACACGATCTGGGTGACGGGATGCCAGAGCCCAAGCGATCATGCCACCAATATCATGGCCGACCACATGCACAGGTTCGCAGTCAGGGCCATGCACGACATCTAAAAGCCGAACCACTACAACATTCCCAGTCAGTCATTGCCGGGTCAAGCTTGGTGTAGGAAAATTCGAAGCAGCTGGAAGGTCACAAATTGCTTACAGTCTTCTGCCATTACGGTCTTGGTGAATCCACTTGATGGCTTTGAAGACGCGCCCACGCCACGGTAGTCCGGTGCCAACACACGATAGCCATGTCGCGCAAAATCGGTAATAACATGACGGAACTGGTACGACGATTGAGGGAACCCGTGAATGAGAAGTATTGTGCCCTTTCTTCTGCCACCGAGAGGGGCCAGAGAGTCACAAGTGATGCAGCTGATGCGCACATCCGGTGTAACTTGCTCTACGGTGTGTCTCCAGTAACGAGATTCATCTCTCCAATGACGAAGTTCAACCCCGGGTCCTCTCCTAGGGTCAGAATCCATTCTGGGCCGGGCTATCACGAACGAAGATAATAGGCAATACAACAATGTATCGTAATAATCCAACTAATTCCGTCGCTTCAAGTTTATTAGCGAATATGATCCCTTTTTGTACTTGTTGCTGGATTACAAATGCGTGGCTAGCGCGCGCTACGTTATGACGTCGCTATGAGCGCAATGACGCTGAAGATTTGACAAGGCGTAGCTGACCCGAAAACATCATTAGAAGACTCACTTTATTTCAACTTATCGAGACGGTCATCGTTTCAGGTAAAGAGCAGAGCTGCTGTATTAAGAAAACCTCACACGGACTACCAAAGGCAGTCTGTCTTAACGTTAAGCAAACGCTATACTCTCTCCTCCCACCTACAATACGAATACGTTATTACTTTCGGGTCTCATCTCTATATATTAATACTATTGTTAATCAGTTACGTTCCATGCAATAGAGCTTCTTGTTGGAGGAGCTGTGCTATGACCGTTTTGGATTGAGACGCTCAATTGATTTGCAACCATCACCAGCCTGACAACTAAATCGCAGTTGTCAACATGGTTTTGTGTCTTTCATGAAGTTACCAAATAGAAATATGAGAAGCCTCGAGATGTCCATACACTATATCATTGTGAGTCATATTCATCCGACTTGACACAATGCAACAGCTACAGCGACTGTGATAATCGAAGGTTCTCTTCTTCCCCCTTTTTCGATCTGTCTCAAGCTCACTGTGACGCGCAATGTGTATCCAAGGTAATACAAACTTTCCATCGTGAGATAGAAAAGTTTCTTGACCTAGAGGCTTCAAACAAGATCCTTATCGAGTGCACACACCGTCATGAATCCATAGTGGTCTCATGCAGCTAAGCATCGTTCACACTTATCATCGAGCAGGGTTGGTCCTAGAAATGAGGAGGTGCATGTATGCCTAAAGCTTTGCCTCATATATCCCTATCTTCTAGGCCCCCAAGTCACTTTCGGTCACCGAGTTACTGAATACTTCAACGTCGAGCGCACTAGCACCTGTTCCCGGAAAAACTAATCAAGCCAGACCTTGTCAAATATGACTCCTTCTCGCCCCGAAGGGGAAGGTGCTTGCTGGAAGACGATACAAAATGGAACTTGAGCGAGCATTATTATCAGGGCATGAAAAATAATAATATTCAAAGACACGCCTTGGCCCAGGCACCAGTAAGTATGCCTACAATTCCGAACAATCTGATACAATCCACACTCTCAAAGTGGAGACATCTAGGGGAGGGGTATCATTACCTAGGATCCTATAATACAAACAAGCCAACTTTACACACAAACAAAACTGTAGCCAACAAATTAAAAAAAAAAAAAAAAAACATAGAATGGGGACTTGCACATTAGTGCTGCAACCCGCCATGCTCGTGTGAACTCCTCGAGGGGGCTGAAAGGGGGCCTCGGATGCATATTGCAACAAATTCGCTCTCCCGTCCTATGCATGCCTAACAATCTGACCATGTGAACCGTAATACGCCTAATAACTCGAAATTCGTAGTATTTGCGCCTTGAAAGCAAAGATAAAACAGAAAAGACAACCATTGAAATGCAAACCCCATACACCATGACCTGTTCCGAGGTTTTCGTGGTCTCATGAGGGATATCGTTCAAAGAGCGCTGTGAACAGCAGGTGATCCTTACTGCTGATTGTATTTGATGAATAAGGAGAGATGCCGGTAAGCTACTATTCGGCCGTAGCAACAAATTGGTATGCTTGGGGTTTGTCGTAATTTTGGGCCGCTAGACGGTAGGTTCTGAAAGTAGATTTCTCAAGTATCAACGGCAGTACCGACCAGTATGATCAAAAGCATTGTTGTGTCGTGATAGCTATTGGCAGAGAGAGGGAACGTAGCCGGGGCAAAGTATGAAAAATGCCTTCGTACTCAATTTTGTGATTGCAAGATGGTCAGCGACAGCTTAAGACATTGATGTTGACCGACCGACAAGGCCAGCATCTCTTAGTTGGATGAGAAGTGCAGCCTTGTCTTTTTCCAACATGTCAATCTGTTCCATCATAGCACCCTGTTGAAGATAACCCGCCTCAATTTTCCTTTTGAGTTCTTGATTCTCATGACGAAGACGCTTATTCTCGTCGCGCAGCTCATCATCGTCAGCCTTTCGTTTAGTCCCAACTATGGGGCTGGCTACGGATGGCACGGGAGAAGCAGCCATAGGCAGAACAGGGGCTGGGAGAGGAGAGACCACAACAGCCAGTGCTTCGTTGCGGCTCAACCCAGTGGTGAGGTCCGGGTTCTCGTTTTGCGTGGCTGGTTCTAGCCCGTTAGAGGTGTGACAACGCCGTAGATGCTCATTTAGGTTTTCTAGCCGCGCAAAGCTACTATTCTTGTGGCGCTTACAGCCCTTGTGTGGACAATACAGTGGGTTCTTAGGACCGCCATGCTTGCGATGCACCTCGCGTTCGTGACGTAGGAGGCCCCCGGAATAAGTAAACCCGGGCACATTTTCACAGCCAACTGCAGCACACTTGTAAGGTCGTTCGTGCTTGTCCATGTGTTTGCTGCAGAGTAAATAAGTATGGATGCGGGGCAGGTATTCAGGCTAGAAGATGACTTACTTCCATTCACATTTGCGGGAGAACTCCCTGATAGTAGCACTGCAGTCATGCCACGTGCAAATAAACTTACCCTCACGGTTCTTGGCGATCTGTCGTTCAGGCTTCGGGATAGGTTTCATGCGGGGCTGGACGTTCTTCGGGGTGCCGCCCTTCGCGTCCGGAGCAGGAGGAGGCGATGAATACCGGTTTGGCGGAGTTGTTGGTGCGAGACTGCTTGCCGACGGCGTAGGTGAAGAGGAGGGGATGAGGGTGGGATCACCGTTGGGATTCAAGGGGTTGAAGGCCGCGACCTTGGCATCACGGTGATCACCGGGAGCGGCATATGCGCTGGTAGGCAGCGGATTTCTTGTCTCATAGACAACACTCATCTTGTACAAGTAGCCGTCCAGGGACTTGTTGTAAGAGCGCTCGACGCTGAAGACCTGCAGGAAGCTCAGGCGGCCACGCTCACTGTCGCGATGCTGGCGAGGAAGCACGTAGCGGCGGCACGGGCCCAGACACGTCCGATCTTCCGGACTGACAGGATCTGTCAAGACGATCTGGTAATCTTCTATTCCCTTCTTCACGAGTGCTTCGTGGACGTGTTGGACATGCTCTGCGAGTGATTCGAGACCTAATATGAAGCAAACGATGAGGGTTATTAGCGGCCTGAATTATGAGGTTGCAATTAGGACGCGACTTGGGCAACGTCAGATGGGTTGGGTTAGGTTAGACTGGATTGGTGGAGCAGCGTCGCATGAGCGGGGCCTTACCTAAGCAGGCAATGGATGAGGGGGACAAGACGGAATGGAAATTGGCAGAAAGTGACTAAGAGGGCTACCAGTACTATACTGGTATAGGCAGTTAAGGGTGGGGACAGCGTGCTAAGCCACACTGGCCGAGGGGCAATCCGGTGACGCGGAGCCCAGCCGAAGCCTTAATGCTCAGCCACAGAAAGACAGCCAGACAGTCCAAAAATAGAACTTTCCACATCAGGCTTGAACGCTCCAGGCAACACAACGAAACAACGTAACAGCATTCGCCACGTGACGGGGTTGGATGGGGCGGATGGAGAAGGGATAGAGGCCAATACGAGATTTGTGAGTGCGGAAGAAAAGAAGATTGAACACAGGCTAATATCTGCGAGAAGGCAGAAGCATTCTATCGCAAATGGTTGGTCGAGCGAAATGACTTACTCTTGTGGTCGCCGTCGTCGATTGCTGGCCACACTTCGACTACATAATCCCAGTCTTCGCCCTGGGGGCGTACACAAGTCTCCTGGGTATCATCGGGTTCTTATATAGTCAGCCAAATCCGGCACTTTCTTAGGCGGCCATGACTAGCACGCCGCCACGTTGTGGGGATGCCATCAGGCAAGGCGCCGAAGCTGTGTGACTCACCAAACCGAAGCTGCCCTTCTTGGCCAGCCTGACTATCCAGCTGCCTTTCTATCGAAGTATTTCCAAACAGGATATCGTCAATAAAATCGGAACTCATTCCTGTCATCGTGAGAGGAGTGAGCGACCCATCATCTGGGCTATCCAACACACCATTGTGCTCCGATCCGTGTTTTGTCATCCAAGTTTTGGACCCGTCTGCCTGCCCGTTGACCGACAAGCCGTATTGTTCATACGACATTACGTGCTTATTCCTAAGTTGTCAATTAAGTCCTTGGAGAGATGTGTCACACGATTGGTCATAACTGTACCTAACGGAGAAAGCCTTACTGAATCTAATTAGAAGCGATTCCAGTTAGTCCCGTTTCTATAACAGCTCATTGACTTGTGGGAAGCAGGGATCGGCCGATAATACCGCTTATTTACTATAGTAAGTAGTAGCTGAGGCGTAAATGGTGTCGGTAAGATCGTGTTCAGCGGTAAGAGCTTGAGAAGAAACTGCGATGAATATCAGGATCAAGACCGTGGTAGGCGACGTCTATCATTCAGCTATGATTAATGAGATTTCCCTACTTTGCTCTTTTCATGAACTAAACCTAGGTCGAGGGCTGAGATGTCTTATGCAAACTAGTATTTTCAGGCTCGAACCCAAAGCAGCGATGCCTCAAAGCCATGGTACCTGATCGATCAGCCACAGGAATTATCAAGTCTGCTGCTATGAATTACAACAAAAGAAGAGACATTCTCCTTATCTAAATGTCTTATGGGATCCCTTTGTAGGCATTCCATAGTAGACTACCATCAGTCGTGCTGTTTCTATTCTCATTGCCTATATTATCTCGAAAGTGCTTGTAATTCTTACTGGACAACGCTTGGAAGGCAGCATGAGTTCCCGGAACCCCTTGACCACTCTTGCTAGTCGCCAGTCAGAATTATCTCAGGCAAAGACTGTAGAGTCGTGTGCACTAGACAATTCCATTGGATACTCAAGAAAATACCAGGATAAATCACCGTTCCTGCAACTCCGTCTTATCAGTATAGGCTTTACAGTACTAATTTCGCCCTGATACCGCATACATAGGCCAATCTGCGAATGAAGCTGCTTCCTACCTCCGCACCAAATTACATGAGTCGCCGCACAGACCGGTCTCCAACTTTCGTACATTCCCTACCCAACATCACAAGAAATCAACTATTGTTTTCAATCGCTCACTACACATGTAGAGTCATATCGATACTGTATTACAAAATTCTGATTGGCCGGGCCCTAGTCAAGCTCAACTGATCTTAGTACCAAGCCGATGATGCAAACTTAATATCACTTTATCTGTTTAGGTGCACGTTCCTGTTACTACTTATAGGGGCTTCTGCTGTCATACGGAAGAATTATCTCCCGGAGCGGGCTAATAATTATATATATAAAGGCTTGACGTGGCCCAAGGTCTTCGTTTTCTAACTTAAAAATTAAGAACTTTTGAAGCTATAACCAATTATTAGATTATTAGGAATGAAGCTATTCCCAAGTCCAGTATAACTGCCCTTGTGACATCTGCAGCCAACTACAAGAGCGATCTCATGGCTTTCGGGAAAGGCCTGATGACGAGCTGTGTAACCAGACAGTTATCTTCTGTGATAGAAAATAACCACAGAAGAGGATCAGAGATTCATTTCATCTTTATAACAGCAAATCAAAATATGCCGTCGGTCTGACAAGCCCCTGTATCGAAGTCTTCATGTACACGCGAATACACGACAACGTTTCATAATCATTGGGACCCTATACAGATATGCCCTTAGTTTCTAAAATGTGCAAAGGGCAAAGAGTACGGAAATTCCAAAGACATGTGGTTTTAGGGTACTAAGCTGGCACTCAAAGAACTTGCTAAATTTATTACAATCAGATACTCTAACCCCTTTGATTTGCCGAGTTTGTAGGATAGGTGCATGCTTCATGAGATGATGCACACATAAAAGTTGGGATTGAAAAGCAAGACGTTGATAGATCTAGAGGAGACGGGTGCAAGAATTGCCGGGCGCTATCGTCCGATAGCAAATCTTGAATAACGTAAGCTCGTATGCGCTCTTTGGCATTGCGCGAAAGAGGGAAGTCCAATCGATCAAAATGGTAACTTCGTGTCGAATCCTTTTAAAATTCAAACCGGCTCCCAAAATTGGGTTGGCTCTAGGGCAAGGCGAATAAAGAGTCAAACTTAAAGAAGTTAAGTATTGGGGGCTTTTTAGGTCAAGAGAGTCTCGTACCAACTTAATCAAGGATAGTGTTTGCGAACGTATTAGAAGACCCTATTGAAATAACAGGCACGTTTTGCCGACTCTAAAGACGGAGGAACTCACAACCCAAGAGCACAATAACCAGTGTGAACAAATTCGACAAATAAGCTGCCTCTACCTTATATGGATATGCCCAGTTGTATAACTTTGCTCACTGTAGCTGGTTAATACTCAGATGTTCCTTTGATGACAGTATAGACCATTTGGTCTAACAAAAAATATAAAAAGAAATGACAGATAAGGTTGCCTGTGTCGATATTTTTATCGAGAAAACTACGATGAATATGTAATACCAAATAGTGAACTACCACCTTATCCCATTTACTTAGTTCCGACTCTGTATGTGTGTACTGATCAGCCAACCATACAAAGAGAGTATTATGATGTTCCCCGAGTTCGTAGGATATCTTCAATATACGCTATATCGAGGAGCTTTCCACGCTCTCACCAGTCGTCGGCGTAGGCTCTCTAATCGTTAAAGTTGCTGCACCACATGATGCAACCGGCAGAGAAGTACTACGGACGGCTCAATCCGCAATTCGCCCGACGTCCCAACAATCTAATATCTACTCGGCAGCTTTCTCTAATTCCGTAGGACGCTTCCAGTATACGCACAGTTTACCGACTGCGTTTTCTTTCAGCAAATTCTCTAGCGGTTTTATGATTACCAATTCGCCTCGGCGCCACCAGTTCCGTCTTAGCCTGGGGTCAAGCTATATAAACAGGTATCGAAGGGACTCGAATCTCATCAAGGGTTCCAAATAGCTAGCCCATTTCCTTTCTCTTCGTTGCTTTCTTCCTAACCAGACGTCCCATCGTGTAGGCAATTCCCAGGACCGTAGTAAAGGGGGGCCATAACCCGAAGCCAAGTAGACCTCGAGGCGCGTTATGAAAAGGGCACCAACCCCTCTGAGAGCTATTGTATAATTTCATGATCTCTGACATAGAAAACATTCAAGCTGTAGAGTAGCAGAAGCGCCTCATTGTATGCACGTGCACAGGACAGAAGGAGGCTAAGTAAGCGGGAAGCGAATATGGTATATCTTGTTGTGGAGCCAACTATCCTCTCCCAAATCCTCATGTGTGGCCGATCCCCATACTGGACAACTGTGAGTGTGATTGGAAAGCATTCGAGCACAAGCGCGAAGATTTGGAGGCGCAACTCGGTCGGTAACGCGCTGAAAAGAGGGGATTGAGACTGCTGGGGGTTGGGTTGGACACGGCGGCTCCTTTTTGGAAAACGCAGCAACGACGACATGTGGAATTCTAAATACGAAATGTGCTAACGACTTGCTTTTCTTCTGTGCATGAGATGCGTTCTTGATTGAATGAGGCGATCTGGGTTAAGATAATTCATGAGAATTTATTGCCAGTAGAGCCAGTTTTTGTGATGCTTCAATGTTGGTTGGCCATTACTTTGAGATGCTTGCCAAGCTTCCTTACACTTTCCTAGTTGTTGTTGGCTGCAGGTGATGATCGCCTCAATAACCATGTATGCAATACAAGGGTTTACAGCACGTCCCGCTAACAATGGGTTTTTCGGGGGTGCTCCGTTACCAACATGTGTCAGTTATTGCGCTCTCCCCTTTGGTCAACAATCAGTAATCCTTTTCCGCCTAAAAAGAACTACTAAGCATGCACATATTGCACCTCATTATTATGCACAATGAATGAAATCAATAAACAAAAAAAATGGCTATCTATAAAATTTTCGCAAAGGGGTTGTTAAGCGACTCGGTCTTCTTTTATCACCTCTTCCCAAATAACCAGACAATGGTTGCGAAATAGTGTTTCAATTGTCGCGTACTCGCGCCCCAGTCAAAGTCTTGTCAGCGTGTAGCTAAAAATACTTAAAGGAAGTTCAACATGGAGAAACATATAAACTCGGTGCTGTACTCCTACCAATAATTGCTTTTTGCCACACAAATACCCAACCTTATTGCAACCGAAGTTTATTAAGAAAGAATTACCAACTTGTACGAAGCATATAAACGCAGCCATGCTTTTCGCAGGATCGCAGGCCGTTGGGTCTATGGACGTCTTATCCTCGTCCCAGAAGATTGTATGTACGACTATTTCCCTTTTCTGTTTAGTAGTTCTGCGCAGGACTCACTACGTGGACACAGTAGGCTTCAGGGGTAGAGTTGCTCTCTTAACATCTCTATGCTCTGTATTTGTAGGTGTACTATGTATTTCGCTTGTTGTCTTAAGTTTCGTTCTCTAAGTCTTGCTGATGAAGCATGTTGTTCCAAATAGGTAGAGTAGAAAATAAACAAGTTAAACTGATAAACAGGTATTGCGCTCCAGCTCCCGATGCTAAGGTTGATTACTATCCGAACTTTCTATACTTGGGCGCTTTAGTGCTAACTTCAAGCTTGTTACCTATTTTGAAATTTGGTGACATCTTATTGGCTTGGCAGGTGCATCAAAACGCTTTATAACCCAATGGTAGCTTCATATCGATGCATGCAGCTATACCTTTGCTGTAACCAACCGACAAAAGGTATAGTATAACTTAGCACCATCTAAACCTTTTTATGAAAAATTAACCTTTTTTATTTTGCTTTGTGCTTTGTGCTAAGAGAAAACAACTTTCTTACTTGAGTTTAGCTAAGTTAGTAAGCAGTCCTGCGGCAGTGCATTGTGGCTTGACTGTGGCTTTCAATAAAAATCCGGCGCCGAAATCCCGAACCAAGCGAACCAAGGGGATTATCGGAAGCCAGTATCTAGAACTACCTAGCAGTGTCAGCATTTCCTTCAACTTCGCTCGGTCATTAGCTACCAAAAGCCACTCATGGCATTTTTCAAAGCGATGTTTTTGCCTTATCCAGTTTAATATCAATGTCTCTCTTTATTTTACATTTTAGTTCTTCGTTTCTCTCTTTTATCCCATGTTCTGGTGAGGCACGTATTGCCGATACAAGGAGCGCCAGCGCTCGAGGAGCCTAAACGATGGCGTCACACCTCTCAGCTGAGATTGTCGGCGAACATAGCCTCTTGACGCCTCGCATTCATGACATCGGCCTTTTGAAAGATGTGATGGAGCGATGGGCGTCCGGCCTAGATATCACGCGTCTGGGTTCTTTAGCAGCATGTGTCAGCGTCGCCCCCGTCGCTTGGCGTTTCTTTAGGACAGCTTGGGTCGAATCGTACAGCTGGATTCGTCGGTTTTTTGTTGCATCAGTCACAGTACCCGGAAGAGATCCCCTGAACAGAAGTGTCATGAGCTGGGTCATGGCCAATGTCGTGCAGAACCGTGGAATTCGTTCTTATACAGCAAGGACCCAGGTTCACGCTGGAGACGTCGCGGACAGGGCTGCACTTCTGAAGAAGAAGAAGCGAGAAATCCAGTATCTTCCGCACTTTGAGACGACTTTTTTTTGGCATGGGTCTTGTCTATATTTCGTTTCGCGATCTCTGGACAGTTTCCATTCGTCTATGAGTGATCCCTCGTATGACGGAATCGGTGGCGAGGAACTCACTTTGGGCTGTCTAGGATGGTCTACGGAGCCCATCAAGAGGCTCATCCAAACTTGCCAGGAATACACGGACAGGCAAACGGAGTTTTTTGTCATAATCTACGCTCGCGATCGATATGGGATGTCGTGGCAACCCAAAGCTCGAAAGCCCATCCGCAGAGTTGACACAGTCCATTTTGATGACAGATTGAAGCAAACGCTGCTAACCGATATACGGAAGTACCTAGACCCTGGCACGAAGAGACTGTATGAGAGCCGCAGCATGCCTTACCGGAGAGGGTATCTCTTTTTCGGACCTCCTGGCACAGGCAAGTCATCGCTCTCCACGGCTCTAGCTGGGGAGTTCGGTCTTGACCCTTACGAGGTGAAGATTCCATGTATTGCGAGCGACCAGGATCTTGAGCAGATGTTCCTGGAAATTCCCCCTCAGTGTATCGTGCTCCTTGAAGATGTCGACGCGATATGGACGGACCGCGATTCTGAGAAAAACGAGAGTCAAGCTGTCGCTCAATCAAGCTGCACGCTCTCCGGCTTGTTAAATGTTCTGGACGGTGTTGGGTCAGCAGAGGGCCGAATCATCATTATGACGACTAACAAGCCCGAACGCCTCGACAGCGCACTAGTGCGTCCGGGGCGCGTTGACATGAAAGTGATGCTCGGCAACATCAGCCGAAAGTCCGCGGAGCAGATGTTCGTGCGAATGTTTACGCCCGACGTCGCGAGCTCTCCTCTCATAGCCAAAGATGACCAAGATGCGATGGACTCAACTAAGGAGTCTCACCCACTCGAGCTTCCGATCCTACGAGGACTCGCTGTGGAATTCGCATCTCACATTCCTGAAGATACGTTCACTCCTTCGCAGCTGCAAGGCTTTTTTCAGCTACATCTAAACTGCGCGACTGAAGCAGTCGCTAATATCTCAACTTGGGTGGAAAGGGAAGTCTCTGGATCACTCATAGATGACGATCTTTCAGTGGTTAGCGAAGAGAAAATGCCGTGATTCAGCTATTATGTATTACATATTATTTATGTTTCTTGCACTGGTTTTTTTTTGTATATCACACTTGTCATATTTATAGAGGGAAGGTCATGTGCATTTTCATGGTCATGATCAAAGCAGATAGAAGAGCTCGAAAGCATGTTTGAGAGCTCCGAGGCAGGTTTCACATGACTGGCAGGTCACATATAAACTGGCGTCGATTCACCATAGACTTCAGATGTCAGACTAGTCTCGTTTCATTACCCGTCTGTATGGTAGTATGTATAGATCAGAGCAGAGGCAGTTGAGAAGTTCAGGAGGATTCATTGAATCCCATCACATCACGGTTCATAAAGATAGACGACACAACAACGTTTGATTTCAGGCTAGTTTTCTATCAACGGCCATGACAATACCCAAAGAGGTCATGGAACTTATCTGAGGGGGAATAGTTTTTTATGTATCCTTCCAGTGAATGCTAATTCTCTATTATGTAGTAAAGCAAAATGAACCCATACTCCCTCCCGTATTATACTATGCCTTTGGCTCATTCCTAGTGCGCAGATACTCATCCACGAACCCATTGAAGTCCTCTGGCGCATAAGGGCTGAGAAGCTCCGACAGGAAGTTCGATTTGCGACGACTGTCCAGCTTCAAGTCCTCGAAGACACTATCGATATACTATGCCTTTATTAGTTTCCAGATCATGATGCATTGCATGTGTAGGTTAGGGACTCTTACCGAGATGAAATCGTAAAGTGAGTAAGTGTGCTTCTGCCCCTGATTGAGGTATCTCTTACGAGTCCAGGTGTTCCAGAGCGATACCTCCTTTGCCATTGTATCAACGTCTGGCAGCTCAATCTCCCCTAGCAGGTACAGAATTGCCCATAATGACTGGACTTCTGAGACAAGTGGCGTCTGGATGGTATGGATTTGCCCAAGTATGGCGAGAGACCTATCACCCTTCGCGGCCATAGACACCGGGACAACACGGCGGTATAGATTCCATTTCTTCTGGAGGGCCGGATCAAGGCCCTTGCTATACATAAGCTTCGGGGGGTTAGCAAGAAAGGGCAATTTCTCATCTACGGTCTTATCAGCCGCCTCATAGTAAGTCTTCCAGTCAATATCTTGGCCATCTGAGGGAGTTTCGACGTGATCGCCATAAGCTGGGAGTCCAACCATGGCTTTGTGCTTTGGGTCGAACATTCCAAAATGGTCGCCCCAACCAGTACACATGATTAGGTAGTCTGCATTGACTTTCTCTGCTGACTCAAATTTAACCGTGTTGCCCTTGATCTTCTCGATTACATCGCGCCGAATTGTGAGATTCGGGTTGTGTAACGTCGGCCAAAAGTCGTTGAGCGTAACAAGGCCTAGTCCGGAATGTGACCAGAAGACACTGGAGGTAGGCTTAGCGCTTGTCTATGTTACGTACGGATCATACTTCAGGAGAATTTACCTTTGACGATCAATTTCTGGTTTAAGCAGAGCTACATGGTCTCCTTTGCCGTAGCCCGCGTGGATTGAACTGTTCAGCTCGAGGAAGTCCCAGAACCTACCGATACACCATCGGCCAGGACGAGTCTTGTGAAACATCTTGTAGAGAGTGCCCTTGGTATTCAGGATAGAGGGACTTAGGTGTGACATGAGTCGAGTCGAGGCGAAGGCGATAGCATTAATCATGTTGAGCACTCTATATGGCAAAATCGCAAGGGGGCCGCCACCTTCACGGCGGATGGCCCAGGTAACTTTCTTGCCCATTTTCAGAAGCAAGTACACAGCGTCGTATGCAGACTTGGCAGCCCCAACGACTACAACCTCCTTGATCGCTTCATCCTCAAGTTCTTGATAATGAGTGCCAAGATCACGAGAGTGTATGATAGGCAGGGAGCTTTCTGAGAGGTCTAGGTCGGGCAGGTTGGGAATAGATGTCACTCCTGTAGCCACCAAGAGTTTCTCCGTCTCAATGATTTCATCAGTACCTTTGAGAGATAGGTGCCAACCTCCTTGGACTTTCTTGGCGTCTGTGATAAAAGTATTGAATCGTATACGACCCAAAAGATCATGATCTTCCGCGTACTTCTGCAAATAATCATGAATCATCTCGCCTGTCACCTTGGGATCTTTGGGATTGCCGCCATTCCTCGGCATTGGAGTATCTGAGTAGTTGAATAACTTTCCAACATGTTAAAGAACATTCACTAAGAGAATCACTTGCAGTGCTGAGATCGAACTTACGCCATGTCGAACCTGAGCGACCAGATTCGGATATAGTCGGTCTTTACTCCATACTCCCCCAACGGTGCTATCGGAGTCGATAATAATTAATCTCGTTGATGGTCGTAGTCGAAGATAAGTTCTGGCCGCAACGAGTCCATACCACCCTATTCTGAGCGTTAGTAAGCTATACTTGCCATTAGACATTTAATGGCTTCTATGGTTTTGATTTACCTGCGCCAATGATGGCTACGTCAACTTGCGACATGTTGTTGGCTCCCATACCTCCAACTACGACGTTGAATATGAAGCTGAGAACTCAAAACTTCGTGGTATTATTGGTCAGAATTGGACCCGAAACACTGGTTCGTGATATGTTGCTGACTAGAATCCCGAGACTATGGTTTGACAGACCCGACGTGTCGGATTTTTGACATGTCAGCTACGGGCAAACCCGAAGTCTTGGTTCATCAAACAAGTCGTACGACTATGACCCGATACTATGGTCCTTGCGATGCCTGACAATAAGTGAGGCGGCCACATACCCCGTCCTCGTCTGACTCGACATTGACGCTTGTAGCCGGCATGAAGCCCACACGGTCCCAACGTGTCGGAACCTGACAGGTCACTGTGCTGCTAAATTACCTGCGCGAGTCCACCTCCTCGGTGTACTGCGTAGCATTCGAGGTCGATCAAAAACCCCATCGCTGGATTCGTTCTGTGATCGTAGTTACGTGGACTAGGTAAACTCCAACACCTTCCTATCATAGTGCATTGCAGGATTGACCGATCGATTGAGGAGTTCAAGACAACCCCTAGTGGTTAGTCGTGAATTGGATGCACCGGTAACGGACCCATGCATGATGTCTCGTCAGCGTCTCGCAAGCCCTCTAAATAGGATGATTTCATCAAGACCCCTAGTACCTAGTCTATATATACTGTATTAATAACAGTTTCTTGGGGGTTACATCTTAGGTAAACCCCGGAAGTAAGGCCGCGATGCGCGGATAAGTATCCCGACAGGAAAGAATGGTGGCTATAAGATGCCGAAATCCATTGCCATCCCTACTCTACACGTCAGATGGTTTCCGGCGGTGAGAGAAACACGACAAGGACCGAGGAGACGGAATCAAAATGAGCCGTCTGCTAGGGTCAAGTCTAAATTTCCTGTACTAGGTACGTACTCAGTTTGTATAGTGGCACAGCCAAGCAAGGGCCATCCATAGGCCGTTGTTTCGTGAGCATTGTCCGGTATGTTAAGTGACTTCGGACAACGCGTAATTAAACCAAGCACGTAATCTCGGTACCTGTCAGCCACCCAGCCGCTGACAGGTACATACATAGTAATTGAGATTCGGGAGCAAGCAACGTGCCACTCGTAAGGTACACTAGCGACAGTATTGCCAACGGCTTGGGCACATGATGTCAAGCACCTCATCCCAGTTCCTATTCCAGACTTAAAAGAAACTCGCTTAATGGCTCCGCAGGCCTACCCCTGCTGTGCCTTTGTGGGGTTATCTACATACATGATATTGAAGAAAACGGTCGGAGGTGCAGAACAAGGACATTCGAAGGATTTCCCTACATAAGTATGGTGCGCGGGAAGCGGAGTAGGGTTGTAATCCTCAAAATGGATAGACTAAACTTCTTCCACTCCATCGTATACCGTAGATATTCACACGTGTACGTTTTCAGAAACTTGGATCTCTGGGCACAACTGCAGCGGTGGCAGTAATGGTGGGTTCCTGGCTCCATCTAGACGTACGACATCCAGGGTTTGCGCATAAAGGCTAGTCTGGAATGGAATGAATTGGATGATTTCTTAAAGCCCATACTGAGCATACCTATGATAGTACTACACTAATAAGTACGAGTACACTACACTGCAGTAGCACCACTCCTAAAGTGGTGGGGAAGATTTCTCTACCCCTGTTCCTGCATGTAAAAAGTATACTTAAGTATAACATCCGTAAGCTAATGCACCCTGCGAGGACTTCACCGCATAAGATAGTGCTCACTCTGTAGACCAGGACAATCAACAACTTCATTATCGGGTTGGATTTTTAGCCTTTGACAAAACGCTCATGCGCTAGACTGGGGTATGAAGAACGCGTGGTGACCAAATCGCCGCTTAGTTTGTGCCTTTCCCCTTCTCCAGCAAGCGGCCCTCGCGGACGTACAAAGCTAAGGAGACAGTGGCTCCAGCCCCGATCGTGAGGTATCCAATCAACATCGCAGAGGCTAACGTAAGATTCGATTCTCGCGGCCGATTGGGCATTCTTGTGAGTAGGAGGAATGCCCAGGCCAGACTAGAGAGCTCGAAAATCGGGATGTCGAACTGTAGATACAGGAACGTGCCTCGGGCCAGGGCATTAGGTATTCCACCAGAAGGTCCTGCTGGCGGATGGGGAACTCGCATCCGCACCAAGTTAGTCCCCTCCTCGGTGCTAGTGTATATTCTTGCAGCAGTGTAGACGCGGCCTATCGCTGAAGAAGCAGCTGCTAACAGATACGACGCGCGAATCCACCTATGTGCTGTCTTCGGAGTTTGGATGAGATCGCCGCTCTCGGTGGAAAATAACCGATGAAATAGCTTCGTCAGTAGAGTCTGAATCAATGTCACCCACAGGGGGTCTACCTGAAAAACGGCTAGGTACTTTTGATGGACTCCAGGTGTTCGTGAATCTGGGCCGTTCCAGGTTGGTGCAGACCCTAGGATGGCGGGGAGAATTGCACCTAGGAGGAAACTGAACGGGAGAGCAATGGCTGCGTTCTGATCTCTGACCCGCAGGATTTCCGCGTCGTCGATCCATAAGATATGATAGGCGTAGTAGAGTGGTAATGATATTGCGCCACCCAGAATCTGCGAGAGTATCACAAAGAAGAGCGGTCTAATGAGTCAGACATTAGCAAAATTTTCAATGTGACGGGGTGAAGACAGGGAGTCCAACGTTGCTATTGTCCACGGCTTGGTCCCTGGCCTCATCATTTCTGCATACACCCATACAAACGATGATTGCAAGGTGGAATAGCCCTCAAATACCAATAGTTGGAATCCTTCGTCTGATCCATTAGTGGCGAAGTAGAAGAAAGCAACGAGGAGACTAATCGGATAGTCTAGAATGAAAACCCCGGTGTAGTCGTTTTTGAGTGAGATGTCTTCGCTCAGCTTTCCATTCAGAGGTGCCAGGAGATTTGCTTTGACACCGCCGTTGAGTGTGTAAAGCCCCCAGAGAAGCAACACGGCGACGAACGCGAGGGCGCGGAAGCCCGATGCAAGTGAAGTGGCCTTCATCTTCGATAGGTAGTTGTTGAATGAACGAATTTTGCTCAGCAAAGACGAGTCATCATGTGCTCGCCTTCAGATATAGATGCCTGCGCTCCACTACAATGGTTCTGATGACCACTACCTTTGCACTAAAAAGGAGGATGCCGGCAGTGCGTCTATACCCTGTAGGTGACCCTGCCAGTATAAAAGAAAGATACGAGCGAGTTCGGCAACCGCTCTCGAGCTGCATATATAGCGTATGAAACGGGTGTGTGTTGTCAAAGTGCATGCACAGTACTTGTGCAGATCAATGAACCTATCCCCATCGAGCTAGGATCTGACCAGGGTACATGGAATATCCCATTGGGAGTGGTAAGTTATCTGAGCGGACCACAGTCATGCCATTGGCCTATACAAATTCCGCGAGAACCGCCAATGAGCCGGAGGCTTCTAGGAAAAGCGATTGAAAGGTAGTTTGAGCGCTTAAGCAAACTAGAAGATAGAGACACAGTAGACATATTTGCGTGCTTACTAGGTCGGCATTTAGTAGCCCGTGGAAACCCCTCAACCCAACTTCGATAGGATTCTCATAGCTGCAAGTGCCGTTCATGGTAAGAGAAGCCCATGCTTGGTGAATTAACCTAGACCTCTAGCAAGGGTGATCTGCAATCGTGAGGTAGTAGTAGTATTCTCTATACTTGAGCTACTTGATAGGCCAGCAAAATAGACTATAAAATAACAAAGAAAGTTCATTCAGGTTATCTTGTGACTAAAATGTTCGTTGGAACATATCGACTTAAGTGCATACTATCATAATGTCTCCTAACGCATTAGAAGACGAGATGGTTGAGCAACCATCTCTGGAGCCTATCGCAATATGTGGCATGTGTAAGTGTATCCATACGCCTTAGCCGCTCAGATATATGCTCACATATAGGTCGTAAACCTTGCAGCATGCCGGTTGCCCGGAGGCGTTGACTCGCCTTCGTCATTCTGGGACATGCTGGTTGAGAAGAGAACCGGACAAACGCCCAAAGTTCCAGCGTCTCGCTTCAATATCGATGCTCACTACCATCAAGACCGAGACCGACCTGGTTCATTTAATGTCCTCGGAGGATATTTCCTTGATGGAAACCCACACGACTTTGACGCCAGTTTTTTTAATGTAACCCCAGTAGAGGCTCAGTGGCTTGATCCTCAGCAACGGCGGATGCTCGAAGTTTCTTACGAATGTCTGGAGTCAGCGGGCCTGACTTTAGATCAAGCGGCTGGGTCAAATACTGCCGTCTTCGTGGGATCCTTTACATCAGACTATCGTAAGAGCTTACTCGAATGACTAAGGCCCAAGGCTAATAAATCACAGAGCAAATGTCAACGCTGGAGCCTGACTTCAGACACAGTTACGCAGCTACAGGAGTCGATACCGGAATCATAAGTAACCGGATAGGAAACTTATTGAACCTCAACGGGCCTAGGTGAGTGTATAGGCTGAATAATTATGTACTTAGGTCACTAATACTCCGACCTAGTTTTACTATTAATACTGCTTGTTCTTCCTCGATATACGCATTACATAATGCATGTAATGCACTCCGAGCAAGAGACTGTGAGGCAGCTATTGTTGGAGGTGTTAATCTAATTCTCACCGTTGATCAACACATGAACACGGCAAAATTAGGAGTATTGTCACCGACATCGGCATGCCATACATTCGATGCCAGTGCAGATGGTTATGGCCGAGCTGAAGGAGCTGGTGCACTCTATATAAAACGCCTATCTGACGCTATCAAAGATGGGAACCCTATAAGAGCTGTTATCCGTGCTACAGCAGTAAATACGTATGTCACCACTGTATTTCAATTCATCTACCTTAACGCTACTAACTTATTTCCTCGGGTGTAGAAATGGAAAGGTAGACGGAATGGGCATAACATACCCCAGCGGAAAAGGCCAAGAACGTGTTGTACGGATGGCATATGAAAAGGCGGGACTTGACCCTCGCCTTACACCTTATGCTGAGTTACACGGAACTGGAACTCCGGTTGGTGATCCAATCGAAGTGAGAGCAATTTCTCAGGCCCTAAACGACAATCGGCCGGAAAATGAGCCACTCTTCATGGGTGCAGTAAGTATCTGTCTTATCAGGATACGTGGGTATTGAGTCTGATCGGATGCGGATTATAGGTCAAACCAAATATTGGGCATAGCGAAGCAGCCAGTGGTATATTTGCTGTTATGAAGGCGGCTTTAATGACAGAAGCGGCTGTTATTCCAGGTGTTGCTCTCTTCAATCGTTTAAATCCTGAAAGTAAGTGAGTTGAAGCTGGTGGACGTCTGCGTTGACTAATACCTTGTGAAGTATTAGCAAAAGAATGGAATGTCCAGGTCCACGCAAATACAGCCCCCTGGCCGACGGAGTCGCCACTTCGACGGACGAGTGTTTCTTCTTTTGGCTACGGTGGGACAAACGGCCATGTTATTGTTGAGTCTGCAGACAATCTTCTGCCCTTTTACAAGCATGGAAGGCGTAAAGCAGATGCAGAGTACAATCACTCGACGAGCAGGCCACTACTCCTCTGCTTCTCCGCACACGACAAGCCAACCTTATCTAGGAATATTGCAGCTATTGGAACTGTTGCTCCACAGTACTATGCAGCTGATTTGGCACACACTTTGAATCTTTATCGTACAAAATTCCCACATAGGGGATTCACGATATTACGTGAAGGCGACGAAGAAAGTGCATTCAGCAAAGCAGAGCTTCGAATTGGAGTTGCTCCCCAAAAAGGGGGAGGTGTCGGTTTTATCTTCACCGGCCAAGGAGTACGTATCTCTAGCTTCTTAAATGTGGTATTGCCATATAATAACTGACTACTGAGAACAGGCACAGTGGGTTGGCATGGGAAAGGTTGCAATTGCAGAGTTCCCTTTATTCCGGGAGGCCATCGAGAAGCTTGATCTCGTATTGAGTAGACTGGATCCAAAGCCAACATTTTCCCTGACTGCTATGCTCTCCATTAGCGGAGAGAACAGCGATGGACGCATCGACGAAGCTGACGTTGCCCAACCATTATGTACAGCCATACAGATAGCTCTCGTTGACTTGTTCAGTGACTGGAACATTACACCGTCTGTTAGCATCGGCCACTCTTCAGGTGAGATTGCAGCTGCTTATGCGGCAGGTCTCATCAGTGCTCCGGAAGCAATAATAGCAGCATTCACTCGCGGAAGGGCAGTACGCGAGACTGCTAGCGTTGGGTCAATGCTCGCAGTTGGACTTGGTGCCAAAGATGTTGGAAAGTGGCTTCCTTCTGACCCTCAGAAGGTGTGCATAGCCTGCGAAAACTCCCCAGGCAGCGTCACTCTAAGTGGTGACGCGATAGCTATATCTGAAATGGCTCGTACTTTGAAAGAAGAAGGGGTTTTCGCTCAAGAGCTGAAGACGGGCCGTGCCTATCATTCACCGCACATGGCTGTGGTAGGAGATGCATACGATGTTATGCTTCCACAACAGCTTGCTGGTCTGACTGAGGAAGATCTGAGCTGGAAACAACCCCGCTCGCCGATGGTCTCATCTGTGACAGGAGAAGTTGTCATAGGTGACACTGTTGCTCCTGCATACTGGAGCAGAAATCTACGCGAAAGAGTGCTTTTTGACACTGCCGTCCGGCGAATGGGGTCGGATAAAGAATTTGACCATGTGGCTTCTTTCATCGAAGTCGGCTGTCATTCCGCTCTAGCCCGAGCGTTCAAGCAAATCAGCTTAATCAACAGAACATACATACCGTCTCTACAAAGAGACAAAAATGATGCAGATCAACTCTTGGCAGTAGCAGGCACGCTCTTCCTCGCTGACTATCCTGTGGACCTAGAAGGGGCCAACCTAGACTTGGCACAATCCTCTAGTAGTATACGCAAGCCTGCCACACAAAGTCTATTAGTCGATCTACCACCGTACCAGTGGAACTACGAAAAGAAATACTGGGCCGAGCCACGGGCGAGCGCAGAAACGCGAAACCGCACCCATGGTCGACACGACTTGCTGGGAACACGAGTGGCCGGGCTTTCAAAATCGTGCAGAGCTTGGAGGAATGTACTCCGACATCGCGATGTGCCCTGGCTAAAGGAACACAACGTAAGTATTTTGAGCCTTCAGAACTGATATCTTTCAGTACTAACGGGTCGCAGCTCGGTGGTGAGGCAGTTTTTCCGGCGGCGGGCTACTTATCCGTTGCAATCGAAGCGCTGCGACAAATTCATGAAGATGACGGTCTTAATTTTGAAGGCGTGACCATAGAAGACATCGATATCAATACCGCGCTAGTAGTTCCCGAAGGTGACGGTATTGAGATCGTGACCTGCTTGCATACAACGGACGACCAGGATTACACCTTCACACTCGAGTCTGTGGCATCCGAGGTTTGGACACTACATTGCCGAGGCAAGATTTCCGCAGCTTCCAAATCCATTGACACCCGGAATCACCCTGTCGATGAGACAGCACTTACACAGCGAGTATCCGGCAATAGATGGTATGAAGCTTTCCATCGGGTAGGCTTCAACTATACCAATACATTCCAGCGGTTACTTGATGCCCGAACCGATAAATCGCTGCGACAAGCAGCAGGCAACCTTGTGCTATCACAAAGTTCTGGCTCAATGACAGATGAGTCCCGTTACATGCTGCATCCTACTTCAATAGATGCCTGTCTTCAGTTAATCATCGTTGCTGTCAATGCCGGCAAACATAAGGAGATGCAATGGGGTGTTGTACCAACACACATAAACCGAATATCATTAACATTCCCGGAAAGTCAAGTTGATGCTACGGGCCACGTCGTGGCCTGGACTGAGAAAATTGAGGGTAGACACTACCACACTCATGCCTGTCTGGAGGACTCAATAGGTAATCTGGTCATGGACATTGATGGCCTGACATGCATAGCATACGAGGCAGCGCTACCACCTCAATTGCTGGCCCCCAGTCAGTCAGAGCCTTTCTCTACAGTAACCTGGAAACCTGATGTCGAGACCCTCTCACCTAAGGCTGCACTCGAACTGGATTCCATCTCAAGCCTTGTCGAGCTCATCTGCCATAAGCAGGCTATCAAATCTGTCTTGATTGTGGGAGGCCCAATCGCTCGTGTGGCGGATTCTGTATTGAATATTCTTCCTAAGAGCTGCTCTATAACAATCCGCCTTAACGAGGAACAGCAGGTCCCACATATTGACAGATACCTACAAGAGCGCGTCACTATCGAAGCCTCACCGGAGGAGTGGTCAGCTGGTGACGAGAACTCTCAATTTGATCTTCTCATCGCCGACCATTCTGGGCTTGAAAAATCAGGGGCTACCAATGAACTAGAGAGTATCACACCTTTAATAAGCAACGGGGGTTGGCTGATTGGTACCAGTCGTTCCCTTTCCTCACTACCACATACCGCTATTGTATCCAGCCAGCACTTTGCCTACAGGAAGGCTAGGTCAGGACAAGGCGATGACATTAATGGCGTCAATTACGAAATATCACTGCTTTCGCTCGGTCTTTCAACTCAGGTCACAACAGATGTGGCGAGTGCCCTGACAAAATGCGGGAAAACTGTATACGAAAAGCAAGCCGCCAACTTCACTGCAAATGGCCAACAATGCATAGTTATTGACGATAGGAAGGGCACAACATTACTGTCACTTACAGAAGCAGACTTCCATATACTCAAAGCTATCATTGCTTCAGGCTCCCCTTTACTCTGGTTAACTCAGGGTGTCCAAGAGGGGAATTCCCCCGAAGGGGGCTTAGCAGAAGGCTTTCTCCGAGCCATTCGTTCTGAGCAAGCCTCTGCGAGGTTGATTCTGCTTGACGTCGATAACGCCGAGCCTGTTAACAATGTTGTACAAGCAATCATCGATCGTGTTGATGCAATAAGTAGCTTGAACTCAAGTAGTGATACAGAGTTCTGGCTGCATGAGGGCATCTTAAGAATCTCCCGACTTTATCCATATGCCACCCCTAGCCTAGCAAAAACCGGCCAAGATGAGCAGGGTAGTGAGCATGGTGTTGAACAGGGTGTTGAGCAGGGTGATGCTGTACCAACATCATGGCTTCCCTTGCTTAGCACCGATACTGTCCGCCACGGTAAGGAGACATCCGAGATTCAAACATCCTCAATACCACTTTCAGAGACATCGTCAAGCTTTCTAGAGTGCACGTCGGCCCCAGCCCATACTCAGAACACCATTGCAGGCACAACATCCGACGCAACGCCGTCCACGCAGTCTACGCTCTCTAGTGAGGGGACATATGTTTTAGTTGGGTGTTTGGGTGGATTAGGTCGAAGCTTGACAAAATGGATGATGGAGCATGGGGCAAGGCATTTCGCTTTTATCTCACGATCAGGGGCAGGCAAGCCTGAAGCAGCCCGGGTTATAGCGAACATCCAAAAGGTTCCCGGAACTTCAACAAGGGTGTACCATGCTGATGCATCTGATGAGCTCGCTATGCAATGCATAATCTATTCGTTGCAGGCAGAGCGCCCAATTCGTGGCGTCGTTCATGCAGCCATGGTTCTCAAGGTATGTACCCACTAGAAAAAAGTGTTCCCTGCTCCGTGCTCTATGCCTTGTTACTGACATCTAATTACTAGGATGGCATGTTTGAGCAGATGGACTACGGCTCCTACATGGCCGCTATCAATCCAAAAGTTCGCGGTGCCCTGAGCCTGCATAAAGCGCTTGGCAACGCCCAGCTAGACTTCCTCGTCATGACGAGCTCTGTCTCGGCAGTTCTCGGGAACATAGGCCAGAGCAATTATAGCGCGGCCAATAGTTTCTTAGACGCCTTAGCAAGGCATCGTACGTCTGCCGGTCTGGCAGGTACGTCGCTAGCCTTACCTATGGTGCTTGACGTCGGTGTTGTGGCCGAAGACGACGCGATCGAGACATCGCTCATGCGTAAGGGACTCTACGGCATCAGTGAAGATGAAATGTTGCACGGCCTTGAGATGGCCATGACAACACGGTCTCCGCTGCTGCCGTCGAGGTCTTCACATCTGGCCGTGCCAATATCATCTCACATTGTCATGGGTATGGAGGCACGCGAGGTTGGCGGCGCCATCTCCTCAATCAAGGCTGAGAATGCGGATCTCTTCTGGCTCAACGATGCACGTTTCTGCCACCTGCGGGCCACAGTTGAGGCGGATGCCGCACGTGGTAGCTCAGGCCCTGAGAGCCAGGTTGGAGTTCGTGAGCAAGGGTTTGCGACAGCCTTAGAGGCAGCACAAGCACAGGGGCCCGAAGCCGCAGTGGCGGCCATCGCGACACACATCATGCAACGCATGTCTGGAATCCTGATGATCCCAGTCGATGACTTTGAGGTAGATGGCCCATCTCTTGGTAGCTATGGGCTCGACAGCATGGTTGGAGCTGAGATGCGCTCATGGCTATTCAAGGAGTTTGGCCTTGATTACTCCTTCCAAAAGCTGTTATCCAAGACATTAACATTTCAAGCCTTAGCAACGGTTGTGGCCCAGAAACTGGGTGTTATTGAGACGAGTGGGGACGAGTAAGGAGATTCCACCACATCCCGACAGGCTCTTCCCAGCAATCTTACGATGATAACGCCATCAACCTAGAATGATCATGAGAAATGCCGTCACACTACGTGCTCCTTTTAGAATACTTTTATTCACTAGACTAGGTATTATGGAAGCTTGCTATGCAATTCAGTTAATGTAGATCCAAAATCGTAATCAATACTTCAAATCTGGCCGTAACTTTAAAAGAAAGTCCGTAAATGAAAACTTTTGGAATAGTCTTTTAGTGTACAGTATTAACCTCACACTGTCTCTACCTGCCAGCCTTGGGAATGATATCCACGTTGTGCTCTAGCGCAAAAATCCTTGGGCGAAACCTACAGTACGTCAAATCTGGTCCAGTCCGTTTGGTCCTTGCATTGGTTCATATAGCTAATAACGGCTTTTGTACTACTGGTACACGCACTACGCTATGAGCGGGCTCTAAACGGGTATTACCGTCCAGTGTTTTCTTCTTGGAGCAAGTGGGTCGACTCAGAGAGGTTAATAGATCTCCGCTACAATTTATCCCTCAAGGTTCGCGGATCAGATACCTAGTGTACACTAATCATCATAGGTTTTGTTAGCCGTTTCACTAGCAATGCACAATCCTACGCCATGCTTACTTAGTATATCATCGAGATTCTACCAGCGTATTTTAGTATATAGATATTTGGTATACCGTCCGAACTGACCTATGTAGCTAATTCATATGGCTCCTCGTTGCTAGGAACGGACGTTAGGATCCAGGCGCATTACCCTTTTCAGGATAATATAAGTATACTGGTAGTTCATATTTGAGGTGAAGACGTCTACACCTTCTACACCCATAGGCAGTGAGTTTCGATAAACGACTTGCACTGAGAGGGAAAGGTACTTCGAAGGAAGGATGAGTTTCATTTTGTTGTGCAGTTCAATGTACACCGGCCTCTGCATTAGTACCAAGCTAAGAAATACGGACAGAGAAATACGGAGTAAAACGTATAGATTAGTAGTGTAAACTTGAATATCTACGGAGTAGTGCTATGCCAGTTTACAGTGACCGACTGCATCTGCACGGTATGGTCTTCACCGACAAAGCAACATTCTTATATATGTACTTACTTAGTAGTATGTTCACGAACTAACATTGCATTAAACTACTGCAATGCAGAGTATACCTTGACTACCTCCTAAGCAGGTACTTACTTAGTATACCCACAAAGAAGATTAAGACGACAAATTATTATCCAAGACGCCCAGTTGTTGCAACATAAGACGTACATACTTAGTGTTGTACTACGATACACTGCATTCTGACATTACATACACTACTAAATACGCTACACTACCTTGTACACTACATTGCAGTGCCATCATGGAAGAGATGAGGCCCTCAGCATTTGAGTTGGGTTGTGAGGTGGGTATTTTCCAGAGGATTGGAAGCGAACTGGTTCGGGAAAAGAGCTCGCCCTCTGCACGGTCTAGACAGACAAGCATTGAACTAAGAGTAGATTATGTATGTCCTAGGACAGATCCAAAGCGATGGCTTTGATAGGACAAGTGGTAACTCAGGTTCTACTCAGACAAAAACGGGCAGTCCCCGTTTGTGGCATTAGACTTGTTGCATTTCGTGATCGTTGATCAAGTGCCGCTCACTACGATAAGCTTTGCATACACAACATATGAACTTTCAATGTGCCTCTCTCAACATATTTCCTTTTTGTACGAAAAGTGAGGCGACATACCAGCTCCGGACAGACCTCCGGCCAGACTTCCCCACGTGTTGATGAATTCACATTTCCCGTGATTAGCAAAAACTAAGTAGAACTCATATACTAGACTAGTAACACGGTAGATGCGTTTTCACGAAGAGCGGTATGTCGAGCATTGCCCGTTGTGGGAAGATTGACAGACAACACCTCGCAATGAGCCCTGAGCGGAGCCCTCAACAGCCATTTTCGTTACTACCTCTTCTCGCCTCTCATGTTGCGACCGTCCGAACTAGGATCCCTTGTAATTGTTAATGAGTAGCATAAGTAATCAACTAAGAACTGCCTAAGTTAGGGACTACAACTAGAAGCAAATACCTGTCAGTAACCTGTCAAACTATGGAATAAGCCTACTTAGTGGAAGTTCCTGCAACCTGACCCCAGATACTAGTGTATACCCCACAGGGTCTATCAGGGTCCATCCTATTAGCTATCATTACCCCTCTTTCTTTACCATAGATGCTAAGAGCCTAGCCTACATACCATGGTGAACCTACGGTCAGGTTTGAAGATGTAAGGGTACAATTTCAAGCTGGCCAAAGTGGCTGGTTTTTACCTGTCTGAATGGGGTGTAACTTTCCATCGCAGAGTGCCAAGTGGCGCGCATGTAAAGTTTAGGCTTGAGTAAGGTTTGATGCAAAGCCTGAGAGGACCGAAGATCAGTTTTGAGAACTCGAAATGTGTATATTTCCTCGATTCTACTGATTTTACCTATCTATTCTGTTGCACTTTTGAGAATTTTATCCCATATAACTGTATCAATCCGTCGTCTTGATATATGAACGTGAACTCCTAATATTCAATCCGCCCCTCACAATGTAATAGCTGTGGCGTACTTGGCCAGAAGAGGATCTTTCAGTAGCCGGGGTAAGCTTTTAGACTCAACGCCAATAATGAGTTCAATACCGCCGCCGGGCAGAGAAGGTAGAACGAGCGAGCCACCATTGATGACGCCAACGTCTGGGCTACGAACTGCTTGGATCTTTCCACCCAGAGTCTTACCCCAGTCCAGACCGTACACGCCAAGGTTGATCCAGGAAGTTTGCACGCAATTGGCGCCAGGTACGTCGATGAAGGCTGTGGCCACGACACGGTTGACATCGACCACATTTTCGAAGAGTGTGCTTAGACTGTCGACATACTGGTCGTTGAGCTTCGAAACTGCTTGACGGATAACGACAGCGGGGTCCGCCACGCTCTCTCTCTCGAGCATCTTGCGGATAGGCATCGACGGTGCCACCCATCCCAGCCAGTTCCCCAGAGTACGCGGGTGGACGGGCGGGTCAGTGCGTGGTCGCCCATCTACTGCGATGTTGAAAACTGATGTTGGGTCACCCTCGAGCTCTTCCAGCGAGAACTGTGCTGCCATAACTGAACGCCACATTAGTGCCGAGAGGGCATCATTGGTAGAGATCCAAGGCAGCGAGGAAGTCTCGGCTGCGTTCTTTGGAGACGCGTCTGCCTTCAGAGCCGCCAGTTGCTCTGCGCTGAGTCGGAAAACCTGTCCAACATGCTCACGTGAAATCATCTTCGGCGGTGACCCTTCTGGAGTGAATGGCAACACCAAAACCTCCGGGTGATCCTCGGGCTTGCCGGCATTGCGGCCGGAAGGCGTCATGTGCTTCTCTCGATCTGTAAAGAATTCCTCGGGGATCTCGTTGCGTGGGCCAGTCTCGCCCTGTAATCGACGACACTCCTCGGCCCAGGTCTCAAGCCAGGTGTAGTATGCCTTAGCATCTCCGAAGACATGATAGAATGCAGCGGTCAAGAGCAAACCTCCAGGGATGAAGTTGGCCTGAACATCAGCAGACGGGAGCCTCTCTCCGGGAGTAGGCCAGGTGAAGCGACGGCAGAGCAAATCACCGTTGAATGCCTCAACGGGGAAGCCTTTTGCTTTGATTTCAGCATAGGTGTGAGGGAAGGCTCCTGGTGCCCGGAGATCTTTCTTGATAATTGTGTCGTAATCATTGTACTTTTGCAATTTCAGAACACCGGCTTGCTTTGCCTCTGTATCCGGAACACCTTCACAACCAAGCGTGGGGATTCGCTCTTTCGCACCTTCAAGACCCTGTTTGAGTATACCGAAAACCTCGTCCGCATCGTAGGATTCGCCCAATTCGATGGGGAATACGAAACGAATATAACCCTTGGGGCCAGCCTTCTCCAAGGGAATGAGCTTCGGGATCTTGCTTGCGTACTCGGAAGGCATCTTGCTCTGGATAGGTCCTGCCTACGATATAGCCAAGGATTATATGAAAGTCGGTTGGCAAACAAAACAAACGACAATAAAGGGTGTCTTCGCGGGGTTATGAGCTGCCGGCTTCACACACTTGGCCGACACCGCTTTCTTAAGAACTCCCCTATTCTAACTGTCAACACCAACAGCATAAACACTTTTGGGGAATTTGCCCCGCCGACAACGTTGCTCTGCATGATAGGCCTTGACGCCGGCCCCTGGATCAGGGCAATTTGCCCAACTCTAAGAGATGGAAAGGCCACTAACGTAGTGTAGTGTAGTGTAGCCTCTAGGCATGACTCTAGGTCTATCCATGAAGGCTTCCCAGCGCGTCCTCGGTGCCGGTTCGTCTCAATGCTTAGGAGTGTTTCATGCTCTTCTGGAACAATGGTGACTCTGTTTATGCATCAAAATTTCCTCTAACGTTCCGTTCAACATTGCCTTTCGACATCGATATCACGGGCTACTGAAGGGTTCACAAAGCTCAAAGCGAATATGCCACCGTAGTGCGGATGGCATAACTGTCTCGCCGCCAAGGCATTCCGTCCCAATCCTATTCAAGCAGGTGCCCTGGGCAAAGGAGTTCCACCGTAACGCTCATTCTAACGGTGCCATTTTGAACGACTAGTGTACGTACTAGGTAGCAGTGTACAGTAGTGTATATCTATAATAGTGCAGAGAGAATGATGTGAGCTCACAACTTTGTGGACGTACTGCATTGTACATCTGATATGCTACTGAGCCATGTAACATTGGTACCAAGCGTTGTGCAAAATTCCAGCAGTATGGCTCTAATCTCCAAATATCTGCATGGAGTGGGCAGGGTCGTTTCGGTCCCTCGCAGAAGCCTGGGTACTCAGGAACATTAATTGCACGAAGTTCCATGGGAGGCTGGCTCGGCTGGTATGGGCTACTAGTCTAACTGGAAGCATACAAGTATACAGGCTACGCTACTGGGGTTCGTCATGCACAGTGATGAACCAGGATATGGTAAACTTTGGACCAGCCCCTGAAAATATTAGCACTGTAGAACATAGTAATCTCGCTTGGACTACTTTTCTAGAAGGAAAAGGCGACTCTCGTCCAAGTTCACCTTTAAAGGCGTCTTCGGGGCGGGATTTTGGAAGCGCATGAGCCACGAGCAGCTGTAATAACTAAGAACGGTTTGAAAATGGCGTTCCTACCTGCTCTTCACCTCTCTCATGCATACGTAGAAACCCTGTACACTTCAGTCTGTGCGGATGAACTCCTCCCTCCCTTCCCTACCTACATACCTTTGCACTTACGGTGATCCATCCTGATGTGACGGCTTCTGCCATTTGCAACTCATACCAAACGTGGCATTTAAGCTTCACTGCCGTACAGTTTTGTGCGCTAGGCTAGTGTCCAGTTATGGAATCCTAATTGGACCCACTACCCGTCGGAACTTAGTACAAACTGGGTAAAAAGATGTTGAAAACGTAAGACAACTACTCTGCGTATGGTGTAGAGCAACTGATAAGAAATTCATGGTAAGCTTAGCGTACTAACTAATCACAACTAAAACCTTAAGTTGCGTAAACCATAGTTCTGGAACAAATACTCAGTTTCAAATTGGGACTTCAGTTGCTTTCTTCATTACTAAGTATACTAACCTAGATAATCATTCCAAAATAAGAATACGTCCCATTTCTTACCTTTGAACTACTAACTGTCAAACTGCGACGGCTAGAAACGTCGGCAGTGACGGGGATATAGAATCGATTTTTCTATCTTCTTCATTGTAACGACTAAGTCGTAAGAAAGCGGCGAATCAGTAACGAATAGCGAAGAAAAATGCAAATTCAAAGGATCTCACGGTTACATAATGGCATGATACTGTGCGCTATTACTGTCTACCAAAAGAGAGGCTTTACCAAGCTTATCTCCCATAATGCGCCGAGTTCTTTTCACGGCCGGGCAGTGCAGGGTTATCTTCTACACCATACATGTACCATAACTATCGTGATCCCTGCCGTTTAGCAGTCCCAATTGGTACTCTATCCATCATACAGCACTTTTTTTTTTGGCGGCGCGATATTTTGCCTGAAGCCGGAAGTATTGAGATGGGCATTGTAATCTGTACAGTGCAGGCAGACTTGTCTTCGTCCCCATATCCATCTAGTCCACAGGACAGTCTCTACACTATGCTGTGAGAGGTGAAGCGTGTCCCGAGTCCATGTAATGCGTATCATCGCGACATTCGCCCCAACTCTCTCAATCTCATTTGGGAGACTACAACCGTAGGGCAGGGGCCCTTGCTCGGGCTCCCCTAGGGTTTGCAATTGTACGTAGTGGACATTCTAGGTATCAGATCAAAACTGATCCTACGGTAATCCTTACGACTTTAGGTTACCCGTGGTACCGCGTGATGGTCCGGAATACTAGTGTAGTAATGAAAGTACCGCAAATGCCCATGTGGCCTCGTGTGCTACTAATGTAGCGTAGGCGCAACCTTCTGTTAAAGATCTCGAGGCAGATCGTCTTCTTAGTCTGGTAGTCTCCTTTCTCTCTTTTTCGACCTAGTCCAATCCTTCTAAATTATCGTCCATGTAATATAAGCATTACCCTCCTTCTATCACTTTCAATTTCTTACTCGTCATTATTGTGTTCTATCTTCGGGGTGTTGTATAGTTGTGCGTTTCGGGGAGCTACCAGCAGTTGCTGAAGCACGTATGCCATGGAGATCGATCCCATCATCTTAGCGAGCTTTGGCCCTCCTCCCAAGGGCCTCGATATAACCGAATCACGACAGACGGCAGTCATTGTGGTGGCGCTCGTATCTGCGGGTTTTGCAACTGTCGCTCTGACTCTAAGAATATGGGCGAGGAATTTCCAACGTTTCGGCATGATGGCCGACGACTATCTGATGGTACTCGCCCTTGTAAGCCCAGTCAACTTCCACCGGGTGGCACAGCAAGTATTAACCGAAGCTAGGTCTTCACTTTTGGCACACTTGTCATCACCATCCTGGGAGCCAAAGCTGGCGCTGGTAGGCATCTTTGGGCTCTGCATCCACAAGATGTAGCAAATATCTTTCGCGTAAGGACATAACTTCGGAGAGTGCCCGAGATACCAGCACACTGACCTATAACCAGTTGTTATACGCCTATACCTTCATCTACGCGGGTAGCGTCTCTTTCACAAAGCTGTCGATCTTGCTATTTTATCGCCGATTGTTTGAACGAGGATCGGTATGGTTTCATATCAGACTGGGCTTTGCAGCATTCTTTACCATCGGATATTTACTTTCCATTTGGGTTGTTGCTGGTGCACTCTGCCAGCCGA
This sequence comes from Xylaria venustula, assembly GCA_022578775.1. NCBI lineage: Eukaryota > Fungi > Ascomycota > Sordariomycetes > Xylariales > Xylariaceae > Xylaria > Xylaria venustula. Next base: position 305,969 of record MU389346.1, on the reverse strand, counting down.
CTGAGTTCTTTTGGACTCAGTTTCTCGGCGCGAAAGGCAAATGCCTCGATATCAATGCTGTGTTCCTAAGTCTGACTGTGCTCAATTTGGTCGCCGATCTACTTGTCTTGACGGTCCCGATCCCCGAAATATTAGCTCTCAAAATGAGCACGCAGAAAAAGATTGGTGTTTGTGCAGTGATGCTGTTAGGTGGCTTGTAAGTTGCATTCCTGTGATATCCAAGAAACGTCTACTTAACCACATATTTAGGGTGTGTGTTGTCAGCGCCGTGCGTATCTGGGCCTTTTACAGATTCACCGTGGAAATTGATGTCACCTGGGTTGATGCCGACGTGTTCCTTCTATCTTCCGTCGAGCCTGCTTTTGGCATTGTATCAGCATGTCTACCAAGCTTACGTCCGCTTTACCGTCGGGCCCGCGCCAAGGTTACCGGGAAGGATACTCATACAAGCACTTCGGGCACATGGTACGCAAACTCCAAGGCCAGCCGTATCGGAAATAGCTATGTCCGCTTCGGGGACGATAATAATTCGAGATCGGCCGAACCTGATGACATCGCTCTGACCAATATTGGTAAAGGGCCAAGTGGGAACAAGACAATCCCCCAGAATATCATTCTAGTGCGGTCCGAAATAACGCAATCTTCGAATCAAGCACATATACAGTCACTGTCAAGGCAACAGCAACATGATTCTGTGGAGTCTCTTTAAAGCGCTTAGATATCTCCAAGCACGAGTTATAGCGATGGCACGCCTGGCATACGAGAAATAATAATAGCTCCAGCCCAACACACCCGAGACGAAAAACAACCAATTCTCATCCAATCGTAGAGGATAAACTACGCCGGCCGTATCCCTAGGGTCCTACGACGACCATGGCATTAAGGGGTGTGAGGGACAGCTTCCTCGATGAGGAATACCATAATGGTGGCTACCAAGACCACTTTACTATGTATATAAAAAGGCTTCATTATTACGGAGCTATTCCTTTAGGAGCAATCCCAGGCCTGTTTTTTGCGCACTTAGATATCCAATAATAGAATTTTACGAAAATAATAGATTTGTTTATGCTTCTCGGCCAATGCTACGATACCGAAGAACAAAGTTGTAAAATAGTTATTTGTTCAAGAATTACCATGGATACTAGGACTCCTCAAGAGACTCAGAAAATTCCCATATATTCTATGAGATTTTCGTGACGACCAGCAATGGAGAAACTCGAGAAAAGGCCTCAAAACCTAGATACCACGACACAGTTCTCTACTAGAGAAAAGGATAGGTCAGGATATAAGCAGCAGCCCTTTTTCGACGATAGAAGCTCATGGCATATCTACGGAGTACACACTTCTGATTTGGAAAAGCCAACAGGCACTTGGAATGAACGTCTGATTCGAAATGGAGGTTGGGGCTCAACGGTTCTACTCCCCTATCACCAATGTCACATATGCACATAGTTACAGCCTAGGCCATGAACATTATTCTTCGTGGGACTATAAGAAGTCAGGTAACCCCCATACTGAGGCTTCTGACAACCATCAAGCGTTCAAATCTAACGCGACCGAGGTGGGCTCGATATCAATCTTTCGAGACATAGGTGCTGGAGCCGTTATGGATTACAACATATTACAAGACTGGGCACTTGCTTGGTTGACCCTTTGCATCTATTCCTCTAACTGCCGATTCAATAGAACTAGGTCAGTTCTTATCAGTGAGGTTCTTATCCGAGTCCCTATCTTCTATACTCCTTTTTAGCCAGCAGTTAATATGATACTCTCGCATCATTCCAATAATAACTTAGTTTCCGAGCCTCTGGGTCGGTTTTGTGCATTCCACACTGCCAAGAAACTTTAGTCCAGCTACCAAATTACACATGGAAGCGCCAACCGATCTCGTGGCCAGCAACGTTATGTTGAAAGATGGCTAGGATTAGTAACCCAGGGCCGTGGACAAGAAACCTTGCGCATCTGGAATTGGCCTGCACTGACCATAGCCATGTGCTTTAGCTGCGGCCACTAAATCCACTTAGAGGCTACGCTCCGTCTCCTGCCTTCCCCGGTACGCTATCATTACAGAAGGAAGTGATCATCACAATCCTGGTCTGCCCTTGTCTTTCTCCTCCCCCTGCTTATACGAAATGGAATCGCCGATCATAGTGTAAATTCAACGATGCGCACCAATCCGCATTGGTCGCTACACCAAGTCAATTACAGGCACCTTGCCTCACTTGCCCAGTTCTGCTGAGAACTCGCCGAAGACCCAGGCCCAGTAACTAAAGTGGACTAGAGTAGTATTTACACAGGACCATAAAACATCCGGATCGGGTGACGGTTCCAGTCAACTAGTACTAAGCAGTAGCACAGGCCTGCTACAGTAGGTATTCTCCATCGTCAACTACCGGCCGCTACCGCGGGTATGAGGCACAATAATGTAGGTACCTCGGGTACTTCATAGATATGAAATTGCACAACTGTTTACAAATAGTCCCCCCACAAGAGCCTTCATGACATAAGGTACGTACTGTACTGGTAGTCTAAACATCTGTGGGGATTCGGCAGTTCCTTAGCGATTCATTATGAATCGTCTCGGCATAGGTTCACACACGCATGGTTGTTAGTCTATCATGCGCGTGTCGAACCACTTCAAGTGCGAACAGATTACTGCAACCGGTGGTAAGCTACAACGCAATAGCATGTTTAACGGTTGATCAACCTGGCGGCCGGTAACACTCTCTATCGCGCTATCCATCGCCGTCCACTCATTGCAACGTATACAAACCAGGGTACGGTAAACCTGACTCAGCTGTCTCTGGTTTGCATTTCGAACCTGACAGTTTCAGCATGGTGATCGGACAGTATTGGTCGGGCTTTTACATAGTTGCGGGGTTTATCTTACACTACAAGCAGTCTTTCTTTGACCATGTGCGAGCCTCCTGGTGATGAGATTCACCCTTGTCACCGACTAGGTGTGCGAAGATAACACCCTTTCGCGACAGGGAAGTTAGACGCTGGCTGGTCAACCGTTCTGCCACTTGAACCTGCCGAGCCTGCAAGGCCACGCGGCTGAGGAGATAATCACCATACAGGCCAACCGCCCACTGTAGTTGAATCCGCGGTACGTGGCGACACTGTTCTTGAGAACGTTAGGCTGCTTAAACGCTACTCAAATAGTTTCTTCTATGTATCCCTGTATGTAAACAAATGAAGTTGTTGAAATAAGTTGTAAATAGGTACTTATTATGATAGCGAGAATCACTGAGGGTTCGAGCGTTATCTGTAAGCTTAGGAGAGAGGCTGGGAGACTTTCAGGGCTTGTAATGAAATAATTTGGCGTATGTTCAAAAATAGTCGCTAATTTGTGAAGCGTTATGTCACAGGGAAGATCCTCAGGCCCTACTATGTACGTATAATTGACCGTTTTCTCGCGCATATAGTGATTTGCAACCTTTATTAAATTACATAAACCGCCCACAGAGGATTTCCGATCTCGACAATGACGTCTGCCTCGCTGTCAGCACTGCCAGCAACTGCCGGAGATAGACTGGACCCTAATATCCTTGAGGATATCCAATTTGCCTCAAAGCATAGCCCAGTCCGCTGTTCAACCCGGGAACAAAACGAACTTTATTGACTATCTGACTCGTTTCAGGGATATAGTGGAGCAATACGACTTGACTGCCTGAATTTACATCAATAGTGACTTACTTGAATGCGCATGAATAAAACGCCGCTACCTGGGAGTGGAAACCTCACCCGGCAATATTACGGTGATTCCAGGAGAACATTGCCAGCAACACCAGGCTTATCTTTGGCTCAGCCTGTGCTTTATTGTCATGGAAGGGCAACCATAGCTAGGGGTTACTCAACTCGTTATTGCGCCACGAGCTGCAAAATACTCTGTTGACTACGCCTTTGTTCCATATTTTGAGATTATTTATCAGATGGTCGCTTTATTGCCATAGTAGACAAACAGACAGTTCCGAATATATTAAATAAATATATATTACCAACATTTGAGATTAGGAATTTTCCCAAGTCTGCAGACGTGATGAAATTTACCGTCACATTTAGTAACAATGTTATTCGGTTATATATGAATCAATGACCCTTGCGGACAAGTCACATCAACATGTCGACAACTACAAGAAGGAGGTAGCGGCGACGGCTATTCCAGGTCCGCATATCAATTTTGAAGTGGCCAAGTCAGCAGTGACTTATAACCCAGAAGCCAACATATTTCAAAAAACGAGCAATATTTCTATACTAATTTGTTATACAGCACTACACCGCCGGCATTTTAGGTACTGCACCGCCCTGTAACAAGACCGTTCATTATATGTCTTTGGAGCTATAAGTTACCAGTCCTGAGTGTGATCTATAAGTATTACGTGAGAATGATCCTTTTAGTATTGTACGTTTTTGACTATCTAGCTATTCCTAAGAAGGCGTGCCGGAGACTTGGAGATAGCCTCAATTGCTAATAATCCACTGGAGGGCACTGTGTCCTTGACTATTTGGAAGCCTTCTGCGCCCTCCTTTGTACACTTGAGACCATAGACTTATATCGTCGGTATTTCAAACCATCGACCTTTGTCACTATGCCTTAGATGAGTGAAGCTATAACAAGGGCTGGATATCAGGGCTTGGAATGGCTTCTATTCAGGATACAATAATCTGTTAAGGGGCGCCTAAGACCTTGACCATTCGGATTTCTTTCCGTTCATGTAGGCTTGGCTAGAAGCTATATACCACTCAGGGCCCTTACGTAAACCTCCGTCCACACCGCCTATGTCTCACTTAAGCGAGGGCTGGATAGCCTCACGTAGAACATCGGGGATACTATCAGGTTCGGACGGGTAGACGCGTCTCTATGCGTGTAACGCGTATCAGAAGGTCTAAGACCTACAGCCTCGTATTCGCTACGTGTGACAGAAGCTATTTGAAACACCGCTTGAAGACTTCTACGTCGCCTCGATGGCTTGGAAATATTAATGTTACCTCGAGATTATGGAAGAAACCTCTTCCAATGTGTTGAGCAATCCCTAAGAAATAGGGTGATTGCTGGCTGACAGTGCGCATGCTCATGGCATCTCATTTTCGACGAGGGGGGTTCAAGGGAAAAGGGGTGTCATTGTCATGGGGCTGTCACGATTTTTAGATTGTCATGGACAACTACATGCGACCTCTTTTTCGTTATTCTCGCTTCTTTCGCGCTGGTCATCCGGATTAACTTTGAGTGGAACGATGAGTGGTGGCCAGCCTTTCTCTATTTGTTCGACCCCAACCGTAATCAAGAGTTACACTTTATGCCATCGATAGAAACCAGTCTTCTAACTACTATAAAAGAGAGATACAATACCCGGATATTTTTAAGGGTCCGATTTCTTCTTGAGCTCTGTGAAACGAGGCAGCTTATTACGACCAAACTTTTGCTCGAGAATTTCGTCTCTATAGGCGTAGCTCACATACGCCGACAACTCCGGATACTCAGAAGAGGCGACGAGATCAGCGCGCAGCTCCTTTGCGACGGTGTTTGCCGTATCACCAAACGGATTGTCTAAGCCCATCTATTGTAGCTGAAGTATGCTGTTAACAAGACTATTAGCGGGCTAGGCGATCTTGCGAGTTGAAGCTTCGATGGCCAAGTCAGCTAGATCAAGGGGAGCGGTGTTTTATACATACAACTTGAGAATGTTTCGAAGACCAAGGCAGAGGCACACGGTTGTATTTTGAAATGGAAGGAAGGTCAAGATGAAGGGAAATGGTAGCCCAGAGACCTACCTACGGACGCTGGTTCTTTACTCAAGCGGTACGGAAATTCACGTCTGGAGAAACCCAGCATTTGCCTTGAGATGACAAAAGAACATGGTTGGAAGAACGGCTGAAAGCTCCAGTTGTAGGTCGGACAGGTTTCAGGAGTCAGCTGGACTGAGATACCTCTCAACACCAACGTCTCAAATGGAAAGCCAGAACAAGACAAACGATGTGCTTAACCTTGGTGCACATAAACATGAAAGAACTTATGGCCAATGAGGAATTATGTAATATAGTTAGCTGTACAAGAGTTGTGTATTCCTCATAATACTGAAAAGGGGCTTATTGTAACAGCCACATTCGCCACCATTCTCACAACCCCTATCCGATAAAAACCTAGATCGACTATTCTCATGCTCTGAAAACCCATATCTAGAAACAAGCCGGAAAAAAGGAAGCAAATAGGGCATACGCACTGTTGAGATCAGTCGCTTCCCTAATAAGACAAGACCGCGCGAGAAGACTCTTGGGAAAGATCGCTCCTCACGCTGCTCTTCGCGACGTCCTTACCCCGAGCAGAAATGGGTGAAAAGGGCAACCTCTACCTCTTCGTACCTCTTCGTTTGGCTTATCCCCAGGCAAGAGCAGAGAAAAGGGGACACGCGGACGAATCTACTACCTAGGACGAGTCGCGGCGGTGAATCTGTTTCCTTCTGTACCAAGTCAACTATTGTTTTGGTATGATCGTATTTATTTTCATCTCATCGACAACCGCATTGAGCAAATCAGGATTCTTCTTTCATAGTTATTCACGCATACCAATTAAAGTACCACCATGCCCAAGCTCGCTGCCCGTGCTGAGCGCCAGCGCGAAATGAAACACAACATAATGCGTTTCGAGCATTGCAGAAAAGCGTTGATGACCGGTTAGAAGCCTCTACCTTGTCTACAAAAACCCTTCCACGTGGGCAATACATATCACTTCAAAGTTTTATTTCCCTTCAAAATGATTCGCGGCAAAAAAAAGTTACTTCCTCGATTTCTTACCAACCGCTGACTATAATGGATGCAGATGTGAACCGTCATCTCCCACCGAGTTCGAAGCCGTTGTCACCCTCAGGCGCCTAGGATTCTATCGAGAGGTGGCTAATAGGCTCCATGAGCTTCACTGTCGAGTCCCCCCATCAAATCAATTTATACTGGGCAGGACATGTCACGCCTGCCAAAGCTGACGGTGATATCCCGGTATTGGTCATAAGACTAAGGCGAGATTATGCACCTGCCAATACTTGCTCAGCTCGTCAAGCGTGGAAGCGATGCTTCAATATTCTGCGTGATTATCTCGGCGTACAGTTCTGCTTCATGTTCCAAGTCGGCGAATCTGCCGTTCAGAATTGGTGTTTCCCAAGGGTGATCTGGCTCCCATCGCGCCATGAGAGGAAATCGTACGACTCCGGAATGTATGCTTTTAATCCATGGGATCCGTGCCAAATTCAGATTTGGCTTTCCAACCCACGCCAGAGATTCCGGCGGACTCTGGGTGAGTACACACCGACTGCTACCTATATCAGAGCTCTCCTGGTTTGACGATGACGGAGAGGAGCCGGTAGACTAGTTTTATCCATCAGCATATTACATTCTCCTCACAGCGAACAACTTAAACACTCTGTGACTGACTTTTTATCCGCAGGTAGAAATCTACTCAAACGCACACCTGCGACCGGGAAGAACGGTGGCTACGTTCGCCCGGACGAGCGTGTATTCAGAGCTCCGTCGTCCCCATATACAGGACCGCACGAGTGTCAATACCTCAATTCAAAACGCAAAAGAAAACTCATCCCTTGTTCTATTAGGCCTGAACCCGAAGCTCTCAAAGCTCTTAGATTTAGAGTTCCTGATAACCAGCCTCCTGAAAAGACTGATCCTGAAGGCGACGTCCCTAACACCAATACTCATCACTTCAACGTTCCCATCTCAGATCCTCCTGCATCCAGGGTTCTTGAAGTCGATGCTTTTAATTCAGATTTGGTGATTGAGGAAATTCTTTCTGATTGTATAGGCCTCGCCGAAGCTACAGATTCTCCAAAAACAGTAGGAGATGCCGATCACCTAACTATTTGAATACGCGGCGTTACTTCGTTTGAAAAGTTATATTGAAGAAGCTACGGCGCAGCGTGTAGATTAGCCAATTCAATAGTCATAAAAGGCTGGTCATAAGACGAGCCCAGCAATAGCGAATTGTATAATTGGGGATAAAATCAAATTGGCTTATTATCCGCACTAAGCGCTACGCCTGTTTTTCTGTATCATCATCTTCGCCCTTTTTGACATGACGATGATTTTTCTCATTGACATAGTAGTCCTCGTCTTTACCGTCGGCCAGGATATGACCACTCCAGACAGCCCGGACATGATTGGAGACTATGAGCAGCCACCCGACGACCAGCAGTATAGTCATGGCACTGCCAACGCCCATTATCCCAGGGCTCTTTAGGGTCTTGCCGACGGCGAGGACAGCAATTGTGAGGCCTACGTTGGGGAAAATATACGCGTACCAGTTGAGGTGGAATGATATTTCCCTCCAAACGGCCAGATTAGCCACGGCAGCGATGCAGAAGAACCAAAGGCTGAGAAACCAGATGAATATGCACGTCGCCGTAGCCAGAACACGGAGGATCTGTATGGTAACTGCGTCGGGCCCAAAGACGTTGTCGTGAGCTGGGTAATCGTTTGCCATACCTAGGAGTGCGAGGCTCGTAAAAGCAGGGGGGCCAACAGCAATAAACATGGCCGGTCGAGAGTTAGGCGCAGGAAAGCCGAATTGAATTAGCCGAGACACGTAACAAGCATAAAAGAAAATGGAGACTAATAGGCCAAATCCTTGCGCGCCGAGTCCTGCGACGAGCATTGGAATGGCCTGGTCGGGCGGTTGTAGCGCAGCCCCTGACGAAGATATCGTTCCCGCGAGCATAAAAGAAAACACGGGCAAGTCCCAGGCGGGCGTCATATCCGATAACTTCAGCTTGGGGCTCGTGAACAGCAGGGCGTACTGTGCGACGGCCATGATGAACGTGACAGCGAAATAGAGCCAGAACAGGACCCGATAAGTCACGACGAGCCAGGGGCCGCAAGACGGGATGCCATATCGCGCTATGCCAGAAATGATAGAGGCGAGACTCAAGGTCGACGTGCCCAAGAAGAGTCCCTCAGTAGGATGGACGATGGACTTCTTGAGCGTGCCGGGGAACTTGACGAAGCGGTACGTGATGGCCGACACGACCAGCGTGAATATGACGAGGTCGAGGATGTAGACGACTTTCCCGATTGTCTGGAGCCCGCGAAATGTGAACCCCTGCGTGGCTTCGGCTAGCAACAGGGCGAGACCGCCGGTGGCCATGGGTAGCGTGAAATTGGCCCATGTGAAGTGCCTCAGACGTGCCAGCTGCGACAAAGGCGGCTTTTTCCTCTCCACTAGTTGTTCCATGGTTTCGATGATATCTGGATGGCGCATTGGGCCGGCGAATGTTGTGCTCGACTGCTGCCGGATCGATGTAACAATGCCGATCGGCGGTTTAGAGTATAATGACTGGAGCGACGCCTTTCACGATACTCAAGCCGTGCATTCCACCCTGATCAGCAGCTCAGCCGAGATATGAACCTTCCTTCTTTGCACCTTTCTTGGGAGAGAAGCTGCGTCTGTCATATCGATAGCCACGTAGAATGTCCATGATGCATACATACATACCCAATCGGAATCCCTGGCTGCTACCCGTACGTACCCGATGTCGGCCCGATTCTGCCATGTTCAAGACAATGATATGGCTATCATGGCAAAAAAAACAAAAGCCGCTGTTAACGAGATAGCTTTTGATTATTGTAGGGCAGAATGAAAAGCTAGAACATAGCCATATAGCCGCATACGTCATGCACACTCATAGGTGGAAGCTAAAGTGACTTACACATCTATAAGGAACGGCCACTAGCGGGAGTCGAGCTCCACTCACTTACATGCTATCACAGCACTCTATATGACCCGAGGAGAGTATAACAGCCGAGTCTAGTATGTACCATAGGGGGTAGGACAGGTATATATGTATATACTGCGGGAGCTATGTACATTTGGATGGATAGGAGACGAGCGAAACATGACATAGAAGGAGAAGACCCAACAGACGAGGGCCGTCGAACCATCATCAACTAATGAATGATAGGGGGCTCGACTCGACGCGACACTATCACCAAGAACCACGACCATCCCCTATTTCTTTTTACAGCGAACCTAGCGAGCGAGATTGCTCTTGCCAGGTAGATACACCGCATCCTGACTTAGAACGCGGGCTTGGCGTTCTTGAGCAGCATCTCAAAATATGCCTGGTTCCACGTACCAGCCTCAGGCGAGGGCTTGTAGGCATCAGGCTTACCGCAGAACGAATCGTAGCGCGTAGCACTGCTATCGCTGGTACCATCCGACTCGCCACCAGGCTTGCCCCAGACAAAGGCATCAGCAAGGGGCTCGCCCGTGGTCCCGGTCGGGCGCACGCCGAAGCCAGCGCCGTTGACGTTGCACCAGTCACCCCAGGCGTCGCGCAGGCCCGTGACCGCATTGCGGCCCGTGTCGACGATGGCGTGGTTCGGGTGGCCGGCCGTCTGCAGCGCGGCGCCGAACTTCTGCACGTAGATCTTCTCGTTCTGGCACGAGTTGTACTTGGCGTCGGACGCGGTCGAGAACTCGCCGGGCGTGAGGTCCCACGCGTTCCAGCCCGCGATGTTGGTCGAGAACCCGCGCACCTGCTTCGGGCTGCCCGCGTTCTTGTACACCTTGGCCAGCTCCTGCGCGCCGGGCGTCAGGTTCGCGTCCCAGCCGAGCCAGCCGCCGTGGCCCGCGTCGACGTACATGACGACGTTGGGAAGGTTGAGGCTCTTGAGGGCGTACGCCACACCCTCCTCGTAGGCGCTCTTGCTGTCCTTGCAGGTCTGCAGGTCGGCGTTGGTCACGAGGTTGGGGAGCGAGTCTGGCTCGATGATGAGGGCGAAGGCCGAGTTCGGGTTGGCCTTGAGCTTCGCCACGATGGCTATGTGGTTTATCAGCTGTGCTGTCCCATCGCGCAGAGATTCAGCGAGAGTATCCACTTACGGTCAATGTAGCTCGTCTTGTACTTGTCGATCTCGCTGTAAGCAAGTTCACCGTTGGAGGCCTTGGCGGCGCAGTCACGGCCGGGCAAGTCGTAGATGACGAGACCTAGGATGTTCGTGCAAGGAAGATCAGCCACGGCATCGTCGAACTTGGCGATGTTGGCGATGGTGTCGCTGGACTCTCGTTTAGCTGGCGTCTACGCGGCAAGAGGGAGGATAAATATTGGGGAAAGCTTACAGCCAGAGGAAGCTACCGACATCGGCGACCTTGGCAGCCGAAGTCTTCAACGAAGCGTCAGAGAGGTTACCTACGGCGGCGTTGACCTCCGCGCGGTAGAAGCTGTTCGGGTGCAGCGTGTACTTTGAGAAGACGTTGGTGCTCGCGTCGAGAGTGACTGCTGACGAACAGGCCGCCGAAGATGTGCGAGGAACCTTCTCTGACGGGGCAGCGAGAGCACCCGTCGCCAACAGAGCTGCCGCAATATCCGCCTTCATTTTTTTCTATGATCCTGATGATGATTATCGGGTTGTACTATGTGTGGTGAAAGAGAGAACAGAGACATCTCCAAGACGGCGGACTATCACTTCTTATACCGGTATTCGAAGGGCAATATCTAAACCTTACTACCTGTGCAATAAGGAACCAGGCCCGGAAACCGACCTCACGATACTTGCTCGGTAGTGAGCCTCCGAAGAGACACAGTTGCAGATAATTCCGCCACGGAGAATGCAAGGCGGCAAACTGCCAAGCTCGCAATATACACGGCCAGTCTGGACGCTGGGCGGGGGGAGGAGGATGTGTTCCCATTGGTATGCCCACCTGTTCGGGCCTACACCACATTGTGTGTAGGGATGATCGTCTGAGCATTTTAATGAATCCAATATATCTTCACAGCGCCATGTAACTAGACCCCTATGGCTTGGCTTCGTCAAAACCGCCAAGCGCTCTTCTACACATCTCATCGTTGATAACGCCTCTCAGCGGAAAATGCCATGTTCTCTGGCCCGATAAGAGTCAACAAAGCGCGAAAGACTCGGGATCAAACTGATGTCGAGTTGCTTGTCGAACGACAGCCACTTCCAGTTACTTAGACTGAACAACAACAGGTGTTTCCAACCTCAACAGTGCCGAGATCTCCAAGTCGATGAATCAATGTGTCATGCCAAGGCTTCCCCAGCTTATGCCCAATACCGCTCAATAGATTGATCGCGGTCCAGTAACAAACGCCAAGTAACATACTCCGGATTGAGCCAGCGGGTAGAAGGCCAAGACCATATTGCGCGAATCGTAGCACAGATGGCCATATCAAGTGACTATGTTTGCCTAAATTCCTCGTTATTTGAAACAGCTGAGCTAAGTCCACTCAGAGCTCGATGTTGAGAGCTTCCATTTAGCCGCACGCGCTGCCTGCATCCAAGATGATCAGCCCGGCTAAAACCTCCCGGAGCAAAAAGTTGAACTTCATTGTAAATCCCAATGAGCGAGGCTACGGTTGGGAATGGTCGATATTGGCGATATTAGGTTACTGTGGTCAAGCTTTCCATGCGCTGCCTTGCCTGACCATTCGGCACGGCGAGCCGAATAGTTGGCATGTCAAGCACCCGGTTTAGCATAGCTACCTCTCAGTAGTAAGACTCGAATGGATCTTAGTGTCGAAATATATACGTCTTGTTGATCGTCAAGCAAATCGATGTTAGTCTGTTGAAAATCCTTTACAGGAACTGTAATATGCATCATGTCTATAATGCAGTCGTTGCTATTGGCCTCCTTTCTGAAACCCGTCCTTGGTTATTTCAAATTGAGAATGTTGTAGCTAGACTTCACTTTGCATGCCTGAAGTTAGCTAATCGATCTCGAGACAATGTTGCATCATGCGATCGAGATGAGCCGCCGTTGCCCCCTCCGTTAAATAATGCAATGGATCTTGGGAAACTTGCGAGACGGAGTCAGCTCTACATCGGATTCAGTAGAGTCAATCGGCGCGAGATACAATACTCTGTGTGTCATTTCTTTTGTTTTCACTTTTCCCCCTTGGTACAGGCCACTCCGTAATCATATCAGCTATGGCCCTGCCTCGTTGGATATTCCCTTTTCCTTCTATTTCTTTGGCAAACTAAGCCTCTAAATGCAGCGCGAAAACATGGCTTCCCAGTAGGAGACGCCGCTGGGATCTGTCTCTATGTACTTGTCTTATCAACTTACATGAAAGGCGGGAGTTTGAACGGGTACCCTCCATTCTTGCCTCGGAAAATAGAGAGCAAGAGGCTATATACTATAACCAATATAATACCCCACACAATGACCATGATTTGCTGTAGGTTTGAATCTTGCGTTCTCGGGGCCTTCAGGGCAAGGGATATTGTGGCGAAAGACAGGAGACCATCTGCGGAGAGTCAGCGAGGTAAACTTAACAGTATAGCTATCATGAGAAGCTCACAGATGAAAGCGATGATCTGCGTCTCAAGCCCATATTGACTCTGAAATCCACCGGCAAAGTAGCTGATACCGCCGCGGCCGTCTCCCGCCACATATGGTACTTTGCGAATCTGGTTGAACATGTGTCCGCTGGTAAAGAGAAGGATACCAATCAGACTCAGGCCGGCCCATACGTTGCGGTTTGTAACGATAGGCAGGAGATATGACCGGATTTTGAAGATGAAGCCGGCAAAACCAAGGATAGAGACAATCGACACAATCCAACGAAGGTAGTTGACCGGTCGGTACACGGTAGGATGGGGTCGGTCAGGGAGATGACGAGCTAGCCAGTCACGAACCATCTCAGCAGTCGGTGGCCTAGAAATCGGATTAGCAATGGTTGAAGACAGGGGACAATGCAGTTAGCCCATAACGCATGCATACCCGTTGGTGAAGTCGTATCGAATAGGTTCGGGATCTGCAACGGCATGAGGTCCGGTGGTAGGCTGGAAAAGCAGAAGGACCGGTGCTGTTTGCAGAGAGAGCTGTCGGAAGGGTTCCCATGGTTAGCGGCGTACGGAATAGCTTGCGTTACACAATCGAGGCACACTAACCGACATGAAGGTGTCTCTTCCCTCCGAGAAATCGAGTGTGCTGAGGATCAAGCGGGACTCGCCCTTCTTGTCGCCTCTGAGCCAGCTCTTGCCGAGGATTTCCCATTCGGGCTGGAACATGCCGCACAGCTGGCAGCCATATTTGGCGTCGAGGGCCGTCAAGAGGACAGCAACAGTATAGTCACGGGGAGCGGACGTGAGCTTCTTGTAGGAGTCATCGGCGAGCTTCAGGGGAAACGACGAGGACACCGCCTGGGTGTGATATTTCTGAAAGCGGTCGGTCGAAGAAGACGATGATTTGGCCGCAAGCGATCCGAAAGGAAGGGCGGCCAGGGAGAGGAGGGCCGGTAACCAGCGCATGTTGGCGATACGTCGGGGAAAGAGACAATAGACAATAGACAATTAGAAACAGAAGGAGGGTAGTGGCCTCGACGTGCACATCGGACGGATTCACTCAATGGCTAGTTGAGAAAGCTGTCGTAGTGATCTTCGTCGGACGGGAAAGCTTCAAGATTCCCACAAGAGCTATCGTAGGTTTACGATCCCAGTCGCGCAACAATTAGTGGTGCAGACAAAGGTGTCCTCAATTGAATTCTGTGGCTTGGCAACTTACAGCACCTCTAGGCTCACTCTAGGCTCTGAGCACCTGCAGTAGCTAGCTGACGTACGTCAGCTTCCAAGCTCGAGCCACCCGAAGCTGACAGCTTGGCATCAACGGGTCTCGCCCCCACCAGATAAAATGCGCTAAGCTAGAACTGGCACTTTGTTGATGTTCCATTGTGAGCCCCCACAAAACACGGTCTCTCTCCGTCATCCCGCCCACTGATCCTCCATCTACCTATCTATCCAGTCTATATCATCTCCAATTATAGCACACGGGAATCAGGCCAGGTCCAGCTTCCACAATCGAGTCTTCGTGGAAGATTTATCTCTCGGTAAATGTCCTTCATCTGATATCTATTCCTTGAGAGTGAAACGCGTCCAATCCAGCCTAGTCCATCGCAATGGGCAGGGTTACAAAGGCCACTATGGCCCGCGAGCAACGGGGGACCACGGATGGTGAAAAGGTAAGTCCACACCACTATTGCCTAGCCGAGATGCGCGTCGACCGTTGACTGACTTATACTGCATCAGCGTGCTCAACGCACCCAGCAGCTTCATGACCTCGAACTACAGCACCAAAAGAACGAGTGCGGCTCTGGTATTTTGGTGAAAGATGAGGATATCCGCAGATTACGAGTACGGATCTTGTTGCTCCGGGACGAGAACACCGCGCTGCGAGACCAAGTCGACCTCAACAACAGCACAAACGCGAAACTCGCCTCTCGATGTGACAATCTGAGTCTCCAGATTGAAGCAAAAATCGCCATGGTTCGCTCCCAGGAGGAGCAACTGCGTAAACAAGAGCGAGAGTTTTCAAACCTCAAAGTGAGTCTGCCGGGAGAATCTCAAATAAGTTAACTCAGCTGACATGACTGTGACAAAAAGGCCGAGCTCCAATCGATGACCAATATCACCGATAATTCCAACAACGTCCTCGCGGAAAAGCTGGCTCTCAGCCGCGAACTGGCCACTCTGAAGCCTGAAATCGAGCATTTACGGTCTCAAGTGAACCAGCAACAAGCCACACTAGCTGAAAAGCTCGCCCTTGAACGTCAGGTTGACACGCTTGAAGTTGAATTGGCAAACGAGAAAAAGGCGACGAGGCGGGCAATGCAAAATCGCGAAAGCAATGATCGAGTTGAGGATGAGCTCCGGAAGAAGTTACGCGAAACAGAGAAGCAGTTAACTGCCGAGAGAGCAGAACGCGAAAGATTAGAAGACCAGCTCGAACAGAGGATACGAACCCATGCAATCGCAATGCAGGACCAGGATAGCACACGAGAGTCGGAAGCCGATCTCCGAAAGAAACTCCAAGAAGCCCAGCGACAACTGAGAGAAGAGAAGGAGGAAAAAGAGAGACTAGACGAAGAATTACAACACGCACAACGAGCCGCCAAGCAGTTGCAGAAAAATGCAGCCAACAGCTCTGCAGATTCAGAGATCCGCGCTCAGCTTGAAGAATCCGAGACAAGAGTTGCCAAGCTGGAGAAAGAGAACGAGAAGCGCTCTCAGAAACACCAGGCGAATATTGACGAACTGGAAGAGCGAAATGGGCAACTAGAGAAGAAGCTCGAGAAAGCGAGGATAAAGCTCCGAGAAACTCAAGAAGAACTGAAAAAGGCTCAAAATGAGGCTCGAAAGGCCCAGCAACAACAAATTCGTTCAACCCATTCTGAGGACGCTACCAAGCCGGCCGCTAAGACACAAGCATTCCGTAAGAGGAGGGTTCAAGAAGTAGCCGCAGGGGAATTCACAAACATTGAAATTCAGACACCCAGTGCAGAAGATGGGAAGGCACGGCGAACAATGAAGAAGCCTGTCGTCTTTGAACCTACCGTGGTTGGCGAGAAGTCTACGTTTTCCATAACCCCGTTCCTAAACCGTTCCAAGAACCTAAGCATGAGTGACGAGGCTTCAAACATGGATGACGGAGTCGTCGAGGATTCTATTCTTGGCCCACATTCAGGGTCGGAGCCATCTGAGCATATGTCGTCTGGAATCACCGACCCGGCTATAACGACTGAACCCGCTGAGACTATGGAAACCGAACCTACAACTACAGCGCCCCAAGAGGCTGAAAAGCCCCAGGTGGTGCCCAAGGTTCGCGGCAGACCCAAAAAGGTCCTGGGAGATGCCCCTTCGGCCAAGAAGAACGCATTCCCCAAAAAGGCGCCCAAGAAGATCCTCAAAACCAAGAGCAGCCTGGAGAAGGTCGATGAGGCTGCCAGTTCCGGACACGAGGAAAGTAGGCGTGAGACTAGCGATGCCGAGCCCGGGGAGAAGACAACGACTGTTAAGTTCAATCTTGCTCCTGCTCCGGATGAGGGCAACGACTCGAGTCAAAACGCAGAGATCCCTAAGAAGAAGAAGCGCAAGGTACTCGGGTCCACCAAGACGCTCTTCGACGAAGACGACGGAGAGGTGCCGGCTGCCAGAAAGCCGGCCAAGCTTCCGCTCGGAGCGAAGAGAGTTAAAGGGCCACTCGGCGGCGTCCAGAAGAGCGCGTTTGCGGGCTCTTCTTCGTTCTCTCCGCTCAAACGGGATCGCCGGGGCGTGGGTGCTAGCTTCCTCGCGTGAGACCGGGTTGGTCATGATCATGAATGGGGGATATAGATGCTGGCATTGCAAGGTTACTGTGTGTATTGCATTAATGGGGCGTTTTACGTCTAGGCTGGAGGTAATAGGGATTGTTTTCGCTCAGGGACGCATGAATAGCACCGGTTATCGAGATAGGAGTTCAGTCTGGGTCTGGGTCTGTTTGCATTATGTAAAATCATGGGTATGAATGAATACATTCGGTTCGTGATGCCGAATTTCTAAATGTTGCCTATTTACAGCGCCACTGCTTCTATTCCAATGTTCAAAGTGTCCGTCCGTGACTGCTCGCTGTTTCATGCTCTTCTCCGTCGCGATGTCCTCCGGATATCGTTCTATAAATTTTGTAAAACATCCTGTAGTTCGAGCTACAATTCCACCTTTTATGACTCACGCCAGCCCCCAAATATCTCAACAAAGAGACCGGGGCAGTGAGATACCAGCCAGCCTGTCTTAAGCAGTCTTAGGCTTCAAGGTGCCTCGCACACCAGACTCGATCAAAACAAGCCGGTCTTCCCTCCAGCTCCAAACAACGGCTAGCATACCGCCAGGCCCAAGCGCAACAGTCAATCCAACGATATAAACAGCCCACTTGACAAGATTTATGAAACCAGCGCTACCAAGCAGCAGCCGGTGGACGTCGTACACAGCGATCCACGCCCACAGCAGCGTCGGCAGGAAACAGCCCCACCAGTCGACCTGGAAGATATAGTGCAGGCCTGCGGTGGTGGATTCCAGCCAGGTCGAGCGCTCAGGGATGAACACGTAGGAGAAGGATAGCTGCGGGTTTGACGAGGTCGTGCACACAGCTAGCGTGGCGAGATGATTGATAGTGCAGACGATGGCTGCGGCGTTATACACACGCTTCAGATGTGGGACGTCGGCGCGGCTGTTACCATTCTTACCACCACTGCTCTTACCACCTTTGTCGCCGAGGAGCAGCGAGGAGGCAAAGAGGAAGAAGTTAACGAAGCCCGGGGAAGGTTGCCAGAGGAAGACGAGGAATTGCTGCGTTGATGTGTCTAGACCTGGCACGTACATGGCCAGTGTTGGGACTAGGTAGCCTAGGGTGATGCTGAATAGGAGACCCTTCGCGTAGGGGAGCGAGACTTTGCGGCCGGTGGTGTAGTATGTGTCCTGGGCGGACGTTAGGACGTGGGCTACGTAGTAGAGCGGGATGATGGCTGCGCCGGCTATTGTCTGGTAGAAGACGACGAAGAGGCCGGTGCTGGAGGGCAGTTAGTCAATGTTTCCACCAAGGAATCAGATGGTAAAAGCAGTTTAGTTTATCGGATCCCATATATACATGCATGTATATGTGATATATGATGTATCTCCAAAATATACAACGCCAAAAACAGCCAAAAATAAAAGGACAAAAAACTCACAAGCTAACAAGCTTCCAAGCGTTCCGCGCCCGACAAGCCTCCACATTCCAGACAGCAATAACCCCAAAGAACTGCACGAGGAAATGCAGCTGCTGCAGTCTCACGCCATCGTCCCAGCCCAGCGGACCGGCGACGAAGGCGGCGACGAGGAACAGTAGGGCCGAGTCGACGGCCTCGATGCCGGTGTAGCGCGTCCGCATGGGCATGCCGTTCGGGTACGTCCGCGCCTCGACGTTCTCGACGAAGTTGAGCGGGATGCCCTTCATCCCTGTCTCGACGCGCATCAGCCACCCGGCGAGCACTGACGCTACGGCGAAGATCGAGACGTAGAGGGCATTGTATGGCCTTCTGTTCTTGCTGGGCGCCTTCGCGGCCTTCTTTTTCGTCTTGGCCATTTTGGTGTCTTAGCTTGTAAGTGTGCTATCGTGTTATACAGAGGCCTAACACCCGACTCAAGCACAGTCACCCGGTGTCCAAGTCACGGAGAGGAAAGAATGTTAATGAAATCTCACTTGGGAAATCTTCAAGAAAAGCTCGGAAGCTATGGTGGCATTACGTATTCACTTTTGACAGATATGAGAAGGATTTGGAATTAGCTCTTACTGGAGCTAATGAGTTGCAGGAATAGGTACCGAATCCTTCCGGTTTGTATATGTAAAGTCAAGCTCTGTCCTATAAGCAAGCTCACTTCTGAATCATGAACTAAACACGAGCAGAGGTCGTTTGAAATAAAAATTTATGAAGTAGATAACCTATTCACACGTTAGCACACAAGTAATTGATTGATAGTAGAGGAAGGGGGATTGTGAAGGCGTTGAGTCTCTGAAACAGGCTAATAAGGCATCTACGCCGGGAGAGTCTAGCACAACTGCTAGCTGGCAGCATGAGGCTAATATCCACTTTTGATAAGATAATCTCTTCCAGGTGGTCAATTGAGGGGGGGAGGTTGACGGTGATGATTGGGGGGCACTCTTTGAGTACTAACACCGTTGAGGTCTTCTATCCATCAACTAGAAACCTAGAGCCATCTCGTTCAGATAGCCTATCCCCTTCATTCTGGATTTAATAGATTCGCTATTTTTAGATATATGATAAGAAGAGCGCCGTCGGGCTGGCCGAGTTGCTTTGTATGGCTTTTGGGTTAAGAGATCAGGACGGGTTTCAGTTGGCTCGGCGACCTCGATACCTACATACCAGGTACTTACCTTACTAACCAACTCAGATACGGTAGTCACAGCCGAAACTGGGTCGAGTTACCTGCAAGTGTTTCGGCAATACTAGAACGAGTCAAGTACATCTAACCTGTTCCTGAAGTTCGTGTAAGGGACCACTATTTCATGAAATATCATGAATAAGGCAACGCACTTACGATTAACATAAACTAAAATAATAGATTTAGACCGGTTCTGACCGGTGTGCGAGAGTCGTGTATGTAGGACGGTTCACGACGGCCTAGACATCGGGTAGGTATCCACCCAATAGGTAGGTACCCCAGATTGCATGTGAATCAAAGATTAGTGTTTAACCTTTTAAGTCCTAGTAGGTATCCTAGTGTGACAGGGGTCCATCCAACCCGAGGCCAATCACACATCGACCGAATGCAATCAGGAGGTACGGTGCGGGCCCGCATTCTTGAGCCGAGGCTCGCGGCTATCAAAGATACTTCCCCGAACGCATTATCAAGTATGAAGAGTCAAGTCTTTCCTGATAAGTGCTCCGCTGACGTCGTGAGGGAATGTCCTTTCAACACAGGGAAGTCCTTCAATGAATGTCCATATCCGCCAATAAATACTGTATGGTCAGACGGAGACCGAGGCACAGCTTGTTCTCACTTTCTTTCTCAATCAGTCAATTGAGTCCTTTCCTTTCTCCTATTCTCTTCTGATTGCGTCTTAAGCTTGATACCATCTTTTCATTGCCATCTGAAGCTTTCTTCACCCTTTGCTCTCCAGCGTCGAAACCGCCCACAATGGCCAAGACATTCACGCGCGACGAGGTCGCCAAGCACAACACGGAAGACTCGGTCTGGTTCATCATCGACAGCAAAGTCTACGATGTAAGCGACTTCCTCGACGCGCACCCCGGCGGCGAATCCGTGCTGCGCCAAGTCGCCGGCCAAGACGCGACGGCAGCCTTCTACAACCTGCACAGACACGAGGTCCTCGTCAAGTACGAGGACCTGCAAATCGGCACGGTAGAAGGCGAGAAGCCGACCGTCGTCACGCCGCAACCAGGCGACCTATCCCTCGTGCCGTATGCGGAGCCGCTATGGCTCACACCAGCCTTCAAATCGCCGTACTTTAAGGACAGCCATCGGAGACTGCAGAAGGCAATGCGCGTCTTCACGGACACGCACATCACGCCCGAGGCACAGGCCCGCGAGGCCGACGGCAAGTACATCAGCCAGGAGCTGGTAGACCGCATGGCGGCACAGGGAATCCTACACATGCGGCTGGGGCCGGGCAAACACCTGCACGGCGTGGAGCTGATGGGGGGCGCCGTGAAGGGCGAGGAGTTCGACTACTTCCACGACATGATCCTGACACAGGAAGGATCGCGCGCCAACGCGCGCGGGTTCCAAGATGGCCAGCTTGCCGGCATGGTCATCGGCTTACCATGCGTGATGAACTACATGAAGGACGAGAAGCGCAAGAAGGCCCTCATGGACGAGGTCTTCAGCGGGAAGAAGTACATGTGTCTGGCCATCACAGAGGCCTTTGCCGGCTCTGACGTCGCGGGCCTGCGCACGACGGCTGAGAAGACGCCTGACGGCAAGCACTATATCGTCAACGGCACGAAGAAGTGGATTACCAACGGTGTGTACTCGGATTACTTCATCACGGGCGTGCGGACAGGGAAGGGTCTGAGCGTGCTCATCATCCCGCGCGGCGAGGGCGTTGAGACCAAGGCCATCAAGACGTCGTACTCGCCCACGGCCGGTACTGCCTACGTCACATTCGACAACGTCAAGGTCCCGGTCGAAAACCTCCTCGGCGAGGAGAACAAGGGTATCTACGTCATCCTCAGTAACTTCAACCACGAGCGGTGGAGCATGTCTTGCACCTCGGTGCGCTTGTCACGGACAGTGGTAGAAGAGTGTCTGAAGTGGGCGCACCAGCGTATAGTTTTCGGCAAGCGGCTGATAGATCAGCCTGTGATCCGACAAAAGTGAGCCTCTCCCTTTTCCTTCAATATTTTCTTCCCAGTACTCCCCTCCCCCCCTTACTATCCTCTCTACTGGTTTCAGCCTCCCTCCTGTCCAGTTCTAGACCAGGAAACTAATCCCTCTCAGACTCGCAAAAATGATCGCCCTAGTCGAAGCAAATCAAGCCTGGCTCGAGACGATAACATACCAGATGTGCAACATGCCCTACAGCGAACAATCCAAGCACCTGGGTGGTCCCATCGGTCTTCTCAAGATGAGCATCACACGCGCAGCGCACGAGATAGCCGACGAGTCCGTCCAGATCTTCGGCGGTCGCGGTCTGACACAATCAGGCATGGGAAGGATAATCGAGATGTTCCACCGCACCTACAAGTTCGATGCTATCCTCGGTGGCGCTGAGGAGGTCCTCGGGGATCTAGGTGTTCGCCAGGCTATGGCCAAGTTTCCTAAGGGGGCTAAGCTGTAAAGCGGGATGGTTAGGAGAATAGAAAGAATTTTAATGGCCGCGTTACTGGAGGAAGCATCAAGAGAAGTGCATGGTATAAACCAGCCTAGACAGTGGTACCTAAGCGGCATTGTACAAATTAAGTAGCATCTAGAGCGTCACATTTGCAGGATTCAATCGAATAAGACACATAACGGTCCGGTGATCAAACGTGCGTATGTGTATAATACGTATGTTAAGCGTGAACTACGATATCATAATCCGCCGGAATATTAGACCAAGCTTTCTAAACTAAGTATAGCGCACATGCAATACCACCCCATAAGTATCTATATAAACAATTCAATTGACCAAAGTTGCCAGCCCGTGTCGAAACACCTGCAATTCTAGACCCCAGATGATATCAGTGTTTGGCTGGTTTTAACTCAAATGGCCTGTTTGGCCCCTACAATGTGCGAACTTTCCTCCTCTTTCATGAGTATGCGTGGCTAAGACGCACCGTGCGTTCAGATTCATAGCTGAAACCCTTGAGTCAATATCTGATGGGTCATGATCTGGCGATTGACCAGAGGTAGGCGTCTACGCCCTGGATAGGGTCTCTGCGCTGCATTATGGCGAATTGGACTTCCAAGTCTTGGAGGGCTTCGGCGAGTCGTCTGATGAAGAGGTTGATGGTGATGTTGGTGGTGGATTTGGTGGTGGTGGGTAGCGTCTCTGTTGCCAGTAGTGGAATCACTGCCGTGTACGACATCGTTGAAATATCGCGTTGGGTCACCTACAACTGTATGACTCGATGACTCCCTCTGGCGTTTGCTCGTACCGCACTCCTCGCAGACGATCCACACGATTTTCTCAGAAGAGCATCGGCCTCGCCGTATGGCAGTTCTAGCTATACTGTCGGATCTTGAACTGTCCATACCCATAGATGATTGCGACGATATGGACGGAGCCCTTGTTGACCTTCTACCAGTAGTTGATGGAACCACACTTCCAACAGGAGACCACCGTTTACTGGGCCGGCGATCGACGTCCTTCATAGAACTTTTATCGCTATCTGTAGGGTGAAGAGACGAAGTGCTCAATAGAAGTGGCCGTCGCTTTACTTGGGTCACAGCTTCCACTCCAGTTTCAGGATTCAACCGCTTGATGACGCCTTGTTTTCCAATGCGAATAAAAGGAACTAGTAGAAGTGGAAGACCCGAGAACGCGGTGGTTGCAATGAAAGTATGTGTATACGCAAGCTCGGGTTGAGACCAGTCCGCTTTTCCGTCATAAGATGACCAAATTGAAGTGGTGACCGCAAGGCCAAGTGGAACACCGAGTCGGCTAGTTGTCTGAAGAATTGAAGCGCCGATCGAATGGTGTTCTGGTGGTAGAGAAGACAGTATATGAAGCTAAGGCCTGGTTAGATTTCGCCTCTAAAATGATGTCGTTTGAGCCTTACCGATCCAACATTCATGATCCAGTCCATACCGACAGTGCTTAGCATTAACGAAGGGAATAGCCACAGTAAGTAATGACTACCATGACGAAGGAAAACTAGGAATATGTTGCTAATGACAAGGGATAAAGCTGCGAATGCCAAGAGGGCAGTGCCGGGGATTGCATGCATAAACAGGCCAACAAGGGGGCTCAACAATAGCCCAACAAGTGCCTGTGGTAATAGTCTAACTGCGACCTCGAAGGAGTTCAGATTTTCAAGCTGTTGCATGAACATTGAAACCCAGAATAGCTGTGAGTAAAATGCCATTGATGCTCCCAGTGTGCAAATGACAATCTAGAATAATTAGATACGACTCGTACATTAGACTGAAGGTACGTACCAGTGTCACACTCCAACTGTTCCAAATAGAAGGGGGGATCATTGGGCGCTTGGAGACATTTTGCCAGAGAATAAACCCTCCCAGAAACAACAGTCCCAGAGTTAGAAGAAGAATGACAGTAGGTGTCTTCCATGGTTCTGGACCTTCTGGCCCGATAGTAAGAGACACAGTAAAAAGAAGGACGCCAGTGATCAGCAAAGATAGTCCTCCCCAATCAAATTGCATGATAGTTGCAATCTTCTGGGGGGCCGTTAGTGTGACAGCCTCCGGTGTACTGCGGTCTGTCGTTGTGCCTAGTCCAGATTTCTGCAGTGGGACTTCAGGCTCAGGTACATTAGGCACAAGTACCCAGGCAAGGACGGCAATGATGGCGAAAAGCCCACCCAAGGCGATAAAGGGCGCCTTCCAACTAATCTGAAGAGCAAGCCCTCCGGATCCCAAGCCTCCAATGATGGTGGCCGCAGGTGTTCCCATGAAAAAGGATGAGAATACCATGTTCCTTCGACGGGAGTGCTCTGGGTACACTAGGCTCAGAATGCCTAGGGCGATGGGGATATTCGCTGCACAGGCAACTCCTGTCAAACCGGAAAGAACATCGAGGACTATACCGCTCTGCGAAAACGAGGTAGCCGCAGAAAATAAGGCGAATGCAGTTAGGCTGGCGACAAGGAGGGTCTTTCGAGGAAACACAGCGCATGTATCGGCAATATGACCGAATGGTAATAGGAAGGCACCCGTAGTTAGTCTGCAGAGTGTATTGTTAATGAGACTCGCGATTCGACAAATCAATAGTTTCAATGATCATCATCACCTACCCAGAACTGGCTGTAGACCAGGCCAGTTCAGCCGGTGACATCTTTAGTGACTCTGCTATGGAAGACGTGACAACGACGATAGAACGTTGCAAGAAGACGGGCGTTGCTGCAGCGAGAGCGATCAAAGCGACGAACAAAAATTCGTGTATAATATTTCTGAGGCATTCAGGTCGACTTCCCGGAGGAAGAGACGATCGAGACTCATGTGTGTCGTCGTTAAGAGACACATCATGTAGGTCATCAGATGATGGACCCAGGGGTGGTCGGGTATATACCCAGGAATCGTTATTCACAGACATGACCTTTACTGCAGCTAAGATGACGATAAGAGAAAGGGCGGATGAACAAGTCGATTGGGACTATAGACCAAGAACATGGAGCGAAAGCAGCGCTTGGAACAAGAGAAGCAAACTGGTTGATTTGATTGTAGACTGTGTTGGAGAGTGAGAGCAGGTAAGCAAGCTCCTATCTCCGCGAAGACAGAGAATCAAG
Source organism: Xylaria venustula (assembly GCA_022578775.1). Taxonomy (NCBI): domain Eukaryota; kingdom Fungi; phylum Ascomycota; class Sordariomycetes; order Xylariales; family Xylariaceae; genus Xylaria; species Xylaria venustula. The sequence continues at coordinate 280,731 of MU389346.1, read as the reverse complement.
GAGATTGGGGAGTATATGGAAGTAATGAGGTAGGTAGATCCACGGGTATGAGACTCGACGCGGCAATTATCTGTCAAATATTTCTCTTGGAGGCAATTGCCCAAGATACAGGCAGACGGCCAATATTTGGGAGGAGCACCTGCACGCCAGTCCTAGCACCTGCCGCTCAGGTACCTACCTGCTCGGCTTGTCCCAGCGATTTGATTAGGAGGCTACCTGGTACTTGAGAAACAGGAATGAATCCTACGCAAAGATGAGCTAAAAGAACTACGGCAGATTACAAACACGTAAAACTTGGTTCTGATGAAAAAATGTCCCTTTTGAGAGTAAAAGAATCGATGTTGTTAAGAGTAGTGTGATGTGCTGTGTTGTTGTGGATAAAAGTTTTGTTTACAATCTACTAGAAGTAATAATGCGCGCTACGAACTTGACTTTGAGCACTTACCAGGTGATGCTATATAATAATGATGTAAAAAGCTCGGCTGAAGACATGTTCGAAGTGCTTCTGGCTATTGGTAGGCGTTATGCACACCACCTTCTTTCTTTTTAACATCAGGTGATTATTATAAAAAAAAGTATTATAAAAAACAACAGTGTTGCCGAGATTCGAACGGTCGACCTCAAAATTGCAAAAAAGAATCCAGGGCTTAAGGCGAACTCAACATCCCTGGACCGGAAAACCCTTGAATGCCTATGGCCCTGCCTCTGACACAAGAGTTTTTTCCTGGCGACTACTTTACCACTCGACCATCAACATGGCCAATAGGGGGGAACGTCTGTTGAAGGGAGGCGCAGATATTGACGTCTATATGTTCCGCAGTTCCCCCGGGGGGTGTACTGGAGTCTCCGCGTACCATCCTTCTAAACACCTTTACTTCTAACAAGCAGTGCCTTGGTACAAGCCCACTGTGGCCCATCAGACTCTTTCGTATATGGGAATAAGGTTGGCTCGATCTCAGTGTGGTGTTGCTAAGCAACCATGCCAGCAAAGATACGAAACTATTAGCGGATAAGCAATTGGAACGAGCACATCTGGTGTGGAACATGTCTCTATTCATCGCCAACGTTCGATGCTCAATGATGCTCACTGTAGCCGTGACTATTTGGAAAGCTGAGAATTAGGAGTATCGTATCTAGGTCATTATGACACCTCATCTAAGGTTACATCGCCTTTACGGCGTAGTGCTACAAAGTAAGCTTCTTTTGATTCCTGTGTAGCACATCAGCACCTGGTGGTAAGCGGCAATGGGAGGGAAGAAAAATGAGCCTACACTTCGTGACGAGTCTGGTTTCTCACGATGAACTTTTCCAAACATCTTCTTGAGTTTCAATTCCAAGTCCTTGTCTTCTGATCCTTGGTAAAATTTGCAAACGAAATGACCTCCGGTTCGAAGTGTTTCGCTCGCAAACTGCAGCGCAGCTAGACAAAGATCCTACGTAACCGTATTAGTGATATGTGTCACTTTCTTTGAGATTTGTGGCCTGAGAGGGTATGCAACTGACCATGCTACCTGCGTGATCGCGAAAACTCATACCGCTTGTGTTCATCATCCTGCTATAAGGGTTACTCAAAGTGTTGCTGGAGAATCCGGACGTTTGTAACCAGGGAGCTGACATGTCGCTAAGTATCACCTGTGAGAGTTTTAGCGGATGTGCGACATCCAGGTTATTGAACAATAAACTCCTACATCGACAAGTTTTCCATCATTAAGGCTCGCCTCATGGTCGGAGTCGACAGATTCTGCCCGTTCAGCAGCAATGTAGCTGGGCTTTTCAGTGATGACGCCATCTTCCTCCTCTGAAGCCTCAACGTCTTCGGTTTCTGTTCTTCTCCTCCTTTGCACAAACTCGGCAAGGTAGTCTTTTACCATATTCTGCACTACAGGCGAGAGGAAGTTTCCTTGAATGGTAGAAACCCCTTTGGGCGGCTGCGCGGGAATGAGATCAATCCCAACGACGCGCCCGTGAGGTTTTGTCCGCTCTACTGCGACCTATGGAAGATGATCAACAATGCTCCTAGCTCATCGTGCAAGGCGCGTCAAGACGCTCTTACCTGAGACCAACTACCCGGCGCGTAACCCTTTGAATGTTCAGCATTGGACACATTCATAACACTTGTAACTTACGAGATCAATAATCGTCTGACCTCTCTTGAATAACCTGTATTTGGCGTCCATCTGAGCGAGAAGAATCGATTGTGAGTCGTTACACATGATTTATGTTGCCAAGAGAACCTACTTCGAGGAGCTTGAACGCGGCACGACTCTTCAGGCCCTGGACTTTCGCTTCGCGAGCAAAATAGTCTTTTCCTTGGCGTTGCTTCCATCTTGAATTGGACGAAGACCACCGTGCACAGCTACAGGTGATGGAGGCATGTTGATTGAGAACCGAGCCAACCTGAGTCAAGGGGAACCAAAAGGCTCTTCCATGGCCAGCCGCTGCAACATTGACCAACGCCCGCATAGCACAATAACCGGAACTAGGCACTGATTGGCCTATCCATAGCAATCAAGGTGAAAGTCGGAGCTGGAGATGGTTATGGCTTGAAAACGTGACGTCGAGTTGATGGGTTAAGTGATTCGTTAATCCTACGGCATCCCACTCCCGAATGAGATTGGGCTATCAAATATTCAGTTACTCAGTATATACATATAGCCCATACCTTGCTTATCTGCGGTGACAATCTGATACCTGGTAGGTACATAGACATACTATGCAATTTAACAACATCAGTTGGAAATTGTAGACGATTCTTAGATTACCTGCGGGAACACCCTTTTCTTGACCTGTTTCTTTGTTTTCCAACTTGAAAGAACCCTGCGAGTCCATAACGGATGTAGGTTATATAAAGTAGATAAGTACCTACCTAAATTTGTCTCTCTGCGGGCTCTAACTTGCAGTACAAAGATTAGATAAGAGGCGGGGTTTAGATAAGGGACCCCTCCATCTGTTTACTACATCCCTACATACATTCTACTGTACGTAAATAGGTAGTGATCTTAAAACATGCTGCCAAAAGGAGAGTTAGAATCACTTAGCTAAAATTGCCTTAACGACCTGACTGGGCTCAAAAATTAGATGCTCAATGGTAAGAAACTCTGAGCACTAATTCAACATAGCCGAGATTCGCGATATTCCAGGGATGTTTCGAAGCCTGCTGGTTCCCATTGGCCAAAAGATTCAACGATAATATATTAAAATCCTAGACTCGAAGATCGAACCCCCCTGGTTTTACATGCAGGTCAGGCGAGTGTTGGTATTCTTCTTACGATCAAAGAGGCCGGATCAGAGGTGTAGATCTAGTATTCATGAGGTATAATTATCTTATCCTGCATGTCGACCCAACCAGCCGGCAAGTCTATCATCTCGTGTAACAAGAGTTCCCACGACATCAAGAGAACGTCGCATCGCCAACTGACTTACTTACTTACATCTGTATATGTAGGTCTTTCGCTTACCAATTGTCGGATCTCGGAAGACTCCGCCAGAGAGCTCAGAGATAATATCACACCAGCTGAGGCATTTTTCACGAGAGGCGGCCTCGTGATGATAGAGTGACACTGATCTTCCATTCCCATTGTTACCACTTCCGACTGGTCCGAATACATGAAGACCACAGTAACACGGTTGGGTTCTCTCCTGTGGTAGGTAGGCTCTTTTCTTCTCATTTTCTAGGTCCCTGCAGTAAGCATGGATTCCAATTTACAACTTGAAGTACCCCGAGTGGGGGGTTTCATCTCTGTGCTTGTCGAGACTACGCCGCGTGGGATCGAAGTATCGCCACCCTCTCCCCATTTTCGAGAGCCTCATGTCCGTGGTTCTTGCTGCTACGGCTTGTACTATCAAGCCGGATCAGCTAGATATAGGGTAGCGCGGTTCAATCTAATGGGCAAAGGAAATAGAAGCACCCAACCCACGTGCGGCTCTTCTCCTCTATCGATCGTCACGCTCCCCGTGGGGATATGGACTGCAACTGGTCTCGACCTCGTCGACCCAATACCCTCCATTCTCTTATCTGTAAAACCCCAGCCTGCCAATTAGGCAGTCAATATTACGAAGCTACCCCAGCTTCTTAATACTCTGTTGTGTATATATAACTCAGCCTGTGGATAGAAGTGAGTTCAATTCTGTCATGGTATAAGAGTTCACATCCCTCATCACAAGACGAGTCTAAGATTCTATCTCCATATCACAGTTTACACAAAAGTTATATCTGTCATCATACTGGTCTTCATTCTTGAAGAGCCGGGCTTGTTGATCGCGAATAATACATCTTGCTGCTTTCCTCATTAACTCTTTTCGTCATCTTGGCGTTCTCCATAATCCCAATCAATATTATCCCAAGGAAACGATCTGAAATACTCTTGTAAACATGGATGCTCATCCGGTCTCGTTTACTAGTGTTTCAGAACGAAGTACTTCTCGTATCTGGAAGGACTTGAGCGCGTACCGACACTTCGCAATCGTCCAAAAGCTCCTCCTTCAGGACATCTCGGGAACCGTTGATATGACGGCCATGATTGGCAAGGTACATTCTCACAGACCGAAAGCTCGAAAAGCTTCAACTTGTGGGAGCGTGTTTGGAGCACTGGTTTGCGGCTGACTTCACGGGGCCCGATCTTGCTTGCCCAGCCCTCCTAGGAGTCGCTGCTCAGATGAGTTATCCTCAGCTTTTGCAGCATCAGACTCACATCTTCGTTTAGCGCCGAGCGCAAATCCTTGGTCGCCCACCCCGCGTCGGTGTTGTCGGCGCTGGGCTCTCTGGGCTGCGTTGTGCCGATATCCTCTTGGCTCATGGCTTTGAAGTGACGATAATTGAGGGCCGAAACCGGCTCGGTGGCCGTGTCCACCAAGTTTCCCTTACACCTGGACACCTCGTCGAGTATGTGCTTTTGATTCTACTCCTTTATTAATTCTGCCGCCAGCTTGTCTTGTGTTAGATGTAATCTGCATCTAATTGAAGTCAACCACTACATGTGATGAATCGTGCTAACAAGATATCGTCAACACAAAGCGCTGGGCCAAACTGGATCCACGGAACGAACAACAACCCGATTATGGAACTTGCCCAGAGCACCAACACGGCTACGGGTTCCTGGACCGCGAAAACATCTGTTGTTGATGAGACGGGCAAGATCCTACCACCTCTTGAAGCCGAGGTCTACTCAGATATGATGTGGGAGATAATAGGAACTGCTTTTACTTACAGCAATAGAAATACTAGCACAATCAGTCCCAATGAGAGTCTTCTGGACTTCTTCGGCAAAGAACTTGCTAGACGGATACCGGAAAACTCACCAGACTGGGAGAAAAAGCGGAAGATCATGTACCAGATCGCCGAATCTTGGGGCGCGTATGTTGGAAACCACGGTGAGTGATAACGAGAGCCACCCGTCCCCCCCGACAAAGGCTTCCATTTTCTCCTGTGGCTTGCATAGTTTCCTTGGAGTCTGCATTTAATGTTAACAGTGTATCTCGATAAGAAAAACGATTGCTAATTCAATGTATTGCAGTCTTTAGTCAGAGCCTCAAATACTTCTGGTTGGAAGAATGCATAGATGGCGGTAGCGCTTCCTTCGTCCAATATCACGGATAGTCGTTTTGCTGATCACGTATTAGAAAACCTATTCTGCTCAGACACCTACAAGAAGATCTTGGCAGCCGTAGCCAAACCGGCTGTAGAACGAGCAACACTCAAGTTGAAGACTGTTGTCAACAAGGTCCAAACTAGTGATGACGAGGCTTGTGAAACGCTCAAGATATATACCGAATCTGACGAGACACTGGAGTTTGACGAGGTCGTATTCACTGCACCCCTGGGCTGGTTGAAGCAACACCCCGACACCTTCAGCCCTCCACTACCGGCACGGTTATCGCAGGCCATTAGGAATATCGGCTACGGGTGTCTCGAAAAAGTCTATATCAGCTTTCCCGCGGCGTTCTGGCGTTCCCCTCAAGCTGAAGATGACACGCAGGGCTTCATCCAGATTCTCGCCCCGAACTACGCCATGGACTCGAATCCAAACCGATGGAACCAAGAAGCCGTGGAATTAGCTTCTTTTACGCAATCCGATTCTCACCCGGCACTGTTGTTTTACACGTATGGCGACCAGTCCAAATACCTTACTAGTGAGGTGGCCAAGCTCTCGTCAAAGGAGAAGAAAGATGCGTTCCTCTACGAGTGGTTTCGACCGTATTACTCTCGTCTGCCGCGCTACAATGAGAACTCTCCTGATTGCCAGCCGGTGGGATGCTATGCCACGGAGTGGCTGAGAGATGAACTGGCTGGCAACGGCAGCTACAGCAATTTCCAGGTCGGCCTGGAAGAAGGCGACAAAGACATAAAGACCATGAGAGAGGGTGTGCCGGACCGTGGGCTTTGGCTGGCTGGTGAACACACGTCCCCGTTCGTGGCACTCGGAACCGTCACGGGCGCGTATTGGAGCGGCGAGTCCGTTGGCAAGAGGATCGTCCAGGCGTACGGTAGAACGGTAGATGTAAAGGGGGCATAGAGGGGTGGACTATCCAGATCATGTGCCACATTCTTGCGAGGCAAGCTAAGTAGACATTGAGGCGAAGCAGTGCCTCTAAGCTTTTGGGGGAGTAGAAGGATTTGGCTGATAGCTTATTTCGGAAAATATATGATGAAATTTATGATATAACTTTCACCCGACTTTGTGTTGAATATGTTTTGACTGTCTCATAAAGCCCATCAGATAGATACTATAATACCTACATGTACTGTAAGTCGTTATTGAGAAAGTACCTTGCAGGTACCTTGGGTAGCTAAAAGTGAGGCGTTTGGGCGCATAGAAAGCCCCACATTCAATGGATGGTCCCATCTCGTGATTGGCTCATGGAGCCCTTGCTGGCCGTGAACATGAAAGATGCCCAACACGTTAAGCACTTGCCCACCTACCGATAAGGAGCGTGATGAACAATTTGCGGGGTCATTTTCCCCCTCGTCCTTATCAATACATATAGTTTACTCAAATAGGAAGAGTCTTACCAGTCCTGGCCATGTTCCTCCACGTCAGAATCGACAACCCGCTCCAGTCCAACTGTAACCCCCTGCCCGGTTTGGCGGCAACGGGACCTCATCAGCTGCTAGTTAGTGAGGAGCCGTCGGGTACCAGCTAGGTACTTAGTAGCCTGTAGCGTGTAGGCATGTTCGTCATCGGGGCATCCGACTCCGTCAGTGCAGTCATTCCCGTACCGCTGTCGTACTGTACCATCCACATCGCTGTACCCATGGTGCATCTCAGCCGGGCATTCATCTAACTTTAAACATCTTGAGCTTGCATTCTATCTTGCATTTCCTTCACACTGTCTTTTCGTTTCCTCCTTTTCCTCCCCCCCCTAATATTATATTTCTCCTACCCGACACCTCCCGACCTCGCCTACCCAATCTCGCTGTCCGTTATAGAGCGACATGCACTCCTCCCCGCATCCCGCATCTTGGGGTATCGTGATCAAGCAGCCTATGTTCCCCCACACGCGGTTCACGCGCCGTTGCTGGTGAAAGTGCAGCCTGCTCGGCTAGCCCTATCGCCCGTCTTCTCCTCGCCTCCCTCTATCACTTCTTTTAGCGACTTGATCCTCGCCCGTCGCCGCCCGTCATGGCGGCCTATTTCCAGTCCTTTTGGACTTCGAGCATGCCCAAGCGACTGCTCCGTTATGTCTTGTACAAGCTGGACTACTTCGAGACCGATGCACTAGACTTAGACAAGATTGATGTTGCCTGGGGGCAGGCTGGCCATTTGACATGGCAAGATGTCGGCGTCAAGATCGAGGTAGGTTGGGAGCTCCTTTAAGCCACCACCGTTTGTTTGACCTGCCATAAGAGGTAGCTAATCGAGACTCTACCAATAGAAACTGGAGAAACTTCTACAACTACCACCATCAATCGAGATCCAAAAAGCCAAAGTCCTGGTGCTACGTGTGACCGTTCCCGCCGCCATCCACTCGAGCCCCATACACGTCGAAGCCGATGGGGTTGAGATAAAGCTTAGGATCGTTCCCCCAGAGGAGCAGAAGGTCGCGCGAAAAGGCACATCTAGGCGGAAAGACGCCGGCAAATCTACAGTTCCTGCGCAAAATGATGCTGTTCCGCATGCCATCGACTTGGCCCAGTCGTTCCTCGAAACTCAGCCCCGGAGAGAAAAGGAGGAGCTCCAAGCTGCACTGAATGCCGAAACCCAAGATCTAGCTGCGTCGATAGCAAGTAGCGATGACGGAAGTGAGGACGACTATGGGTTTGGGACGGGACAGCCCTTGTCCCTGCCCGCCTTCCTTGCAGATTTTCTACAGGGCATAGTTGACCGGCTGGAGTTCGCTATCAAAAGTGTAATTTGCCACCTCGATGTCGAAGTGCCCATCGAAGCCAACTCGTTGACCAACGAGAAGGTCACTTTTCAACTAGCGATAGATGAGATCAATGCCGAGGGTGTTACGTCAACCCCAGGTGGAGATGGTGATACGCCTACTCATAAAGAAGGAAAGCGATATGTGGAACTCAACAAGATCCGAGCTGCTCTCATATCCGAGGCCGATGTATTTTCGGCTCTTTCTAGAACCTCGTCCATGCCATCATCTGTTGGAACAACTTCTCCCGTCGCGACTAATCATCGACCGTTGTCTCGAGAACCCACTGCTATACCCACGGTTACTTTAGTAGGCGAACATTTGGCTGATACTACGGACCTCGACGATAGTCAATATCATGCTCTTATGGATAGCGAAGATGCTTTCAATATCCCCTATGACCTCGGTAACTCGAGCGATGATCCGGATGATAACGAGACTCGGTCTACGCCATCAACACCGCGAGCCACTACACCTCGAAATCAAATACACAGTCTGCCGATGGTAGCGCCGTCGTTGGTCCACTCGGCCCAGTCATCAATAACGCCTCGCAAAGATCCATGGAACGACATGCCAGAGCCATCTTCGCGGTCCGAGCATATGCTTGAGCAGTTAGGTCGCTGGGGGGCAGCCTCTACTCAGTCTGCAAGGGATGATGTAAGCTCAGACTTATCGTCTAGCGAAACTGGTGAACCATCCTCGTCTGCTACCCAAAGTCTGGCGCAATCTCATCTCTTCAGTCATGAGGAAGCAGAGAGCATGTATATGAGTGCCTTTTCTCATGCAGCTTCGTCTCACATACGCCAGACAATGCCTGGTGCCTGGGACGGCGAACCCTCCAGCGTAGAGAGCTCCCATTCGAGATATGAATCTCGTTTACAATCATCAGCTGTTGACACAGCACCTGCAGTCAAACAACCTCTCCCCGCAGAAGTAGTAGACCCTATCCCAAAATTAGGGATAGGCGTGGATAATCTTCATGAAGCTGTGCATATACCAGATAACACATTCCATGATCTTCCTGACAACAATGAGTCCCAAGGACCCTCCTCACCACGTATTCGAGACACTCTGATAGATGAGAATGTAGCTGAAGAAGCTACTACACCGAAAGGGCCCACTCGATTGGTCAAGGAACTGATCTCATCAGACGCATTACACCTTTGGTTCCCTTCTAAGCCTCCTTCCGCTCCTTCTTCATCGTCGGGATTAGGTGATAGCAGAGTCAGATCTCGAGATCCCTTGGATCAGTCAGCCATCGGAAACGTTCCTGGTGCATTTTCGATACACAGGTCTGTGGCTCAGTCTATTGCCTCTGTTCGAGAATCGTCTCCACCGGACTCGGAAGCAGAGGACGATTGTTCCGGTGATGATTCGTTAGAAGTTGTTCTCTTACCACTAGACGTCAAATTCGATCTTCCTACAGCATTTTTACTTATTACCGTGATGACGCGCATTTTAGGGGCGCTCAAAGAGCCAAATGGTCAGACCAGATCCGAAAAGCCACCATCCCCTCTCCCTGATATCAAGGTTGTCGTCGAAAAGATCTCTATACACTTCCTAGAAATATTATCTGGCGTAGCAGATACCCCCGAAAGAATTCTTGGCGTACGCTCAGCTCCATTCGATGTTGATGCCCTTCTCACTACAACTTTGGAAAATCTTGTAGTTAATGTCTCCCAAGCTCAGACTTCGACTACGACTTCGGTCAATATTGGGAAGTTCACATTTGGCTATGCTAATGATGATATCATCTCGTTCGATCAACGCATCCAAATGCGTTCTTCCATCCGGGACGCTTTCCCATCCGCGGGCTCAGATGTCTCACTAACTATCGTTCAATCATCTAAGTCAACGAGATGCGAGATCAAGACGCTTCCCTTGCATGTAAAGTTAGATCTCCCCAGGTTAGATGAAACATTCACCTGGTTTGGCGGCTTAAGTGGTTTTCTCAACCTAAACTCTTCAATGAGCGTGAATAGTCTCCCGCCAACGCAGAACCAAATTAAATTGCCTCCGAAACCCCGAGGTGTCAGATTCGACGCGCCCATACGCCCAGATGATATCTCTGCGAACTCCGAGAACAAAATTAATATGCGAATTGGAGGAGTTCGCTTAGATCTTATTGGGAAGGAATGCAGGGTCTCAGTAGATACCAGTGCCATAAAACTCGTCAGCCGAGACGAAGGCCTTGGAGTTGGAATTTCAAAAGTTCAGCTCACGGGTCCTTACATCAGGCAATCCTCAGGAGATCCGCCGGTACATGCCATGATTACGAACACGCGGATTGAGTTCTTGAATTCCCCGAAGGACAACGATTTGGAACGTCTGCTGGAGCTCATCATTCCATCTAAGCATAAGTTCGACAAAAGCGACGATGAAATCATGGTCGATACGCTGCTCCGTCAAAGAAGAAAGGGCTCTGTCTTGCGCGTCAATATTGATGACATCGATATCAATGTTGAAAAGGTACATCAGCTTGAAGTGGTATCTACTTTAGGTGAGGATATCGCACGGCTGTCTACGGTAGCTAAATACCTGCCTGAGGATGACCGGCCTGGACTCCTCACTCTAGCGCTTGTTCATAACATCGATACTACAGTTACTCCTAACGGAAAGATCGGTGCTCTGCAGGCCTCTTTAAAAGATCTCGAGCTGGGGCATATTACCATGCCATCACTGTTGGCGGTGGGGTTGGGCAAACTCTCTGTAATACGCAACCATAGTGAGCAGTTGGTTTCATCTGTCCCACCTACCGGCAAAGGGGACCATGGGCCAGTTATCACTATGAGGATAATTGGTGATGAGATGGAACCTGTCATTAGACTAAGAATGCGGTATCTGGATGTCGAGTATCGCGTCTCTACCCTCATGGATCTTCTAGACATTGGAGAAGACGCCACACCGCAAGATTTCGAAGCATCGCTCGCCGCCTCAGTTGCTAATATAGGAGACCATGCTCACGCAGCAATTACCGGAAAATCCAAGACAAGTTCTACAGTGACTGAGCCAAACAAGGGAAAACCCACCAAGGTTGACATTATTCTTCATGATTGCCTACTTGGTCTAAACCCACTCGGACTTTCTTCGAGGATGGTCATTGTGTTGACGAATACACGTTTTGAGGTGGCTCTTTCCAAGGGAGATGACGCAAACGTGCTAGGACAGTTCAACAAAGCATCCATACTCCTGATTGATGACATATCTGTGAAAGATCTCAAGAGCCCTACAACGGCCTCAAGAAGGCGATCTTCAAATGCCGCAACTCCACAAATAGTCGAGCTTTGTCAACAAGGATTTGTTGATATTTGTTATATCTCCTCTGCGAAGATGGTTGTTCAGATTGGTGCTAACCAGGAAGATGGAACTAAATGGATTGATGTTGAGTTCCGGGACGATCTACTCGTACTAGAGACTTGTGCGGATTCGACCCAAACGCTCATTGCACTTGCCAATGCACTCTCTCCGCCTACGCCCCCGAAGAAAGAGATCAAGTACAGGACAAATGTTGTCCCAATGAATGATTTACTTGCCTCTATCTCAGCGGATGCTTTTGGCAAAGCTGAAGGGGACTATAATTTCGATGATGACTTTCTTGCTCATGAATTAGGTGGCGATGATGATGATAGCTTATTCGAACTTGGTGGTTCCGACTACTCTGGACCTCTAACTGTCGACTCACAATTCTACGATGATTCAGTCGCCCAAGAACAGGACCTGGACCATGCAGGCTCCGGTCTGTCGGATAAGACTACAGCACAGGACACTAACGATGGAGTTTTACTAACAAACTTCAGTAGTCAGCCGGAAGATCTAGATGAGGAAGATGACTTGGTTATACATGAGAATTACTTCAGCTCTGGCTCAGTCATAGAAGGAACAGCACATCGGTGGAACTCGACGAAAAATGCCTATGACCAGACCAACGACGCAAAGGTACACAAAAGCCCACTCTCGGTCCGTGTTCGCGATGTGCATTTTATCTGGAATCTATTTGACGGCTACGACTGGAACCACACGCGTGACGTTATCTCCAAAGCCGTCTATGATATTGAGGCGACAGCTGTTGAGAGGCAGACTAAGCAAGATCGCGCCCGTTCTGGGACTGATATGGAAATCGTGGAGGAGGAGACTGTCATTGGTGATTTTCTCTTCAATTCTATATATATCGGTATCCCTGCAAACCGAGATCCTAGAGAGCTGGCACAAGCCATCAACCAAGAATTGAATGACAATGCTACGGAGACGGAGTCGATCGCCACCACAGCAATAACCGCGACACCGAGCCGCCAAGGCAGCCGACAGGGTGGTACATATCGCCCCAAGAAGAAACTAAAGCTTAATCGCAGCAAGCGACACAAGATCACGTTTGAATTAAAAGGAATCAATGTCGATTTGGTCACTTTCCCTCCAAACTCGGGCGAAACCCAAAGCTCGATCGACGTCCGCGTCAAAGACCTGGTGGTATTTGACCACGTCCCAACTTCGACATGGAAGAAATTCGCGACTTATGACCAAGACGTCGGCGAACGAGAAATGGATGCTAGCATGGTTCACCTAGAAGTCCTTAACGTGAAGCCTCTGCCAGAACTAGCTGCAGCTGAGATTGTCCTCAAAGCTACTGTTCTTCCCCTTCGACTGCATGTTGACCAAGATGCCCTTGATTTCATCACCCGGTTTTTCGAATTCAAAGATGATACCAAGCCGACTCATGCCTCTCCCAGCGATATACCGTTCATACAAAGAGCAGAGGTCAATTCTATACCTGTCACACTTGATTTTAAACCCAAACGAGTTGACTACGCCGGGCTTCGGTCCGGCCATACCACGGAATTTATGAATTTCGTGGTCCTTGATCAGTCTCGCCTGGTCCTACGTCGTACTATCGTATACGGAGCTTCTGGGTTTGATAGACTGGGGCAGACGCTGAATGACACGTGGATGCCAGATGTGAAGCGAAACCAACTTCCAGGGGTTTTAGCCGGTCTTGCTCCTGTTCGCTCGCTGGTCAATGTTGGCAGTGGCTTCAAAGAGCTAGTCGAAATCCCCATCAGAGAGTACAAGAAGGATGGAAGAATTGTTCGCAGTATAAGCAAAGGTGCTGCCGCATTTGCTAAGACAACTGGGACCGAACTTGTCAAGCTAGGTGCCAAGCTAGCTGTCGGTACACAGTACGCTCTTCAGGGCGCAGAAGGAATATTGACGAAGCAGCCCGACGCTCGAGAGTCTACTGAATGGGATGATGAGGACGCGGAATCTGAAGAGGCAAAACAAATAAGTTTATACGCCGATCAACCTACCGGTGTCGTCCAGGGTCTCAGGGGTGCGTATTCCAGCTTGGCCCGCGATCTCAATCTGGCAAGAGACGCAATCATTGCTGTACCTGGAGAGGTGATGGAGAGTGGAAATGCCCAGGGAGCTGCCAAGGCTGTATTGAAACGCGCACCCACTATCATATTCAGGCCGCTCATCGGCTCGAGTAAAGCTATCGGACAGACTCTAATGGGTGCCACCAATTCTTTAGACCCACAGAACAGGAGGCGAGTGGAAGAGGTTAGTTTCCCGTTGTTTCAGTCCCTTAAGCATCAGATGACTAATACATTTGACAGAAATATAAGAGGCATTGATCGCACTCTTTCCGTGCATTTCTTGGATTCGTGGGTTCTAGTTTTGATTTTTTCTATTTACAATTTCTGCGAGGCGTCTTCGGGGACAGTCATATTTCGGCGCCACTCTCGTTTTTTCTCATCTGACTCTTGTTCCCATACTCTTAGCATGATGCATGAACGAATAATGGAAGAAAGAAACTTGATCGCATCGTAATGCATCATAGACGGCGCAAGGGTAGACATTTTCTTTTTTTGAGTCAGGGTTAGGGAGATTGAAATTGATAGCAGGGCAACCTTGTAACTACCTACCTATACCTATACCTACTTGCCCGTCGACATTGGCCTCGGCGACTCGACTCAGAAATACATTATTGTCATAGGATTATTATATGTCATTTTTTCGTTGATGTTTGTGTGATTTCCTGGACTTTTCTTGGTCTAGTATGAAGACTTTCCGGACCGTGTTCAGGTATAACATACAAATGATGGAAATGGGTAAGAAGAATTCAGGTCTTCATCTTTGATGATCAAGATCAACAGCCATACGGACGAGAGGATGATATTAGTCAAGGTACTAAGTCTGGGTTCAGCTCCTGGATTGACGCCTCCTTTCCGGAATGTCTTCCGATCGGATCATCGATGCGTTGAATGTATCAGTATATACATAAACGACACACGTGCTCTTTCGTCTCTCTCTCTCTCTCTCTCTCTCTCTCTCTCTCTCTCTCTCTCTCTCTCTCTCTCTCTCTCTCTGTCTTCCTCTGTCGCGCGTTCTTGTTCTCTTCTCTTCTTCCTTTGTTTTCGTATCAAGTCATTCATCCATTCATTCGTTCATCCATGCATCCGCCCCTTTACCAACCCCCGCTTCCCCCCGCCCCTTTTTCATCACATCCCCGTTCCATCACACTAACTTGATAATCATTCGAATTTAAATCTCCAGCCGTCCCTCTCTAGCAGCGCGTCTCCGCGAGCGACAATAGTTGCACAGAGAAAGCGGCAGCGCGATGACGAGGAGCGCGGCCGAGATGCCGAAGAAGACGCCGGCTAGGACGTCTGTTGTCGTCGAGTCCAGGTCTAGGATGTTGGTGTTGGTGTAGTGTCCTCCGTGCTCTGCTGGGTTTATGGATGCCATGGCTATTCTTTGGGTTCGACTTGTTGGTTTCGAGATGCTTATATAGGTAGATAGGTATGCGTGTGAAGATGTGTGTATGCCGATTTGATGTGGTGGAATATGCTTTGATTGACTGACTGATAGATGACACTTTGAGATAATGTGCGATGGATTGGTTGTAGTTAGATGGATGGATGAATGAGTGGGTGAATTCAATCTATTCGATCACAGGTTTGCACCCGTCACACCCGACAGAGAGAAAGACGAGCGAGTCGCTCGCTGTTCATGTGTCTCGTGTGAACACAGCGCTTTTGATAAGTACTTCATCAGCACCGTGGATCGAGATCCGTCCAGATAGGGAGGGAGTCAAGATAACGCCAGTACGAATGGGTATGTATGTGTATGTGGTACACATACACCATGTGTGATCTTGACTATTGCGTTCCCTTGCTTGTTTTACTTTTTTCCTTCAGGGGGAGTAATCGAAGGGAAACAAGTAGATCCGAGTATAGATAGAATCTAGTATAAAGAACAACAACCCACGTTAGGTCCATCTACTTATCTGGTATGAATAAGTAACGGAATGGCAGCGACTCCGCTCGACCGGGATCGAGCTGTGTGACCTCATCTCCACCTGGGAGTTGACTCGCACAGAACAAAGATAGTGTAGATAGGGGTGATAAAAATAGTGTTGATAGATAGATAGATAGATATGGCCGCGGCCGTCACATCATATCATGGTATACAAACGCCTGGCATAAGAGCACGAGAACAACGCGGGTCGGGAGCGAAATTTCTATTTATGTTTTCCGGACTCCGGCTCTGGTGACATGCTGTGCTTCATAAGGGTTCATCCCGTACAACAAAAAAAACGGTACAAGCTCTGCAATTACCCGCTCGTGACGATTCATCAATCAAAGGACTCTACAGCCACACTACGGCACAGCATCCCGACTAATGAACTTCCTCTTGACAAGCCTAACCCATCTCCTCCGCCTCCAGTCCCCTCTCCTCCCATCGCCGTCCTCGCCTTCCTCCCAGCTCGGCTTCAGCCGCTTAGGCGTATTATTATTATCAGCAGCGGCATTCTTGCCCTTACCGAGCGTCGACCCGTCGATGACGCCGATTTTCTCCGTCTGCTCATCGTAGATATCGTACACCCATCTCTCACCCTCGGTCTCGATCTCGACGCCGGTGATGATACGCTCCTCGACCCATTCACGACTCCATAGATCGAGCGCCCATTTCTTCTCGCTCCACTCCCAGCCCTGCGGCGGCTGGACGTCTTCGAAGAACCGGGTGCCGATAGGTCGTTCGCCCGCTATGCGTGCGGGAGATAAGGGATCGTAGGGCGAAGCTGAGAAGAGCCAGGGCTCCCATTCGCCGGCCGCCGAGAGCCGCTGTAGCTCAAAGATCTCTACTTCGCGCGTTTCGGGAGCGCTGTCTAGTATTACATCTCGCTCGATCCACTTCTCCACCCACGTCATAGCCTTTTCTTCCTGCTGGACATGCTTCTTATGTGCCGTCTCGAGCTGTCTCTGGATAAATGGGTGACCAAGACAGGTGACAGCCCACCCGGCAGCTAGGAAGATCAGTCGCCAGGGGATGATATTGGCGGCGATACACATGAAGAGACAGGCGGCGAACAGGACGACGAACAGGGCGCTGCTCTGGGCCTCGTTACTGAAGTTGGTCCGCGGCACGACGAATTTGACGATGGCGTCGTGCATCTGGCTGAAGTCCTCCATGCTGTTCTGCAGGTCCCGCATGTTATGGAAGAAATCCCGGCTCAGCTCCTTGACGGGCTTGACGGTGATGGCGGGGGCGAAGGGAGGCCCGCCGGGCGAGTAGCCGATGGCTTGCTCGTTGGCCAGACTGAACTCGGCAGCCGGGTGGCGCGCGATGAAGTTCGGCACCAGGATACTGACTAGGAGAACGACGAGCGGCAGCAAGGGCAGCAGCGAAGGGTCGAGACACACGAAGGTGTAGACGGCAAGGAAGGAAAGGGTGTGCGTGGGGTGCCGCCAGGCCAACAGGCGGATGACGCGGGCCTGGAAGACGAAGACGACGCCGATGCGGGCGTTGAAGCGGCGGAAGTTGTTGGACATCGTCGGCAGGTTGAAGTTGGGCTTTGCGACGCGGCCCGGCAGCCCACCCTCGTCCTGCGGAATCTCGCCATCGTCAAGGGGTACGACTTGCGCGAGGAGCTTCTCGACGAGACGGTCTTGGATGCGCGCCTTTTCCTTCAGCGCAGAGAAACGACCGCGCAGTCCACCGCCGCGGGACGGTGTCTCCGTGTCCGAGTTTGGGCCAGAATCATGGCTTTCGTTGCGCCTGTGTATTGGTGTCGTAGGTCGGGGTGATGGTGTGTTTAGGATGATTGTGGGTATCGGGTCGTCGCGGTTGACGAATGATTCGGCGCTGTATTCATCCATCGTCGATGGTATTCAACATATCCTCCGGTGGGATTATGATTGCTGCCTCGGCTGCTTTGTTTGATAGGCTTCACGATGACGTAGGTGAGAGCGACATGTATGGCCCTGTGAGATGATATCAATGAACACCAATGAAGGTTTCATGTTATCAAGCAGGACGATTAATTAGCATTGTTGTACAGAATGCGAAAGAGAAATAGAATAAGACAAGTCTTGAGGTGGTGGTGATAATAGGAAGAAGAATTCGGAATTGGAGAGGTGGAATTGACATCACATGCAAATGTTGGACGGGTCATGGAGCAAGTGCAGGGGTGTCTTGAATGCCTTCCAACTCGCTGTAAGCTAGTGGATTTAGCGTGTCGGGTTGGTGAAGCTCTCGGCTATGTAGCAGTCTAGTGGGGCGTTGTACCTACAGACTACAGTTCTAGAGCTTGCAGCTTTTTTTGGCTCTTGCAAAAGAAGCTAGAGCTCTCATCACATCACCAAGAGCAATAAAATCACCGAAAACGACGGAAATCGCATATATCTAATCGCACAGCTGTTATTTCAATTCGACGGAATCCACTTCAGGACGAACGAGACGTGCCCCAAGATGCCCATCACAATATTACAACCCGCACCGCCGCCAGGCTATCTCCCGAACGACCACTTCAACGCAGACCCAGATTCCGACTCAGAAGGCGGCGCCGATATCGAGGGCGACGTGTCAATGGGAGGAGAAACAAGGCGATCAGCCCGATCAGACGCGATAGTGACACCCGGTGAAGTAATAACAGAAGACCCCCAGTGGATGCGGTAAGTATACTAAGAAAGAAATACATCAACCCAGATTCTCTCCCCGAATAACCAAGACTAACACAACAACCCCCTTCTCTCTACAGAGGCCACGGAACATACACAACCATCGAACCCCCAGCAATCGTCTCCTCGGTAGCCGGCACCCTAGCAAAAACAAACAAGCTCCTCTCCGTGCGCCCCCTGCGCGCGCGCTACACACCAGAGATAGGTGATTTGGTAGTAGGCCGCATCGTAGAAGTCCAATCCCGCCGGTGGCGCGTCGACGTCGGCGCCGCCCTGCTAGCACAGCTGCCCCTCTCCGCCATCAACCTCCCAGGCGGCATCCAGCGGCGCCGCACAGAGACAGACGAGCTGCAGATCCGCACCTTTTTCTCCGAGGGGGAGCTCCTCGTTGCCGAGGTGCAGCAGTTATATGGCGATGGCGGGGCCGTTTTACACACGCGCTCACTGAAGTACGGCAAGTTGCGCAATGGGCTTTTCATGGCTGTTAGCGGGACCGGAGGTGGAGGGGGCGTTGTGCGTGCTCGACGGCAGGCTTTCGCTATGGATATTAGTGGTGGTGGTGGTGCTGGTGGGGGTGGAGGGGCTGCGGATGATGCCGAGAAGGTCGATGTGATTCTGGGGGTTAATGGGTTCATCTGGATCAGCAAGCATATCGAGGGTGAAGGACCTGCGGCTGAGACTTCGGGTCCGGCTATTACGCGTGTTGAGGAGAGCGTGGGGTTGAATGTGTATTCGTCTCAGAACGACGAGATACCCGTTGCCACGCTGCGTGAGATTACTCGCGTCCGGGGCGTCATTGAAGCTCTTGTCACGCATGGGTTGCGTGTGGATGAGGAGATGGTGGTTAGGGGGTACCAGGAGGCCGTAGAGTTGGCGAGGGGTGACGGAGATGGCGAAGAGACGCTGTATTTGGGTGGTGAACGGGGTCGTAGGCTTGCGGATGCCCTTGTCGGTCGGTAGTTAGGCGGTCTTCAGACATGGTGTATATATCTCCGAGAGACGCGTACCGCCTACATAAAATAGGGACGGAAGAGAAATCATGTTACCACAATGCACAAGCTACCGGGGAGAATCACGAGTCGCAATAATAACAAAAGCAAGGGGCAGAGAATTCTGTTATTAGCGCACAGTAAATCCGAGCCATAATCTCTCGTGAGTACACAACGCATAAAACATATTGCGCCAACCTCTCAGCCAGCTCGTGGCGAATTATAGCCAGGCCATTCTGTACGTGCTTGGCGAGTGCAGAGCAAGCGTGAAGGATGGCTGGAATGGTATCGCGGGAAGATGGGAAGGGAAGGAGAAGAAAGAGGACCACCCGCTGGCGAAGGAATTGGATTATTGCGCGTCGCGCTGACACGGCTATGATCAGGTAGAGAAGCCACATCTTGAGCTGAGGAAGGGGTGGAATGATTGCAGATTTGTGTAAAGTGGGAGAGATGGGTAGAGAGGTGCAATAGTTACCCGGCCGAACGAACCGGTGTGCCTATTGGGAGCCTTTTTATATTTTACTATATCTTGGAAATCAAGGTTGAGGGTATATATACTTCTCGGCTATTTCTACTGGGCTAGAGTTTATAAGTCTACTTATTCACGTTTATACCTTGTTAAGTTTGGGATGACAACGCCGTTATGGAAGTATAGAAGAGCTCGAGAGTATAGAAGAGCTCGAGAGTATAGAAGAGCTCGAGAGTAGATGAGTAACAATTAATTGATATGAGAGCTAATGCGTGAGAGCATGGTGGTATAGAGGTTTTTCCTTGGTGTCCTTTTCGATCCCTCCATAGTCGTGTATGTATACATATTATATATATATGTGAGAGGATAAGGGATAGTGACAGGAAACAGGTAAAAGTCAAAACGAGGCGCGGAGGAAATATTTAAAGCTTAGCTTCAGGACCTTTTTCGAACCTAGACGTCAGTCCAAAGTGAACCAGAATGAAACGAGACAAGAAAGAAACATAGGTATATATATTGCGCTCCGTTCCTCCTCCTCATTTTACTGTAGCCGTTCTGAAATCCACACGACCGAACCCAGACAGACACCCATAACAAGCCTCAGCCAGGAACAGCATGAGACACCCCTCAAGAGAGGTATTTAGTGAGGTAATGATGGGACTGAGTAAAGTACGCGTATCCAGCAGCAAAGACAGTAACCCATCGAAGTAACGCACCTTTGGCCGAGGATCCACCAAGCCCGAAGACGAGCCATAGCCAGTAGCCCAGACCCGTGATCTGCCGTCCGTCGCGGTCGAAGTCGGGCTTCTGGCCGTTCATCCACAGGAACTGTTTTAGGTCCGAGGCCTGGTACGGCGAGTAGCGCACGCGCAGGAACCGGTCCATCCAGTTCGGCGTAGCCACTACGGTGCGGCGGTGCGTGAAGCAGTCGAAGGAGGCCCGGCCGTGGTACGCGCCTGTGCCGGACTCACCGACGCCGCCGAAGGGGAGGGTGGCTACCGAGCCGTGCATGTATGAGTCGTTTATGGATGCTCCGCCGGATGTTACATGGCTAAGGACTTGGATCGGCGTTAGCTGTGTAACTGCATACAAGACAAATGCTCACAACGCGAAAAGGGGAAAGGAAAAGGGAGTGATGGGTGATTAGTTTACCTTGCTCATTTTCAACCTTCGAGCCAAAGGTCATGAGAGACAGGGGTGTGGGGTCCACTTTATTCATGATCTTGATGGCTTCTTTCACATCGTCGACGGGATAGATAGACCATATAGGACCGAAAGATTCGTCCACCATCATCGGGTCATCGATGGAATCGACAAGGACGGCGGTAGGGGCGATGAACAGATCAGATATATCCGCCTCACCGCCCATGACGACCTTGCCGCGCGTCGAGTCCAGCATCTTCTTAATACGGTCGAATTGTCTCTCGTTGACGATACGTGCAAAGTCAGGGCTAGCCTTGGGGCCGTTGGGAAAGAATTCGTTGTACGTAGCGTTGAGACACTTGATGAAGTCATCGACTACTTCGCGCTCTACACACACGTAGTTGTGAGACATGCAGACCTGGCCGGCATTGTGACACTTTCCCCACATCAGGCGACGGGCTGCGATAGCGAGGTTAGAAGCTCTAGAGACAAAGGCGGGGTTTCTACCGCCGAGTTCGAGGGTCACCGGCGTCAATGTCTCGGCAGCCTTCTTGGCGATGATTCTCGCCACGGTTGCATTGCCGGTGTATAGAATCTTCTCCCATTTCTCGTTCAAGAGCGCTGTCGTCTCCGGGATGGCGCCGTTGACGACGTGGAAAGAGCCAGGATCTAGATACTTCTCGACAATCTCTTTGATGACCATGGCCGTAGCGGGAGCGCTCTCAGAGGGTTTTACGACGGCTGGGCACCCGGCACTGATGGCACCTATGAGAGGGCAGATGTTAAGCATGAAAGGGAAGTTATAAGGTCCGATGATGAGAACGGGTCCCAGCGGCTCTTTTCGGACACGCGGCTTTAGAGGCGAGAAGATCAGGGAATAGTCCAGATCGGTGTCATCTTTGGCCCAGGTCTTCAACTTATTGAGAGTGAGGTTGAGGTCGGTGAGGGAGAAGGACACCTCGGCGAAAATAGCCTCAGTGGATGGCTTGCCGATGTCCTGCTTCAGCGCGGCGAGGATGTTGGGGGTGTAGTCGGTTATACCCCAGTACAGCTTCCTCAGCTGCACAAGACGCCATTCGACGTCTTTTGTCCTTTGCGATGCGTAGGCTGCACGAGCTTCGACGGCATACCGGGCAATCTCATCCAGAGAGGTGTGCTCATAGGCGGGTATCTTGGGGTCGCTGGCCATTCTTAGATTCTTAGTAAGTTGTATGTGTTGTTTCATTCAGATATGCAGTATCTGTTGGGTCGTATACAATTGAACTTATAGAAAGTGCTGTGTTAGAAGGAATGATTCATTATTATTATTTGAATTGGATGGTATTCACTTATGTATGAAAAGAGTAAAAGAGTATCGAGGATACTGCTGCACGGTTCAAGTCCGAGACAACGACCAAAAACTACTGTAGGTAACAGTTTTCTGCGACAGCATAGTATAACGATCATCAACAAGATGAGCTCAGAGAATGTTGAGCCGAGGCACCTCTAGGGCCGGGCAGATGTTCTGTAACGAGTATGGGAATGCGCATTAGCTTCGCACCCGGTGAGATAATCTATTGGTGGGTAAGCTCCAAATGGGGTAAACTCTACGTCCGAGTGGCATGGGTGATGATGCCGACGGGGATACTAAGATCCTAGTGTAAGGTCTACAGGGGCGAGAGGGGTAAGTTTGCAAAGGGTTATCTAGATTCAGTAAGTGCGTTAGGTAGTGAAACAAAGATACCTGTAGTCCGCAATACTGCGTGGCCGGATTGGGATAGCTAAGGCAGATGGTCTAGAACAATAGAACAACCTACACTACCGAGAGGGAGGGGGCATGGGAGACGGTCACAGTGATGGTACTGCAATTTTGTAACCGTCATAAAAATTTAAAATCTGCTGTTACAAATTGTGACCAAGTTCATTTTTGGCTTGAAAATCTCCAAATTAAGACTGTCAACTGTCCGCCATTACAGCCAATTATGGTACGGCTGGCGTCGGCTGAAAACCCTTCCGCTAAAGTGACGAACCCTGAAATCATTGCAGCAATTATCTAACGGTGGTGGTCTTCGTAGGTTGGTGGATTGGCTGCAGCTATATTCCTTGTAAGTGGGTTTGACTGAGCTGGCGTGTAGGAACATGTACAAGCCAAAAGGTTGGTACACTGCGGTAAATGAATTAATTTCTCCTTTTGAAAATTTGTAACCTAAGTTGGGTGACCGTCTCAAACTAGAGATCGTTTCCCACCAAAGGTGGCGAAATGATGGTCTCAGAGCCAAGACCATTTTCAGAATCCGTGACCATCACTGTGACCCCCCTCTCCCGGTAGTTGTAGTGGGATAGAGGCTTTAGCCTTCAACCAAATTCCATCCTCCTTATCTTATCAGTGCAGCCACCATCAACTAGGCTCAGCCACTTCTACCTGCCACAGTTGGTAATTACACTAGGCAGAACGCCACATAGTCAAAGCCATAAACCAGTCAGCCATCAAGAATCCGTGGTGAGATAGGTATGCCCTAAGTAGTGTATGGTCCCACTTTTCCCCTGCGATACACCAAAAAGTTGCAGCTCTAAAATCTCCCCTCGTTCGCGAACTTTTTTCGGCATCACCACCACCACCAAACCACATCACCCGCCCAACACCACACGCCCAGGCGCAGGATTCGACTTCTTTGCGTCCTCTACCCATCTTCATCACCCCATCCGCAGCAATGGCTCCTCAGACAGTACGTATAACTTGACACCGCTTTGCTGTTGGCCCAGTCTCTCTGGCCCTCCAGCGAGATGATGGCGTGAAGCAGTAGGCTAAGGTCAAATCGCAACAATGTAGAAGAAGTCCGGCAAGGCTGGCAAGCAGACGAAGAAGGTAAGTTAATGTCCTCCCATCTTAATCAATTCACTGGCGGGAAATACTTACATGATGATGTTATCAGTTCGTCATCAACGCCTCGCAGCCCGCCAGCGACAAGATCTTCGACACCGCCGCCTTCGAGAAGTTCCTGCAGGACAAGATCAAGGTTGACGGCCGTGTTGGTAACCTTGGCGACACCATCACCATCCAGCAGATTGGCGACGGCAAGGTCGAGATCACTGCCCACAACGAGCTCTCCGGCCGCTACCTCAAGTACCTGTTAGTGTCACCATTACCACCACGGTCGAAACTCCTTATTTGGCGCACAATACTTGGCGTATATTTGTTACGAAAACTAATTATAAATCCTGCAATAGGACCAAGAAGTTCTTGAAGAAGATGCAGCTCCGTGACTGGCTGCGTGTCGTCTCCACCTCCAAGGGAGTGTACGAGCTCAAGTTCTTCAACGTCGTTAACGACGAGGCCGATGAAGATGACGAGTAATCGGGTCTATTTCGCGACCACACACCATAACACCATAGACAACCAAAAATGGAAGCGGGGGTTATAGATGCATGAACTTTAAATAGGAGACATGCGTCTCGTACCCACGTCGCAAAATAAACTTGATCTCAAAGCCAAACTCTCTTCCAATGATTGAGTGACGTGATGTGTTTGACTAAAACCCGCTATGACACTATAGTATATATCTATGCCAATCTATAATAATACATTTGTTCTACATGTACATGTAAATCCGTCACGGCAACGCCCTCATAACGCCTTCAAATGCGACCAAGGCCATGGCATTCGCCGGGAAAGCCCGTAAAAAGCAGGGTAAGAAACCCCTCCAATACCCCCTCGCACCACTCTCCCGATACACGGCCTGCGCAGCCTGCCACCAGCTCTTAAAACGAGGCGTACCGTCGTTCAATTTACCACCCATGGGATCCGCCATGATGCGCTGTTTGACGACGTCGCTGGGGTAGCTCGTGAGCCAGAAGATCTGTGCACTCAGCCCGCCGGCCCAGAAATTGACAGCCGGCGCGGAGAGATTGGTGCGCTCGCGCAGCAGGCGCGACAAGATATCATAGGACCCCCACCAGAAGAAGAAAAACGACCGGAAGATCAAGGTCGCGGCTAGTCCCTTGTATACACCCCGCAGGCCGTGGGCGCCGTAGATCTTGTGTATGCAGTCCAGCGGCCCCCGGTACAATCTCTCGGATTTGGTCGCGGCGTATTGGATCTGTAGACGCGCCTTGATGTGTTCTACTGGTGCTGCGATGAAGGAGACTGTCGAACCTGCTAGGATGCCGGCGATGCCGTGGCCGGAGGGCGGGAGGTGGGAGAGAACGTCTGGGGGGTGTTGGAGGGCGTCATGGAGTGTAGGGGGATGCGGCGCGAAGACGTGCTCGGCTAGGAGGCGGCGGTAGATGGTTAGGGACCCGAGCATTAGCGAGTCCATGAACATCCAGCCGACGAGCGGCGGTGTCGCGCCTTTGTATAGCCCGCGCACGCCTTCGTTGCGGATCGTCTGGGTTACGCATTGGAGGGGTCCGTGGAAGCGGCTTGGGTCGGTCGTTTGTAGGCGGACTTTGATGGTGTCGAAGGGGTGGCCGACTGAAAGAATGAACAGGTTAGATTGTAGTTACCTTATGTTTTGTGGTCATGGTATGTCGAGACTCACCCGACAGCTTCGCAATGCCGGAGAACACGCCTGCTACGAAACCTTTGTAATTCTGACTCGCCTGGACGGGCTTCTGCTTCTGGTCGGTCGCCATGCTGGCGGGAACCACATTGGGAGGCGCAGGCCGTGTTTCTGGGGATCAGTGGTATTATTTCCGACGTAGAAACACCACAGAAGCACCGCGGATCTATCGGGAAAGCTTTGAACTTGTTTATATTGGATTTTATATATCGTAGGTCATTGATTAGGTAGGTACACGGGCATCAGCTTCAAGGCGGTAAATCATTACGGGCCTTAGCTTAGCTCAGTGCCGAGATCGGCTGCGCTGGAAGTCGTGATCGATAGGCATTGACGTTTGAGGCTGGATCGGAAGTCATGACGATAGCCAACTTGAGTTCGATGTAATGTACTTCAGCCGCTTACACTAAACATGATAGAAATGCAAGCACCTCGGCACCTACTTTCCTAGTCTGAGCAACAAAATCTGCCGAGGAAGCTGCTACCAAATGTCAAGTTCATTTTCAGAACTGTAACACCAACCACATCGTCGTAGCACTTTTATCCGTGCTGCCCCTGCCCCTCAGTTCCCGCTGCTTACGGCATGTGACAGAGTGACTACCAATTCAAATTATTGACTCTGCAAGCTTACCTGAGTGTCAAGCAAATCGAACTTTCTTAAGTTAAACATTGAGGCAATTTTCAACACAGGTGCAATTAATTATATCTGACTGCCTTCAAGATGTCTATTAGCGACACTTCCCACCGTTCAGGCTTGTCACGATATTACGATAAGAGATTCCCCGCTGCACCAAACCATGACATAAGGTAGCAGCTTAAATAAGCTTATTTTGACAGGCGCTGTGGAAGGTACGAACGAAGGACAGTGCCTCTATATTACCCCTCACAGTGGGTTCCATGTCAACTATCTCCATCCCTTCTATAACATCAATATCCATCTTGCTATCCCTCATACATTACGCCCTGTGGCAGCTATCAATTGATTCATTGATGCATCCTACGACATACCTCTTTATAAATTACCACGATACATAAGAAATCTAGAATTCAGTTAACATATAGGTACAGTCACCTATTGTAGGGACAACTCAACAATACTTTCCTCATGGCTAGTATATGTTTTACAGTTGACGTATATTCTAGTTTTTCAAGCTCAAATTCAAAATACTTGGTTTTATATCAAATCTTTGTTAATTAACGGTATGATAGCTACCACATAGTAGGTAAGGCACGGAATACTGAATGAGGGGATGATCTGGGTTCCGATCTGGGGGGTGTCAAAGTCCCCCTCGCCCCCCCTCGTGCGGAGTAGCTGGGGTTAATACCATCCATCTTGCCTGCCAAAAGAGGGCAAGATTTCCCGCCAACCAACATCTTGGCAGGCCCCTTAACCAAGATTCCCCTACCTGATGAAGATATTTTGGAGGATGGGCTGCAAGACGAAGCCCACGGCCCGATTGACTCTGGCCCTTGCCAGCGTTCAGTCTCCTTCCTGGACAGTAGCCCGATGACCAGAGGGTCCAATATGGAAGGTTGCACTCCAGCTGTTTTTTCCTATTTGAGATGGCTGCCGACATGCTACTGGCTCGTGACGAGGCGTGCTGGGACCGTCGCAGACCGTTGGTCGCTGGCCAAGCATCTGATGCCGACGATCCTTGCTCCTCCTGAGCGCTATCCCGGCCTGCTTTATGCGAATCCATTCAAGTTTCATGGTTAGCCACCTAGGATACAAAAAGGTGAAGACCTGCCTTTCCCATGATGGGTCCTCGAGGACTGCCTACGAGCTTTTCTAGCTTTCACGAGCTAAACGCACGCGCGAGTACAATATATCTACGAGCGCCACCGAGGCGAGTCACGAAATAGGGGCTTGTGCGTTTATATATTGATTGGATCTTCCGCTTCCTTCGATATTCGACCTTTCCCTAGGCTGCACAGCCAGTAGTAGTAACAATGCGCTCGACTACTTTGCCCGTCCTCGCACTCGCTGCGGGTGCCGCTGCCGATTGCAACGGAAACGCCGCGTATTGTGATAAGTTGTACAGCGAGGTTACCTTTCTCGGGTCGCACAATTCGGGCTTCGTTGGCTATGGACCGTCGGACAACCAACTTACCTCGGTCACGGACCAACTCAATGAGGGCATTCGGTTTCTAACTACCCAGACGCATCTCAAGGACAACGTCATTGAGAATTGCCACACGGTATGTATATTTGTTTGAAGACTTCCTTGGTGGGATCTAGTTTGTGGACTTGGAATGGCCTATTAACAGACATGTCAAACTCCACTTCTGTTTCTTATTTCCCCGCGAAGTGGATGAGTTGTTCCATGAAACTAAAAAGTTTTGCTAACAATACCTTAAGTCCTGCGATCTGTTGGATGCTGGTTCTCTTCAAGACTACCTTGGCGAGGTGAAAACATGGGTTGACGGCAATGCGAACGACGTAGTAACATTACTGATCACAAACGGAGACGCAATCGACATCACCCTGTTCGACGACGCCTTCAAGGCCGTAGGTCTGGACTCATACACTTTCGTACCTTCGGGCACGCTCGCATTAGCCGACTGGCCGACTCTGGGAGATTTGATCTCAAGCGGAAACAGGGTCATCGTTTTCATGGGTGAGTTTCGCAGCTCGGCCGTTTACCGCTATCATTTCCTCTTTACCGCAGACAACTGATGAACCATCAGATTACAACTCCGACACTAGTAAGGTCCCGTACATCCTGGACGAATTCGCCTATTACTTCGAGACGCCCTTCGACCCCCAAGAAGCCCAATTGACCGTCTGCAACGTCGACCGACCCGCTGGTGCCTCTGCCGACGGTCGTCTGATTCTCGCGAACCACAACAGGAACGTCGAAATTTTGGGTATTGATCTTCCTGATTTGGCCGAGGCATCCACCACGAACTCGGTAGATTCTATCACCGCGCAATCGGATACCTGCAACTCGCTGTACGGACGTATTCCTAATGTGATACTGGTAAGTCGCCCTTCCAGCGCAATGCTTCGAAAGCAGACAGTTTGAGGCTGACGACGACTGTGTAGCTTGATTATGTTTCTGTTGGTGAAGTCATTGATGCTCAGAACTCACTTAATGGTTTATAAGAGCTATATGCGACGAAGTTCGACTATATATATTTGACATATACTATGAAACGTTATATATATGCACGATTTATGAAATCAGTATGACCCAATTCTTATCACGGGACCTCTATTCATGTCGATGATGCTTGGAGCTTTTGCATTTACATCCGTTCAGCCCTTATCACTATGTATATGCTCATAAGAATCTGGGTATGACGGCAAAATGTAAAGTGACGAACTTCAACTCAATTCAGCAAATACACCATGAGCAACCCAATTAATCAAGCCCATCACAGGCCAATGAACACCCCGGCAAATGTAAGAAGGGTACATATAAATATAGATCACCTCTGCCGGCGCGTAAAATCACAACCCGTAATCCACTCAGCGCTTCGCATTATGGCAGGCATCTGTGTTGCGCCAGCCAACCGCGAGCCAAGAACCCTTGCCGCCCGACGTCTCAATCGCTGTCTGCCAATCACCGCCCACCGTGCCATTTTGGAGGGTATCCTTGCCGCTTGTGTCTGGATTTGGGGAACGATGTTTATACCTGCTACTTTATAGGGTATGTTCTTGCGTACCAATTCCTGCCGATATCTGCAGAGGGGGATAGATAAAGCATGTGGAAGGATGAGGGGTTCATTTGCCATGTGGTTTTTTATTTTTATAGGCCTTGATACTTGAATGATGAATTCATCTTGGTTATCCTTGGCTTGATTTCCGTTTCGATAATATTTGTTTTATACACTTGCAACCTACTCACAAGACGGGATACCGGTGTGCTTAAGCCAGGCGTCGCTTCTCTCATTCATGATGTGGACATCTACGCGCCAGCTGGTTCTGGCTTCACTTATAGGTAGGCCGCCATGATAGATCGCGACACACTTCTCACCAAGCAGTCACAATACTGTCATTTTCGAATACAGTTTCTACAACCCGTTCAAAAAGAATTCATATATACTAACTCACAAATTCCAGCACTTCCTCTCACAACATTAGCAGCCCCATCATCCTCCATCTTCGTCACCCCGCAAAAAGATCTCGTCTTCGCCCTCAATGTCCCCAACGACACCACCTCCTTAGACCTCTATTTCTCCATGGCCTTCCCCGCCGGTTCCTCCTGGGTAGCAATCGGCCTAGGCGCATCAACAATGGGTGGAAACCCACTGGTATTAATGGCATATCCCTCCGCCTCCGGCAACAACGTCACCATATCCCCGCGCCGCTGCCACGGACATACCGAGCCCGTGCACGACGCCAGCATCGATGTCCGCGCACTCCCCGGGACAGGCGTGGTGAACGACACCACCTTCGTCTTCAACGGGGTGTGTTCCAACTGCCGCGCCTGGTCGCGCGACGGGAAAGTGGATGTGCTGAGCGCGGCGCAGGAGATGGTGTATGCCATGGGTCCTGCCGATGGCGAGCAGAGCGATGATCCTGCGCTTTCGGTTAAGATGCATGCGAGCTATGGTGCTTTCACGATGGATCTGGTCCGTGCTACGGGAACCGGTGGTGTGCCTGTTATTGCTGCCAGCGAGAACATCACCTCTGTTGGCGCCGTGCAGCAGTTGTCTGTTACTGGACATGTGGACAGCAAGGCTGTTCTACACGCTGTGTTCATGGTGCTTGCGTTTGTTGGGATATACCCCATCGGTATCCTCGTGCTGCGCGTTGGCGGGTCGGTGCGGTGGCATGCTATTAATCAAGTTGTTGCGTTTGGGTTGGTTCTTGTTGGGG
This sequence comes from Xylaria venustula, assembly GCA_022578775.1. Classification (NCBI taxonomy): domain Eukaryota; kingdom Fungi; phylum Ascomycota; class Sordariomycetes; order Xylariales; family Xylariaceae; genus Xylaria; species Xylaria venustula. The sequence continues at coordinate 250,450 of MU389346.1, read as the reverse complement.
CTATACTGGGGTTTATTATCAGTACTACGTATAATAGGGTGAGTTTCTTCTTATTTTTCGCGGGCTGAACTGTCTCAATACTTGGAAATTTAATTGTGTTCTGTTCACTAACTTGTTTCGCAGAGCAAGAAATTCAATACGCCGCACCAGATCATCGGCATCATCATTTTCATCTTCGTCATCGCTCAGCTCGTACTGGGAATCTCACACCATCGTATATACAAGAAGACGCAGCAGCCAACCAAGATAGCACCCTTTCACGTATGGTTCGGACGTCTGGTGATGTTATTAGGCATTATCAATGGCTTCGTGTAAGTACATCTCTATTTTCCATTCCCCCATATCCTTCTCTGCAGCATGTTTCTTACTCCATTTATAGTGGCTTCCCACTCGCCTTGTCTCCCGGCTACGATTATGCCCTCCTCGGGGTAGTGTCGTTCGTGTTGCCCGTTTTCCTTCTGGTCTTGGGCGCCGGGACTATCATCAGACATATCAGGGGAAGGTCAAAACAGCCGGAGCAGGAGCTCGAACCTACGGGTTACGATTTGGAGCCGTGGCGTCGTCAGGCTCAACCTGTCGCACAAGCGCCGGCTGCATATATGGTTGGAGATCCAGGTACACCAGTCCGTATAGGGGCTGTACCGCAAGGTGCTAGACAGTTTGTATGAGCGTTTGATATCACGGGGTTTTATTATTTGTTCATGTTCACTTAGTTCGCATTACAGGGTGAGATATTGGCTGGCGCTGGGGTATGGTTTCATTATTGACGAATTCACGCTTATGATTCTTTGATTAATCCATGTCTATATTTTCTTGGGATGCCGCAGTCAGCTGAGATACAGGAAGGTTCCATTCGTAGTGCAGATATGCAGTATTCAGGCAAAATTGGTGTGGAGGCAGAGCCAGCTGGCGACGATCTCGCCCTGTCGTACCTGTCGATCAAGGAGGGCAAATGGCTGCGAAAACAGCCCAATCTGTAGACTCGACTCATATTCTATAGAATTATTACGGGAAGGAAACTCTCTTGTTTATAATAGACAGTAGGGCATGTTCCTATATTCCTTTCGAATGGATTGAGGGGTTCGGATAGCTCATTGAGACAGATACCCGATATGCCACTGTTCTATGACTTAGGCTATATCATGCCAAATAAGAGTATTGAAGTTGCATTTTACGGTAGGAGCTCCGAAAGAGACCTTAACATCGGCCAATAACAGCGGTAGACGTATAAAAGAATCCGAGAAAGGTCACCGCAACCACACCACAATGCATGCTTGGCAGATATACCAGGATACGAGCTCTGAGTTATCCAAAGTCATCATAGTCCTTACCGAACATTGAATATTACGTGCAAACCATGGCAGAATTTCCATTTCCAAAAAAAAAAAAAAAAAAAAAAATTGTTCCTTCAAGTCATGTCTTAAAATTCTTAAGAATTTTGCATTTACTTTCAGTCAAGCGAACTCAGGGGTTGCGAAGCCAACCCTCTGCCGTGCTAAATAACACAGTCCAGTAGCCATGCCTTGCTATAGTGCCTAGACGAATGACCAAGGTCTAGGTCTACCCTCGACCTTGAAATCTCGGTCTGGAGACAACCTCGTCATAGGCAAAATGGCTTGCTCCCACCTCGCTACCGACTTCGGTGCACTGCGCTATCGAATACCAACCAGTCGTGCCAGGTCTTTGGACCTGCAATGGTCCACGACCGTACCATCCAATTCCTATTATTAGGCTTTGTTATATTGCTCGTCATTCAATTTTTGAGCTCGTATACATCATCTCTACGGAGGTATCATACGGTATAAGCTCCGCAAGTACACTACAAAAGTAAGTCCCGTCGCAGATCTGTGCTCCATGGGGTTATCACAGGGAAGGTATCATATATCAAAAGGATACCGACAATGGCTTTGAGAATCGCGCGGCTCTGTGTGGCGGTGGGATACTTGGCTGTCCGGGTTTCTGCTGTGTGTGCTGTCTATGGAGTCGACTATTCTAATGGCGGCTCATACAATATCGATGGGTCTTCTGACGATTTGTTCACTTTCACTTCAGTATTCCAAGGTATCTCTAATCGCTCAAATATTAGAGATATGAAGTATTGATATTCGCTAGCTTGTGTTCAGGAGTCAGTAAATCCTGTCCTATTCGATCCAGCTGGACACCAGTACACCTGCACCGCGATCAACACGACACCTGATGGACAGGATGAGACGTCGACATGGTGAGTTCTATCTTGCTGTCCCTCACTACTTTAAGACATAATGCTGAATCTCAACCAGTGCTATAGCTTATTCCTCTATGACATCTGGTCAGTGGAAGATCGTCATCTCTGGAGCGAACGTAGCCGTCCAACGGATCCTCAATCTGAACGTGGTTACGCCCTCTACTGTAATCGTGACCGTAAGTGGCTCTTGGTCTTAGTGGCATCCTTGAAGAGCCCCGAGTTGACTCTGAGAAAACTACAGGCTACTCCAACAGTAGTTGTGGGAGTCACAAGTACACCCAATCCAACAAGTGCGTACCCGACTCCCAAATACTACGATTTCAAAGTTGAAACTTTTCCCCGCTGATTCGTAACAACAGCCGTCTTCTCAGTAGTAGGGACAGATACGGTGACCCTAATATTAGCCCCCGGGACTATAACAAAGGCATGCGTGGGATCGACGACGACGGTAACCGTCACACCAACCAAGTCCACCGTCCTCACAACGTCGGTGGTAGTCCGCACGACCACGGACCGCACCAGCACGTGGTATTCCACGAAGACGATCCAGAAGACGGCATATTGCCACTACACATCCACAGCGCCGCTGCCGCCTAACACGATCTGCATTGGTCTCGCCTGCGGCTTGCCTCCCGACCTGCCCTCGCCTACCATCTGCGTGGGGTTAACCTGTGGTCAACAGGCAGTGGCTACTGGGACCGCTCGGGTGCCAGACACACCTACGAGCAGCGTGCAGGAGGTGATCAAGGTTGTCCTGGCTACGACGATTACTGTCACGGAAACGACGTTTACCGTGACAAGTAGTAGTACGACGGTGGCTCCTACGCCGACGGTTACGGAGGATAGTACGTTTACCGACCACTTCCCCCTTTTGAGTATATGAGTGCTGATTGTATTTCATAGTTATTACGACTACCACTACTACAGTGTAAGTTACAGTTACCTATGATGATATAAGCATCCTTGTCTTCCCTCTCACGATATTTATTCATGAGATCTCCTTTTTGTCATACTAATCTCATGCGCAGGACTCCCGCGCCATCGACCGTCTGCAGCGGTCAAAAACCCGGCGTCACAATATCGCTCACGCTGCCTCAAGCCACCGTTACGCAGACCAGCTTGTCGTATTCGACGAAACATTCCACCGCGACAGTGTCAATTATGTATGTCAAGATACCATCGCTTCCTGCTATTCCATTACCGAGAGACATCTATCATAGCGCGAAATCAGAAAATGGTTCAGTAGTTAGTCTAACTGACGTCTCAATTGTAGTTCCACCAAGACAACTGTGAGCACAAACTCTAAGAGCGCCACCAAGTGCTGGCAGGATGGAGGATGGTTCGGGGCCGATTAAGAAGGACATGAGAGCGCGAGTGCAATGTTGTGATATCGGCTGCTGGCTGGCTATCTTCCTCTGGCTAATGCAGGGCGTTCTTCGGTTTCGGCCCTTGCCTAAGTAGCGCGAAATACAAGAACTTACCAGCTGCGAGAAAGTGATAGCGAAAGAAAAGCAGTGAACTACTAACAACCCGAAGCCATACAACATGCTCGGAATGCTGACATACATTGTCAACAGCCTATAACTCAATTAGTGCCTGAATGCTTTGAAGTGAATGATCAACTATTATCAGCTGGCAATGTACAGTTGTTTCAATAATCAAACTTGGCTGAAATAATTATTTTGGGCAACAAGCATATACTAAAGTACGAAATGCACATTATATATGGTTCTTTAAGATGACTTAACAAAACTTAACTCTACATATAGTCAACACCAGACCTTAACGGCTCACTATATATACATCCAAGCTACCCTGATTTCCAAACATCGAGAGCAAAGCAAGTTTGGATCTTCAGCCATTAATACATGGTAGTAAACAGAAATGATACTTTCGAGAAAAAAAAACGTGATTAGCCCTCCGCTGACATTACAGCCCGTTCGCTCTCGCAATCTGGTCCTCGACTTATTGTGAAAAAGCCTGACCGTAAGGGAAAATCGCAAGTTGTTTGCCCACCCCTTGCTTATACCATGGCTTAGTACATACCGACTAACAAGCAGTTAATCATATGCTCAAAAACCACAACACTTTGCTTTCTCATCTTACAAGTTCCCTCAACCTCAGTTACAAGTAATTGATCATTATCACCTCTCACCTGCCACGACTCTTGTATATAATCCACCATTTTTAACTCATTCTTCAACGATAAGTCGTATGGTCTAATGGTTATGATTTCTCGTTCACAAGCAATTGTGTTCACAGTCCCGAGAAGGTTCCGTGTTCGATCCACGGTACGACTAAGCTTCATTCCAAGATTTACATTTTGCATCATCATTAGGATATTTGCGTGGTATTTGTTTTTTCTTGTTATATTTGTTGACTGCCGTAATCCAAGCGTGGAATGCTGTAGAGAAAGGGTCAACTAATTTCATAGTATAACAAACAAAGTCAGGTGGTGAAGCTATCTGTTTGAAAAAGTCGATTGAAGTACCGCAATAGGTGAGTGCTATTGAGTTTGTTCTCTACATATATCATTCCCGTGAAGACACTCAGTTATCTTTCAGAGGTATATTTATCGATACCTACCAAGGATGACTGGCTAGGATGGTGTCGCAGCGCTCCTCATAAATAAACTCCTTCACTCATCCGTAGATTAGGAATCAACACCGCATTGAAAAGACGTCTTCCCTCCCTTTAGCTGGTTCGGCGGTGAAATGAATTGATCAATTGAGCCAAAGGGCTATTGCAAAAAGTCTTGGAGGTACTGTGTCTAATGCATTTGAATCGCTGCAAAGATGGAAACAGATGCGATTACACCGAAAAACCCAGGGGTAAAGGCGCGGTAGCGCACAATTATAGTCCCACGTAAAGATCACCAGGACGAGTTGGCCCAGCTTCAAGTAGACCCCATTTCACATCTCTAGAAAGACTCGATTTTGATATTAATTTACTCCAATATAATACAACCCATCCCTGAATCAATCCAACTCAGCATCCCCAAACCTCTTCCCAAAAGCCAGCGTCCCTCCAATAAGTTTCCCAACAACATACCCAGCATACACACCACAGAGAATTGTGACAGGCCATTTCTGCCACTCGCGGTCCCAATCCAGCGGAATCGGCACAGCGCCCAGCCAAGCACCCACACAAGCGCCAACAAGGCCGCCAAAAGCTTCGTCGAAGGGGGCCCGAGCGCTCAGAATCTCACGCCAGTCCCTGGAAGCGACACCGCGTGTGTAGAAGAGCGGGTAAAGCCCCAGCAGCGATAGATGGAGCGAGCAGAGGAATGTGTGGGAGAGGTGCGTGAGGAACGGGGCGCCGAAGAGGACTAGTAGTACGTGCAGGATGACGGCTGAGACGAGGGATAGGACGAGGGCAACAACCGTCGTCTAGAAGTTAGAATGTCTTTTGTCAGCTTTCGGTTCTAGCAGTATAGTATTGGGAAAAGGGGGTCAGGGATAGAATAGGATAGGATAGATGGAACATACCACAGCGATATTCGGCCCAGCAGTCTCCGAGCCCGCCTTCTTCTTCTCCCCGGGTCGCAGTTTCTTAGACGGCTTTAACCCCTGGGAGCCCGCGGCCGGGAGACAGATAATGGTGTATGTGGCCTGGAGCACCAGGACCAAAGGTAGCAAGCACTGCATCGTCGAGACGGGGTTGGCTACCAGCGAGCGAAACGACATGGCAAATGAGCCGAGGACAATTGCTGGATGGGCATGACGTAGCCCTTGCGCCTCGAAAGACTGTATCGTCCGGATCGCTTGTGTTGGGGCAGCTGCCTCGCTGGTCTTTGCTGCTGGTTCTTGGGCTGCTGCCGCGGCGCTTTTCTTTGAAGCTAGCGACATGGTCGGCAGCTCTGCACTGTTTTGTTTCCGGCTGTATTCAAAGACCGAATTGCTTGAGGATCACCCCAGGGGTCAACGCGTACTATGCGGCAAGTTGATTTTCTGTTGGGCGGCTTCACTTGTTTTGCATGTTCATGATATTGACCTTGAAGGAGGACACGGAGCTCTATAAAAGTCGCTACAGGTAGGATACGCTATGCAACCCTTATTCACTGACCCCATTGTAAGTTATAAGGGACATTATAACTAGGCTAAACTATATCGATAGCTGATAAGCTGATACGGGAGGCTCTCCCACCAGCCCACCTTGGAGATAGGAAAAATGACGACACAGCAGTTCACATCCAGGAGCTCCATAGGTTATTGTTTTTATGTCTTTTGTTCAACTAACATGATCCTAATAACTAAGTATGAGCTATGGCAGACTCAGACTACCTGAGGTGCTGCAGCTTTGGTTGGTAATGCTCTTCAATGCTCCCATCCTAATTTTGATGATAAAACCACTTAGTTTCTTTAGCAAATCGATCTGATGATAAAAGCCGGCGAGAGCTAGCGAGGACATAAGTGTGATGGAATCTAAGTATTAGACTCGTAATTTTCCGATAAAAGTTACTCGGCCTTAGGAAGTAGATTCCGTAGAGAGAGATCGTAGATGACATCCTCCACCTTCTTGACGTGATACTTGACGGCATCAACGCGCTTTCGAACAATGTCGTTCTTGAGGTTGAGTAGCTGGAAACCTGCAAACAGGTCCTTGATGAAGCTGCTGATGCGTACCGTCAATGCTACATCGCCTAGGGTCACCGAGTTCATGGCGAGACGGCTGAGCTCCTCGGTGATATCGGTGAGCGCCAGCAGATACTCTTCGATGGTGATATGGAAGGAGTCTCGGTCCTTGAGGTTGACAGGTACTGTGTGACAAGACCATGTTAATGCACATGTTTCTAATTATGAATACATGGATCCATCACCAGTAATAATCTCAAAGATGGAGATGATGTGTGACGACTTACCCTTCAAGATCTCACCAACCTCCTCGATGGTCAGAAGACGACCCAGCTCGCCGGGACGGGACTCTGTGCCCATGCCGCCGAGCCAGCCTGTGAGGAGGATCGTACCAACCACATTCTGGATTCCCCTAGACCATCTGGAATTGTACCTGCTTTAGAGTCAGAAACAGGAATCACGGAATGGAGTCCCGAACAAAGCATGTTCATACTTGTAGTATGGGTACTTGGAGGCAAATTGGGCGAGCTCTCCAACGCCCTCGATCTCAGGCTGGATGCCAGTCTCTTCAACCTGCTTGAGCAGCGGTGCCACTGGTGAGGCCCATGTCAGTAACATGTAACAGAGAACAGCTCATGTCACGAGCACTGAGAATATTACCTACATTTTGAGCTTGGTGTAGAATGAATGCGGCTGAGTAGACCTTGGCATGTAGAGATATTACGGTTGAGAGCCGCCGTGATTTGATGAAGCTTGTCGCCAACCTCGATCTCTTCTTCGCCGTGAGCCTTGAGGTACTCGAAGATGGCAGGGTCGATCATGTTGGGACTGTTGCCGCTCGCCATGTTGGTCGGTGATTGGGCAGGATTTGTAGTGTGAATGGGGAAGAATCGACTACGGTGGGCGCGTTGAAGAGTTTTGAGATGTAGATATGGTCGCAACTATACACTGTTTGCACTGCAAATCTTGACAGAGATAAATACTTACCTACCTTGATTTAGGTTATGTGTAGGTATGTTATGTGTATACGTACACTGTTGGGCTTTACGTGCAGTTCAAGAATTATTGATAGTTCTTTCCTCAACTACAAACGTTTATTACTTTAGGTAGAGAATTAGATTTAGTCCAGCAAGCTTTTCACATCCTCCACCAGGTGACTCAAGTTATTAAATCCCTATCACCTCCAACACTATATTCCCAGCAGGAACGGTATCACTTCCGAACCCTTAACTCGTCATCGCCAGTTAGATACTGTCCTCCTATAAGCCTTGCTATATCCACCAATATCCCTCTTCCTTCGTAGAGACCAGATAGAATTCCTCAGCCGAAATTGAACCAACTCTTCTTCACATCTAGGGACAAGCCGAAGACTGCAATGAAAAGCGAGAAACGGTTCGCGTCACCTGGAGGCAGTGTAATACCAGGGACACGGTGGGAGCGATCATGCGCAAGCACAGAGGACGCGCTCCCGGGAGGGCAAAAATTAGAATAATCACGATTGAGTCCAAGTAGGACTCTTTCAGAGATTAAACTGAAAAGAACAGATACTACACTTGATCTAAGCCAAAAGGCAAAGAGAGCTAAAGAAGAAAGGAAGAAAAAGTCTAAAGTTTGGGAGGGAGGGCAGGCATTTATAGACATTTGGGATGAGGGACTGGGGCGGTCGAGGGTGGCAGAAGCAGCCGAAGAGGTTAGCTGGTCTGTGCTTTGATTGGTTTGCTGGTCTGGCCAATGAGAAGACTAGATAGAGTTTGATGCTGCCTATTAGGTAGTAGGCAGGCGGCCCTGCAGTGGGCTTTTGGACGGCATATGCCAAACTTCGTAGGCGGTCAGAAGGCGGTGTGATACATAATAGGTACCTAGGTAGCAAACAATTCAACTGGAAGGTACATAAATACTTACATTTCGCGGGGGCTTGAGAAATGTGATACCTACAAGGGGCGAATGGGCAGTCAATGGGAGAAAAGGTTACTCAGTGCCGTTTAGCTAGACGGTCGGATCTTTTTGTGAATGAGATAGATATGAGTTCTGATCTGAGCTACACCTCGTCAAGTATTTCGGTTCGAATGCATATTGGTTGTGGGTGCGAAAATCACAATGACATAATTGGTCTACCAGCATGTTCAAATCAACTATCAAGATCATGAATACAATCCTACCCTTCTGCCTAGACATCTTCAGTGGTGCATAATGTTCGACATGTGTGGGTGGTGTTGACTACTTGTTCAGCCCGACTCCGTGGAGCCCACTCTATTTCTACATAACACTACTTCCTATACACATGAACATGTTTATACATCTAGTGCCTGGCAGGGAACTGGTGTCTTCTTGGAGGCGCTGACAGTGTGCTGCCTAGACGGGCATGCGCCATCTCGGGAAGCAAGTGGTCGCGGGCTGGTTTGGGAGGATTGAAGAAGGCATCGATCTTCTCCACACCGTCGACTAATGTGCCCGACTCTTCTTTCTTCTGGTCGAGTAACAGCATCTGCTGCCTCGTGTCCTCGATGACCTTTCGTCGTTCTTCCGTCATGCGCCATTCCTTGGGGAATTTGGGCTTTACCTTGATTGCGTGGTGTCTAGTGTCCAGAGGGACGTCTTCGAACATATCTATGGGGTCCTGTAATGGATCCAGTTAGTCAATTGAATATCAGATGATATAGATGCATATAAATATGTGTATACCTTTGCCTGTGCAACTAGTTTGTTGACAAGATCACCAAGATATCTCTTATTCTGCGCCGGGTGTTCAAATTGCTCGCAACTCATCTTGGCGATATCGGTCTCGGGATTCCACCGCACACCCAGTAGCTTCCTCAGCTTCTGTTGTTGCGCTTCATTAAGAGGCATATCTCTAGGCGAGAACTCGACCACGACCTTCTTCTCTGCAGGATGGAATTCGCCCATATAACTGGTGTATCGGAAACGTAGAGGCTCTTTGGCCGTAGGTGCTTCGAAAGGAGTCGCTAACTCTGTAGACGTTATGGTGAGTAAACCAAGCCACGGTGTGGTTGTCTAAGTGATCCCCTTACTAGAGAGAAGGGGCATTTGCCAGGCAGCGATACGCGCATACTCCCTGTATTCGCGATATTCTTCGAATTTGGCGTGTGCTAGGGACATGATATCGTCCTCGTCAAACTCGTCCTTATCATCCTCTTCTACAAGCAAATCGTTATCAGGCTCTTCGTCTGCCCAGAAGGCTTTTTGAAGAAGCCTCGGAGGTCGCATTTCCTCGGTAAATGCTGAGCCTATCTCAGTTACCGTGCGCTCCACTCGATCCATGTGATCGTCATACTCGACGTCGGTAAGATTCAGATATTTCTTCAGGAGGCGCTCTGTCTCGGCGAAGTCGAGACTCTCATAAATACCGTCTTTTATCCCCTGTTCTAATTCGCTCAACTCGCCCTCCGAGGGCTTTTGTTCTTCGTCTTCTTCTTCGTCTTCTTCTTCGTCCTTCTTAGCTGCAGGCTGGCGCTTGAATGGAGTCGCGGAAAACGTGCGAATCGCAAGGTGGTGCCGGGGAGGAGCGGCAGTGGTCCGGATGGCGGCTCGCCTGCTTGCTGCGCGCAGACACAGCCGCATCGACTGCATTGCAGAAGCCATGGCTGTGTCGATGGTTTTTGTTCGCAATTGGACAAGCAATGGATTGAGCGCTCAAATCGATATATCTATCGGTGTTTGTCGAATGCTGCGCAGACAGAATTGAGTGGAGACTGAAAAGAAGACTAGATCGGGTTTGATTGGCTAGATTAGATTAGCCTCCCGAGCTCCCAATCAGCAAATGCCCTGACGCTTTAGCGGGGATCACTGCGTCAAGTGCCCACTACGTACTTACTGTAGTACAGCGAGGTACAGGTATGGCTTGTCGGCGCGAGTGAGCTTAAGTCCAGCCAGCCAGGTGAGGTTCCGCATTATTTGGATAAACCGTACTTCTAGCTTCCATGATATTGTCCGATTGAGCTCGCCTTTCAAATGAAGTTAAATACTCACCGCTTCAAACAATTCTGATAAGCTACCTACCTAGTAGTCAGAAATCTTAATACATAACAATCACAGCGGATTTTATTTGGCCGAACCCCTCCTCTCTGAGCGTTGCTCAACGGCTCAGATTGCACATCATGTCGAAATCCAACTTAGACAGCCGGCGTGGCAGACTTACAAAAACCGCATTCGTAACAATCGGCGCCACCGCCGGCTTTCCAAGTCTCCTTCAAGAGGTTGTGTCTCCCAAATTTCTCTCAACACTCCAAACTCTAAGCTTCACGGATATTATTGTCCAATGTGGCCCCGACCTAGAGTATTTCGAGACCATCCGGCCTGATGATAGCCACAAGTCCTATGGCGTGAACATCACAGCCTTCTCCTACGCACCCGATCTCAAAGAATACTTTAAACTAGCTTCGCGCGATAGCAAAGCCAATCGAGACTGCGGTGTCATCATCTCGCATGCAGGTACGTTCCGGTGTCATACGGTAATTGTCGGCGATACATGAAGGCTCACTCTCTACGCTAGGATCTGGCAGTATCCTCGGCGCTCTCGAGTTCGACTCAAAGCTGATCGCAGTGCCGAACCCCGGGCTGATGGACAACCACCAGCTAGAGATTGCAGAAGAGATGGAGTTACAAGGCTTCCTTGTACACGGCACACTCGGGTACGCCATCAGACTCTTTACACTTCCTACCCCTTCATGCTGCCTACGCCTCCCTGAATATTAACAGGCATAATATGTAGATTGGTTGCAGAAGCTGTTCAAAAAATTGACACAATCGATTTACGAAAATGGCCACCTGGACCATCTCCTGGTTCTGCTTACCAGGAAGGTGGGCTCTGGGAAGCCATCAATGAGCTGATGCCAAAGTCCTAGTGAGTGTCCAGCTTGGACTCATGATGGCGCGAGCTTAAGCCACAACTGTAAGTAAGACGCGACCTGAATTTAAGGATCGAACCGTCGGGGCATCTGGTTTCCGGACATATTATTTTGCCTCGGGTGAATTCGATGGCGTTTGGCGTTCAATTAAGGAGATACCCATAAATCGATCATTTTACTTATCCACCTTCAGAACGGATCTGCGCGCTTTAAGGATATCTCCAGAAGAATTCAACTCTCAATATCCCCTTATATCCACGTCATTGTTCGTATTCGAAATTCACCGAAAGCTCCTTACGTCACGTAACACCGGCAGCTTCCGAGTGCGCCGGGCCAGGCTTGAAGCTGGGCACTGCTTATATTCGTCCTAGGATCATGAAACATTCCAAACTGTAATTCGAATTTAGGTAATTAGGCGAAGAATCGCTCGTCACAAGGTTAAATACCTCGATCGATATCCATCTAGAGTATATGTAGACATCATATTTACCCCGTCAGCTGGCATGCGAGCGAGTGCGACTTAATCTCCGACGGCTGGTGGCCACCAATGTTACCTAATAGCTGCGACTTTACCCCACAGGTCTCCTCGCGTACACTAGACTACTTTACAGCAAGACCGTGACAGGCGAGACAGGCGAGACAGGGCTCGACAGGCCTCTGGTGGGGATGTTGTTAGCACGTCAAGTGGGAGGCAGTCGAGGCAGTCGAGGCAGTCGAGGCAGTGTAGATACTGTAGTGTATGTATCTTAGTCAATCCTTATGCGACTAGGGGCAACCAACCCATCCAGCCCATCCTTCGCTCTATGCGATGCGGGCAGACCGCACTCAGTGCCGTGGAGCTCTGTTACCTACCTACTGTACCGTATGTAGTACTTCGCTAGCTATCCCATGCATAACAATTCCATGACTTCAAAACATCTATTTATACTTTCACGTCGGGTCTTTGCTCTTCCAATATGCGAATACGGAGTGTTCTTTGACGTCCGTTCATGATTGCAAACCGAGAGAACTCATCATCTCTTTCGCCGCTTAATTCGTCCTTGTCAAATCACCAACAACGGCTCCGTAGTCGGCCGGGTTTCCCTTATCGGGCTGGTGTTAGTCCATTGTTCTATCTACCTGTCTACATACATACATACATACATACTTACATACCGAGTCAACCCGTTTCAGCCGGCAGTGATGGCGATCTTTGTAGATCTGGACGAGGAGAGTGAGCCGCCTCAGAACCAGGCAATAGTACATGGCGAGAGGACCAAGATACAATTGCAGCAAGAACTCCTCGCCGTCGTGAACTCCAATGCATACCCTCGGGACGTCAATGACGACAGCCCAGACCCCGCCGTCGCTGATAAGAGCGTGCCTGAGAATCTGAACAGGAACCGAATGACAGAGGCCATCGGGTGTTATCCGTACGTAAAAAATGATTTTTTTTTTCCCTTTCTTTTTAAATCCTCACTTTGATGTGTGTCTTGATTACTTGTTGAATTATGCGTTGGGGTCCATGTATAGCACTTTTTGCTGTCGGTTGATGTCATAATAAGCACCTCAAATCAGCAATGTATATCCATCAACACGCATCTATAAAACACACCAAGGCCAAAAGAATATTGACTGACATGAATAAAATAAAAAAAATACAGCATCGTCATAGCAGTCGTGCAATGGCTCGATCTCAATTCCCTCGACAACCTCTCGCGAACATGTCGCCAGATCCGCGAGAACCTGCTGCAATACCGCGTGCCGCTGGTCACGCATACGATGCACTGCTACAAGGAACAGCCGCCGCTCGAACCCGAGGACAACGAGATGAATTGGCATTATATGAGCATCAACGAGGGTTATCGGCGAAAGGGATGCTGTGCGCGGGATTTGGTCGCTGAGTGTCGGCGGTGCGCAAGACCTGTGTGTCGTGTAAGTCGTTTTACTATTTGCGCCTCTTCATTAACAACTGCTTCTCTCATTCGTACAATTCCATATAAAAGAAGGTTTAAGGGGGGAGAACGCAAATCAATGGTGTATATCTTTACTTCTTGCTATCTACAGCTTTCAAACACTATCTAACCGCTACCGTAATATATATATAGAACTGCATCATCCGACCCCCAGGTCCGTCAACCTTCCGCGACAGACATCGTCGCCTCTGCGTCTCGTGCATAAAAGCCCCCCTCGCAGATCTTACAAGCCCACCCTTGCTCCCCGAGACGTCCATCGACGCGGACGAGATGCGGAGGGCGATATGCACGTGCGAGAGTGACGGCGTCTGGCTCTGTCATCCGTGTGGACGGAACATAATCGGTGCAGACCAAGACTACAGATCGTACGTATTATATCATATCATATCTACCGTATCCCATTCTATCATCTTACCTCCCTGCCATAAATCCAACCCCCTCCCCAAACTCAATTCCTCTCCCCTTTTTTCTTTTCGAGTGTTCTGACCGACTAACAAACAACCAGCATCTGGCGCTGGCGCAACCAATACGGCGAAGTCCTAGGCGGCACAGGCATAGGCGAAGGCGACCGAGGCGTCATTTGCGGCCGCGAAGCCGCCTGCCTAGGAGCCCGAGAAGTAGCCGAAGAAACAGACTGCGACGCCGCCGACGCGCGGGAGCAAGAACACCACCACCACCACCACCACCACCAGCAACAACTAGCGCTAAACCACTCCTCGCCAGCATCCACACCCTCACCCTCATCCTCGTTCACCACGGGTTCGCCTCTCAGCACAGGCAGTACGAGTAGTAGCGAGGGGGAAAGCAACCAATACCACCCCTATCGTACCCCGAGCCCGCCGCATTCCGTCGGCTGGGCGACGACGAGCTGCTCGGGCTCGAGCCTGCGGCCGGGGTACGCGCGTCATGAGATCGAGGGGATTGGGGGCGTGGTCAAGACGAAGCTTGTGCGGATGATGCGCGTGGGCGCTTGTGTGCCTGAGTGGGAGGATGAGAGGAATGGGGGCCGCATCCTTGAGCGCGAGGTCTCGGGTCGTAGGCGGAGTTGGTGTGGGTGGTGCTGGAGGGTTATTCCGGGGGCGAAGGATAAGTCCCACGAGAATGAAGGGGTATAGGTCATATGTCTGAGAAGCAGCAAGTTTGGCATCATTTACGCACGCATTGGATATGTGGGAGTTATGGCTTGTTGGTTATCATTTCGGCATTTTTTTTCTTCTTTTGATTCATATGGGGGTCATGGGAAGGGATTCTTTGGGTGAACAGGCATTTATGGGGTTCTTGAACTTTCATTTGGCAGGAATCTTTACAATGAAATTATAAGTACAGCCTGTGCAAGTTGTGATGTGACAAGTTGCTGTACATGTCTATCTGATCTACAGTAAGAGGGAGGATTCGTCCTAGAGTGAAATCCAATGCCCCTCTCCCTCCCATCCGTCACCGCGGCCGTCACCTCCGAGAGTCGTGCATCTTAAGACACTGAAGGATATCATAGTCCGTGTATATTCTCCCAAGTAGAGAATATCGATTCTTCACGCATTCTGCCTCTCGAAGCCGCACAGCCAGGTTTCCAACTGCGATCTGCCTGCTCCAGAAAAGCTGGAAGAATCGCACCACGTAGGCCCTCCACCTACGCATATAACTCTCGACAATCCCCTATAAAGCGCCCTGAAGCAGCAAAATCTTCCGTTTCTTCTTGTCTTCCCGCGCTCTTGTCCGTATAGGGCCCCACCGCGCCTTGATAGCGTCGAGACGTTGGCGCTCCTGGTCCTTGTGCTCGGGGCTGGCCTTGCAGCACATCATAACGAAGAGCGGGGTGCACTCGAACTTAGCAGCCAACTTGTGCACGCTCCAAGTAAACGGGTCGCTAGCGCGCAACTGCCGCATCTCGTCGACCTGCTCGCGCGTCACGTTATACTTCTTCTCGCGGGTCTCGGAGGCCCTCGCCGCGGGGGGCAGGGTGGTCAGGCGGCTCGAGGTCTGCAGGTCGGCCGACGAGCGCAGCAGCTGGCTCAGGTTCGCCTGGCGTCGCGGGTCCGACTTGGGCAGGAACTTGAACGGCGTGTGGTAGACGGACGTCACGGCCGCCGGCGGGTTGAAGATTATGTGGTTGGCGCCCGATCGCGGCGTCAGGAAGTCGGGGTGGGGCGGGATCTTGAGCATCTTCTTCGTCCGTGATGTGGTTGATTGGTGCCGGCGGCTTGCTACTGATATGAATGTTGGCGAGCGTGCGGCAGCGGCCTTGGACGACGAGCTCGCGTGGCAGAGCCGGCTGCTCAGAGGCTTCAGAGCCTGCCTTGTCTCCATGTTGGTTGGGCTAATTAATTGGACGATTGGGCGGAGGCGAGAGTGTGAGACGACAAAGGTTGCAAGAGGCGGCGGAGAAGTGGAAGTGGTGTCGATGGAGCTGGTTGCGATCTACCTAGGTACGCTTCTATCTTCCACCTCGGGCAGCTCGCGAACTGGAGGTTCGTTCCATACAGCGGCTTCAATGGCAAATTTAGACGGAGTCTTCACGGCCCGACAGGAGGTCACGTGGGGCTACTGTTAGCAAAGGCACCCGCGGCGGCGCAGGTCAGTACTGCCAGGTGCACACTCCTAGCGGCGCTTGGCGGTCTACCTACACAAAAATAGTGGGCAACATGGTGGTCTGGGGCGCTAATGACCATGATGGCACCATTATCGATACCTACCTACTTACTGTACTATAGGTACGGCACTGCATTCATTGTTTCAATCATAACGTTTTATATCTGCCTCGGTATAGATGATGCCTGACTCTTAAATGTTTTTTTTTTTTTTAAAAATATTATTTACCGTAGGATACTTGTATAAAGCCGGTCTAACGTTTGGCCTGGCGCTGCCCTACATCGAAACAGACGAGAAGAGTCGCTGGCTCATCCCATTCTGAAGACTGGACATGCTGTCGACTGGGTTATAGTATCTGATACTTAACACCATTAGAAGTCTGTACTAAATGTGAATTCTAGAAACCGTCAGTTGCATGCTGCTCAGCAATTTGGGTTCGCTTCATCTAACTCATTTAAATATGACTGTCGTTACATGATGCGATGAGAAGCGTAGATACTTGGCATGGATCATCTTCCGCTGAAAACATCTCCTGCAAACTGATCGGGCCATTTCGTGGAAACCCCGGGCCGCCAACTAGACTTCTATACTCAATCCACCGCGCATGTAGAAGCACAGTAATGAGAAAAGAGATCACAGCCCGCCGAGCATGTCTTCGACAGCCCAAACACACCCTGTTCAAGACACGGGAAAGCCATAAGAGCTCCAGATCGAATAAATCCGGATATGGGGCCACGCCGATGATCAAGCATCCTCCTCTCAAATACCTTAGACATTGCTCTCT
Source organism: Xylaria venustula (assembly GCA_022578775.1). Taxonomy (NCBI): domain Eukaryota; kingdom Fungi; phylum Ascomycota; class Sordariomycetes; order Xylariales; family Xylariaceae; genus Xylaria; species Xylaria venustula. The sequence goes on along the minus strand of MU389346.1, from coordinate 233,462 downwards.
ATCGATAATGCCTCTATCCTGGATCCGATCCCCCCGCCGCGGAACGTATCGCCGTGGTCTATAAAAACGGAGGAACTTTTTCGAGAAGCCCACGAGACCCACGACAGCAAGGACGGTGACGAGGACGAACAAGACGATGGAAGCACAGAACGCCGCGAGGACTGCAAACCCGATGCAATGGGCCGCGAGGACTTTGAGAAATGGCCAGTCGTGCTTGCCCGTGATCACCGGGAGGAGGATGTGGGAGTCCGTCCACGCGAGGGCGGCGCTCGCTAGCCACCTTACGAATCCTGTGACGATGAGAAGGAGGACTAGACAAGGGAGATTCACAGTTATGCAGCAGCGGTACGGCACTGTTGGTATATCCCCGACATGATTATGTTGCCAACGGGAATTAGGGATAGAGTTATCTATATTTTCGCTGTAAAGGATTAGGTCGTCCAGATGGAATATTTGTAATAGTATACGGAATAGTGAATTCAGACTCTGCCGTATTCTGATTCCCCGTAATGCGCTCATTGTCTTTCTATAGGATTTGGCGGGTGATGGCTTATGAGTGACGATGATGAAGAGGCTGGATGATAGATGTTGGTTGCTTGCGCACCAGAACAGGTCCTCTACTCAAGCAAGTATTATAGATTGGGACAATTTTGTTTGAAACAGAGGTGTATTCACTCACAATTTCTGAATCGCCTCTGTCCTCTGATTCACAATTGGCTTGTTTAAAGTTCTAGGTTTACTAATAATTACCCTGAACACGGTGTGGCATTGAGTTTCTAGGTGGCAAGCCTGAGGTAAGAAGGACGGCTATTACACTCATAACCAAGGAATCCATTATTCGGCGCATTATGCACAACAAGTTATGATGTTAATGTGTAGTAGATAGAAGCGCCGCCGGTTCACAAAATCAACAATGTCAATATCTTCACGCTGTCGCTCTGCACGACGTGTTTGGATGTTATCGTGGGTTTCCATCTTCAATACATTATCCTGTCGTGGTCTAGCGTACAAGATGCTCTGTGTGTTTAGGCTCAGCCCGGGATGAAAACCTTAGGGAGCTACATCTTGCTCGAAGAGGAAACTCAGCACCCCCTCTTGTGACGTACTTTTTTTTTACCTACCAACTGGATTGGGGATTGTAACGCTGAGCTTGGACAATCCATAGGTAGTTTCATGTGGCATCCCACCGGGTTGACGAGTCTAGCTGACTGGCTCCTCTGGCTAGAGTGCTTCGGGTCTCAAAACCGCACGTTTCGACTCCCATTACGTACCCTCATCCATGCATGCAGGACTGATTGAGTTGCTGTTTCAGTCCCTTTTTCAGGGTCTGACCAAGTACGTGAGACAGGCCTTGAAGATAAAGGGGACATGTCGTATGCCATCCAACAACCTGAATGTTTCGTACAGTCAGCACGGTGCAACTACAATACGTGTATTCCACTACCATTACTCGTTATCGTGTTCATGCTATATCTACTACCACTTGGATCGTCTCATTATTTGGGTTTTCGTACGTAGCCATGGGAGGCTGTACCTGCGTCATATCTATTTTCGGCATTATAATGCGACGATAGTATCGTACCTACATTTATACAACATCTACAGGTAGGTAGCTTACCTAATTTTAGCATATGCCATTAACCACTTAATAAGTTAATATGGAGGGAGATACAGTAGGTAGATATTCAGCGATTCGCATTCGCCCAGAATTTATGCGGTACGGCCGGCTATTGATCATCCCAGTAATCGCCCATAAGCGTATTCCCCGCTGGACTGTCCCGAAAAGCATTCTATCAATGGAGCTGCCGACGACTTACATGCCCGAACAGGCAAGCTTCGTCGATCGCGACAGGAACCAAGTGACCCTCTCGCCTCCGACCCTGCATCTGCTCGCCAAAATCAAGGCAGCAAGTTGGAATTGTAGGTACCTAACTGCAGATAGGAAGAGGCAAAGGGATGACATTCTTTCCCCTTCTGTTCGGCGTGTGGTTCTCATGGTTGGGGGAGGGGGGCGTCGCTTTCAGGTCACAACTTGAAATTGCTTGGGCAGAATCCTGTGACAATTTCAGGAGAGAATTATGCCACTCGACCGTGACTGGTTGGTTGGCACTCATATTGATTTAAGTAGGTATATATATGTGTATGTATATATATATATATATATATATATATATAGATTCACTGCCAGTTTACGTGTAACCTACATTTGTTTCTCTCGACTCCCCTTGACATGCTTGCTGCCCATCGATTAAATACCTATCACACAACAAGAACGAGTTCTTGGGCTTTTCTTTCCCTGTCTACGGACTTGCCCGTACGTCAAATTACACTAGCTGCGACCATCGTCATCGTCGAGTTGTGAACAACCCAATCAACGACGGCACGCCACCGTCGTCTGACCAGCCGGGATTTTGGTGCCTACTCTCCATAGTCAGTCCAACTTTCATCTACGCCCATTTACACCATCATTTCCGGCATAGCGCAAAGCCGATACCGTAGTGCGCAAAAAACGGTTGTGGGCTGATGACCGCATGCGCCTATACAAATGCCGTGCTGTCCCTCTGACAAGACGCACAGGACAAGAGGTCAGATCAGTCAGTTGGTTGAACGAAAAAAAGAGAGCTGCATTAGCTGCACGCTGCAAAGACAGAGAGGATTACGCCGCTACAGTCCCGACGCCAGATTTGCATTTACATGCACATTTAAAATCTGAGACGGGCCTGATCTAGCCCTCCTCCCGAGCTTATACTTAGAGTAAAACGGTGTGTTCCTTGGCCACCGGGCCTGCAAGTCGTCTGCGAGCTTATTTATCTATTGCCTGTTATACATGCAAAGTCTGTATATCTAAGACATTGCACATTCTGGACCGAACCGTGGGAAGTCCCCTCCCCTCATCCCGTCGAACTCGATCCGGCCCCTGCGCACCGACAAGCGTCACCAGGTACGATCCATCCCGTTCCATTATCGCTGGTTATCGCTGGTTATCGCTATCATTATTATCGGATCTAGACAGACCGACCGCTGATTGTACAGTACCTACCTAGTGTACGCGCTGCTCTTCCCCCTCCTGGCAACTTACATAGTACCTACAGTACACTTATAACCTGCCTCCACCGAGGTGCCTGCATAACAACGGCTGCGATTGTCAGCAGGGCCAAAGTTTACTACTGTAGGTATTACCTACAGGTACTCCCTTAAGTACTCGATACTTGGGAATTATCTCGAACAGCAGACTCCTGGTTTGGAGCTTTGCATCAACTTGCATCAAAGCGCTGCCACCTGCAGGCTGCATCGGATTATATTCCACACGCGCATCAGACATACACCTACCTACCTCTAGACGAAGGTCCAAGGCGTCTCGGTCAATCCACCTACTACTATTTATTATAAGTAGTGGTTGGTGCAACTTGAAGGCGCTGATTGTATCCAACACTCTGCATCCTGTACCCTGTATTCGGTATCCTGTGTCCCGTGTCCTGTGTCCTGTGCCCGCGTCCTGCATCCTGCATCCCGTTTCCTGTACGCACTTTACCGATCTTGGTTTTATGAGCAACGACGTAACCGGTAGCGATAGGCGGGCGCGACTTGACTATATCCAAGCTACGTAGGCGCGAGTTTGGTCGCTTCAAAGCTTGATAGTTTGCTACGGTTTACAACTTACTAACATAGATATCTTACGCTGCACATACGGAGCTATACGAGAGCCAGGCGAGCCAGGGGCAACAAAAGTGTCGCAAGGGTCTTTCCATCCCATTCACCAATCCCGGTCAGCAATTACCGCTACCTACCTACTTACGGATTTCTGCACGTGTCAAGCGAACGGATATCGGTTTATCGGTCGATTTTTGTCTCGACAAACAAGATAGGATAAACCTAAGATAAAGCTGCATCGACAAGCTTAGGTACTTAAAAGACCAGAACGCAGCAGCGCGCAGTGCAGGAAGAAGGTGAGTTCGCCATCTCCTCTCCTCTCCTCTCCTCGTCCCTTCCTGTCTTGCCCGGAATCCCCATCTCCCGCTCTCGATCAGCAGCCAGCAAATAGCAGTAGCCCATTTACGGTCAATCGCGACCTTCTCCCTGCCTGCTTTATCTGCGTCATTGGCTGAGACTCGCCTTCCTGCCCAACAATCTATTTTGTTGCCCGTTTCCCATACGACCACTGCCTCCTCCGCCACTATTCCTCCAATCCTCTCCTTGTAGCACAACAACAGCCCCCCGCTGCCGTGTTGCTTGTTGTTGTTTCTACCGCCCCGAGAGTTTTTTTGGTCGGTTTTGGAAAATAGAACCCTGTTTGCTGATTCTCCTATTGGCATATCAGTTATTCCCTCTACCTACCCACCCATCCTTGCGCCTAGACAAACCCCTCTTCTCCGGCCAGACACAATCATGAGTCTCGCACAGGCTCCCTCTATTCAGAGCAAACAGGAAAGGAGTCAGCCTCTTAGCCTCAGCGACCACCCATCATCAGCCGGTACCTCAACACCCACGCTGACGAAATCCACGACGAAGCAACCCGAACACGAGCCCCGGAAGAGTGAACAGAAGACCAAGAAAAGGGGCTTGTTCGGGCTGGGCAAGAAGAGACACGAAGACAGGGCGCCTACGCAGAGCCACCCGAAAATGGAGTCAACATCCGCCAACCTGCCCAACACAATTAGCAGAGACAATACGAAGCGATCCACAACGTCCCCGGCACCCCTCGAGAGCCCCAACTTGACGCCTTCCTCTCCTGGTCGGGGAATCTATTCTTCGTCACCAAGGATGAGTTCGCCAGCAGGGTCTCAGATATTCGAGCGAGACGTTCAAGAGAGCGCTCTTCTGCCCACTTCACCGGCTATTCCGTCCCACATACAAACAGAGGACCACATCCCCCCTGTTCTAGATGCCTCTTCAGAAGCCATCACCGATGACCACCTCAACCCTGACACGGTCGAAATCGTGACACACACCTCCCACCAGCCAGCCGCCGTTACTGTGGCTGGCGCCTCGCTCTACGAGAGCATCTCTAGCTCGTGGACAGAAGACCTAGCTGCCTTCTCGGATAAGGAGGAGTCTGCTTCAAATTACGGGTCATTAGACTCGACCGACGTGCGGCGTTTGAGCTTCATCTCCTTTGCTGATGTTGTGCAAGCCGAACAAGGCCCCCCTGGGCTGGTCGCGGGAAGCAGGGATTCGATGCATATAGCCGGTTTGACGTCGTTAGCCTCCATGGGCGTCAACCGTTCACCTTCACCGATAAGATCCCCGGTATCCTCACAAGCGCCAGAGACATCCCCTCCACACAGCAAGTCTGGGTCCGTCAAGGGCATCAGCCTGTCACCTGCTAGGAAACCGTTGGGTAGCCCAACTTCCACAGAATATAACCTAGGCCTAGCTACCGGCGAACTAACTATCGAAACAATGTCCCAAGCGCTGAGACGCACAGGTAGCACCGATCTCAGCGCGGCACGGAGTCATCCGATCAGTCCCATTGAAGGGCCATCCCGGTAATTATGTCCTCCCAATTGTGTTGTTTGTCAGGGATCGCAATGGACATAGCTGGAGTTGAGGTGTTGCTCCTGTTGCGTACCAATGACTTCGAGGCACCTGCATGCCATACAGGTTTATACGTATTTGTGTGATCATCGATCAAAAATGTTCGGGGGACATATTCTTCTTCTGCTCTTTCGTCAAGTTTTCAACCCATGGATACCATTTGATAGCTGTGTTTTACTTCGTTACTCGCCACTTCTCTTATTGCTATCGAGATTTTAGTGGTGAGAGGGGTCAAGAGTCCAACAGGGGAATTTGTTCTGTCATTTGTTATTGACCATTGTCGTTTTGGGCCAAAGAAATGGATGAACGGAGTTGGAAGAATAAGCAACGGCAGGGACATCTTTTTTACACTTCTTTAATTCTTTTCACTTCTGACTTGCTTCGTCTATGATTTTATTGCCGGAGGCAACCTTTCCCACGGTCGAACATGATTTGCTCTGTGGGGATGGAAAGAAGTTGATTGGTAAGGAGAGGAAAGAAAAGCATCACGGTGCCTCGGTGCTGCTTCGTGTTGCTCTTGATGGAGACGGAAGGGCGTCCAGAGGGATGATTAGACTGTTGCGATGCTGGCTGCATCATATATCAGACTCCTGGTGAGATGAGAAGATTAGGTTCGGCGACGGGACCGAACGAGATGAGTGAGATGAGACGAGGCGTGGTGCGATTTTTGGCGGAGCAGACTCTTGATAGGTAGTATATCCCGTCTCATCAATTCAAACTTGATTCCCCCTTCTGCAAATTTTATAAATTGTTCTTGCTTGTAAGGTTGTGGATTGACTTATCAATGGGCACATGGATTTCAAAATTTAACTACATACTGGCCTTGAGAGGTACGTATGTCACTCTTGAATCTTTGATCAAAGAGAGCAAAACACTTCCATAAGGGGCTTTTTTAAGTTAAATAATACAAAGGTTTAGCTATACAACTATACATGGATGTGAATGGATGTGAATTTCTGAGAGGGGGTCTTATAAGAACTTATGATGGAGTATATCGGTGTTCACACTCCGTAGGTAATCATGTGAGTAGTGGCAGTAAGGGAATATACGAGCTAGTCCATGACGGAAATCAAGTCGGGTCTGTATAAGGGATTGGAGCTAGAGGCGGAAGCAAGTGGAGATTGCCCGTATATGATGAGAGATACTGAGGGATGTTCGGGTATCCAGCTTCTTACTCACGTACTTTGTCTAATCTGCGTAGGCTGCATACTTCTTCAGACTTACCAAAGGTCGAGTGTTGATGTGTCTTTTGAGATGTAGAGTAGTAGTTACTAAGTGTGGCTGGCTAGAGAGGTAGGCAGATTGATTGGGGATGCTGTGTTCATAGAGTTTGTTTTTATTTACTTCGTGGTGGGTATATAGGATGGGAGAAGTAGGAGGCAGGTGAATAGGTAGAGAGGGAGGTAGGTGATTGATATGTATCTTCTGCTACCTTGCGGATGAATGAAACTGAGTAAAGTTGAGTCGATGGAGGCATGAAAAATGCTTATGTGTCTATTCGGGAGTTGGCGACTCTTTCTGTATCTCCGGCTCTCTTTATCTGTCCCTTTTGGTTTACACATATTGTATGTATAACTATACATACAAATATTGAGAGGGTATATATATGCGTGTGTGTGAGAGAGTCCGTGCAGTTCTCATATCTTATTGACGTCCTCACGTCTTGATAGGAGTGTCCTTGTCGAGAAAGATACAAAAAAAACCTGTAGTTACGAAGACCTTTCTGACCTTTCTGTTCTCTCACTACCTTTCACACACACACACTCTCTCTCTTAACCACCATCTTTATTCTGTTTGTATTACATCGTTCTTTTAGCTTGGCTATCCGTATAGACTTATCATATTACACGAGGTGTTAATAATCTCACTTTTCTCCTCAGCAATTCATATTCTTATTATAATTTTTAATTTCCCAAGTTATATGTAGGAGGTTATTTAAAGCTTATATATTTATCTTTTGTCTCTTTTTGCTGGAAAATGAGACAAGTAGATACCTCATTGGAACCCGGGTGCTCTATCGAAGTCTTTTTACCGAAACCTGTCATTGATAATAAAGTCAATTGGTCTGATAACAATATTGTTACTTGAATACAGCACATCTCGGACAGCTGTATGCATATCTGCCGTGAGGAAGCCAAGATAGGCAGGTAATTTAAGTACCTAGGTAGGCTGCATGAGTTTCAGTACAGTTGTGTTGGCATTTGGTTGACCATTTACACCTGATGCCGTGAAGACGGTGAGTTACAGAAGACTCGGAATATGCACACTAACTTAGTGATTCTAATTCCGTCTGCCCCAAGAACTCAAATGGCCTAATTTTCCCTCTGATTAAACTCATTTCAGATTTAGCTGGCGTCTTGGCTCATTTGTTCGATCGATCCATAGGGACCTTAAGTAATTAACCCCCTTGGAAGCGATGTTGTTTGTTTCAAAGAGGACCACCCTTAGCCTACCTACTGCACTACACTAGGGTATTAGTGTACATTGCGTTATGTAGGTAGGTAGTAAATGGGGCAGTACTGATGGGGCATATCCACGGTGTTCATACCCAGCTCCTGGAATTCCCACTTCTAGACGGGTTGGTATATCACACGGATGCGCGTCAACCCTTTGCGCAAAATGAAAAATGTTTGACGAATATCTCGATGTGTCTAGGAACCCTTGGCTATAGCATAGATAATTAAAAGTAGGTAATTTGGCTAACGGTCTCACTCTATACGTATACTTACGTATAAGATTTGGTATAGTACAGCAGAGAGCTATGTGTGGAACGGGTAGTACGTCAGCCGGAATCCTTGAATGGGGGGGCTGAAAGTTAGCCGTCCTAGCGTTAGACCTTCCTAATGACTACCGTTGTAGCGTAGGTTGCGTTTCGAGTTAAAGGGCCGGTGTTCAAGTTAAATAATCAGGCAATGTTGCGGTTTAGGTATCGCGTTCGAAATATGGAAGCTCGATCAGGAAGGTTAAAATCTCACCTCAGTACTGTAGTATAACCTAGGTTAGTATACGCGGATAGCTTTTTCCACTATTGCCCGTGCTACAACACTTGGGCAAATAGTGTAGGTGGTCTCATTCTTTCTGTGAGGCTCGTCTTAGTTCAGTGCAACTTCGGCCGAGCGTATCGATAGTCTGTGAGTTAATGAGCCCACACTATCCGTAGCGTACTGCACTACATGTAGGTACTACAGAGGTAGTATAAACGGGACAACTTGTCTCAATGTTTACTTTTGAATGTGAGACTTTGATAGCTGGGTCATCCTGGACATCTGAACCGTGTCTCGGCCCGCGCCGCCCGCTGCGAGTCAAACATGCAATTAAAGGCACGACGGTTTGTATTAACCACGTTGTTCCTTCCCATGCAGCACACCGTATCTAGCCTTACACATATTGCGGCAGGAAGACGAGGCAAGCAGAAGAGATAAAGTTCTCATCGCATATTATCCAGATACCGGTATTGTTGGTTACGGTGCGCGACCAACCCGGCCGGCTGGGTCGTCCTCTAGCGTATACCACTACAACTGCTAGGCGTTGGGGTAAGTATCAGGTATTGTAGATTGTGGTGGATTTAGATGCATAATACAGTAAGCAGAGATATTGCAACTCAGAAATGGGAGCCATACAACCTCGGTGTTATCATCGTGCGAAAGGCTTCCGGACCATATGTGGTGTAGTGGCTGGAGAATGCTTGTAAGTTGATATGTTGGACGTAAAAGATGGTTATTCGGAATATGTGCTCAGACCAGCCCTTAGAGCCCTCAGTCACTGATCTTCGTGACGGCCTGACAGTTAGCCTCAGCGCGTTGTGGGCCTAGATAGCTACAACCAGCCCGAACTCCGGTATCATGGACCTAAGAGGCAAGGAACAAGGGACTATACCGAGTTATACTGCACTATGATGCTCCGTCCGTACTTCTTGTTCATCCCATCCGCTGGATCCTCCCAGCACCGAAATGCTACCAGATGCGGAGGGGATCGTCGACTTAGTGATAGCCGCCTCTTGGCATGTCTAAGATGCTAGGTATTTGTCCGTCTTAACTCGTTAGGGTATGTTTTGTATTGTGTGCCTATCGACATCGTTCGAATAAATAAAGACTAACGATCAACGTCCTCTCATGGTTTGGAAGGGCCGACAGCTCATACATGGAGCGCTGGGAACGATGAAAACTTGGGTGCTTTCCGTACTGTAATTTCACGGAGCAAATCAGAAACTCTGTCGTTGCAGGTTTGGGGGTTGGGTATGAGATTCTAAAACGTGTGTAGCGTATATGGGATTCTGATATTGGGGGAAGCTAGTGGAGGCACCCCAATGGCACTACTATACGATGATCGATGATCGACAATGGAAGGGTCGGGTAGAAGCTCAGATCAGTACTGGTACTTGGCCTGTACTGGATAATAATAGTATAGGATCCTGCGATATGGTGAACAAAGGTACGCTAGCACACCACTGAAGTACCAGTATAGGTAGGATAGGTAGGCAGATCCCAACGTTGTACATTTGTAGCTCTGTGTCTTTGGAGCGTAGCACGAGACCCGTCTGTTGTGTTAGCTGGTTACCTATGGTGCCAACGTTTCAACAGACCGGATGCGCTGGATGTCATCTTAATAAAAGCACGTAATTGCTTCCAGCCATCCGCCCTGGCCGGTACTGCGGCTTTCGCACTCCATGGCTCTGGGTCGGTGACATGGCCCGAAACGTGGTCAATCTCGTCTTGTTGAATACTCGTCGAGATATCACTTACACCATTTACACTCTACCGTAGTCACTTAGACTACTACTGGTGGATGCCTTAGGTATCTGGTATGACAGTACAGTAGCGTGCATTTACAGCTTCGGGCGCTGGCTGTCCGTCTTGGTATGGAGTCTCACAGCTCACACATGTTTCAGAAGAACAAATCGGGCTTCTCAGGCTCACACCTCCTGTATTCTTAATTAGCTGGTATTGATTGACTGGCATGCTGTACATACAACATCATGTTGGGTTTCCCATGAGTGAGAAGTGTCCTGGATCGCGGGCGTGAGTCATGGCATATCTATACATAGATAGCGTAGTTGGCCCTAACAGTCGACAGTGTAGGTGCTCCAGTCCTATTCGCATGTTCGCATTGCCAAGTCGTATGTGGGCCTCAGTAGATCGAGGTGACATAATCAGAGAGCAACAGTGACGGCAGAGCAGCCCCAATTTCCATTATTAAGCATGACCGTGATCGAGTAGCGCAGCTGGTGGCCGTACCTGATCTGTGAATGGACTCGGTGCAGACTCCGAAATAGCAAAGGCGCGAGAAATGGTTCTGGTCACTTGACTGTCTTCAGCTTGTACAAGGCGGGTTAGCAGAGGAATGGGGTCGTTGCAAATCCCCGTTATTACTGACAAAGCCCTGCACTCTTCCCGTCATTCATACCTTGTGTTAGTTTAGTGTACATACATACATACTACCTAGGTAGGTACATGTATGAGGAAGAAGTAGGTACCTATGTACATAGTGGATTAGGTGAACTGCATCCCATGAGAACAGGTAGGTACCTATCCGCTCAGTGTCCCGTCCGCTTAAAGGTTCATTGTTAAGAGCTTATAGGCACCCCTGCCAGCATTGCGTGCTCGATTGCACAGGGCCGTGTGCTACCCTCTATCCGCCGGAGCAATAAATGACAGACAGTACCTAAGGTACCTGGCCAAGCTTGGTACCTGGGTAAGGTTTGTTACACACGACCCATTATCTTTTTCTCATCATTATATGTATATATATTCCAGGAACTCTGCACAGTAGGTAATGTGAATTAGATAGTACCTAGTAGCATTCAATTCTTTCCCCAGGGTTATTGCCACTTCGTTCGCTCAGCCGTGATTAAAAAATCTACACTGAGATGAGATACATCTATATACTTAGAAGCAATGTTCCATTTCGCCGGACAATGTCTAGGTCGCCAATTGACTAGCACACGCACTTTACCGTGCATGGCCAAGACCAGTCAATAAATGCAGCTTGTCCGCTCACTTTGAGTTCTGCTAGCAAAGGCTGACGGCTTACATACATGTACGTAAGTATGTAGGCATTAGATAGGTGCTAAGGTATCTATCGAACCAACAGTTCGCATCATAATTGTCTTTGAACTAGCTACGGCACGGGTGGACGCAGACAATCGCGCAACCAAAGGCTTGAAAACCGACAATACACCAAGATAAGGTAAGCAATCAGGCATACCCTCTAGGTAGGTATGTTCAAGTAGACATTCTCAGTATGTAGATCTCATAAAGCAGTGAATGTGCAGTACTTATAGAAATGAAAGTAAGGTACCTTAGGTACTTAGTACCTAGGTAGGTAGTTCTTTTTGTTCCACCCCACCACCTCTTTCATTAACTGCCAAGATATCTGACTTACATACAGATGTAGGTACCTCAACCTTGCAGTATGCACCAACAGCAACTCACCCCGTCTGGAGCGTACCTCTCGCCCGCCAACATGCCTGGGTACATATGTAGATGGGATAGGTACTACTCCGCACTTCGCTAGGATTACCTACCTGGGTACTAAGTAGGATACCTACACCCTACACACAGGCAGGTACTCAACCCGTGCCTGCCCACACGTCTGCTTACACCAATTACTGGAATACTGCTAGAATACCGACACATAGCGTAAGGTAGGTACCTGCCTCCCCAAGGCACACAAGGTACACATTCCGCTTCGACCCTACCTACATGCCCCCATACATCATCAACACCGCAGTTCAAAGTCTCCCTCACCCCCCCAACTCTGGCTCATCGATTGGCCGGTGTCTCCCAGCTGCCCTGCACATAATATCCCGAAACCTCACTGCCCGCATACCAAGCCCAGCGAGTCACCTTGCGAGATACCACCCTTCTGTGCTTTTTCTCTGACTTGAGACCGGCGACTGCGAGCCTGGCTGGACACTGCCCGCCCGCACCGCCCGTTCCCGCTGTCCACCGCCCAGCACCGCCCAGCCAAGGCGGTTGACGAGTAGCTTGCCGAATACCTAGCTTGTCGAGCAGATCGGCCGTCTTCGCAGCCTGCTTCCACCACCGCCTGCTTCTGCCCCCCTGGCTTGTGCTGCTCCACGTGTTGTGCGCCGTAGGGCCGACGAGTGGGCGTGGCCGTCTCAGAACTATACCCTCGCTTCTCTCACCCGCAGCGCGAGTCTCCAAATTCTAGATCCCTTCTAGATCATCGCCGTATCATGCGCCGACGTTTCCAGCCTTCCGATCAACTCTTCTCCTTACGCTCTGCACTGATTGATCTGCCTGTCCTGAGTGCGCCCGCTCAATGACTGGCGTGGGAGTCGGCACTATTAATTCAACATTGCAGCTAGGCAACGAGGTGCACCATTTCTATACCCGCGCATACGCTGCGATAACCACTCTAGAAATCTGCGAGCAGCCGGCCGGTCCCCAAATGTCCGACCTTGACATTATACATGCCGTCGAACCAAGGACTGAGTGGCCAACTAAGTGGCCTTCTCCCACCCGAAATGGATGACCCAGTTCGTACCAACCGAGCCAGCAGTCCGTCGGAATGGTCACAGAGTACGACTGGAGATGCAGCGGCGCACCGCTCGAGCAGGACACCGAGTGGTAACAGTACTCTTGCAAGTCTCGAGCCTGGTTCCCTGGCCCGGACTGTGATCCGCGCTGTTACACCTGATCCAGCAGGGAACGGCTTGGGATCAATAGATATGAACTTGCCTCCAGTGACCAGAGGTTTTGGCGCTCTGTCTGCCCAGAGCTCACCTAGATCCATCCGAGGAGCGGAAAACAGAAGACAAGGAATTGTGTTTCACGATGAGGTCTTTGGTGAGTCCTTCGAGAGCTCCCCGCCGAGCCCTCCTTCTCACCGGGGAGGGCATCGGCCACGCACGCGCACTCTAGATGAGGCGCTGGCGCTGCGACAGGCCTCGACCAAAGGCACTACCGAAATTCGACATAGGATGGGATCGTTCTCCTCGTCTACTTCACAGCCTTTGCCTGAGAGCGATGTTCGCCCTCCACCTACAGTGCAAGAATCCAGCCCATATGGAACCAGAGTAATTTCGCGGCCGTCAGACGTGAGAGCTTCGGCCGTGCTGAACAAAGAGAAGAGGAGAAACACCAACCGCCTGGCTAAACGCGGCTCCCCCCGTCCAACTTCACCAATGCTTTCTCCTCCCTCGGTAGACTCACTTCTTCTCCCCATACCGACGGATGATGCGAATCGAATGCTATCATTGATGAAGAAGTTATGCGGCCGTATGAAGGGTGAGGTAGAATATCAAAGTGACCCTAGCACCCCTTGGTATGAGGGGATCTTCTACATCGATGAGGACAAAGGGAGTCTCATGTTCGATTCGGGTCACAATGGCCCCTTTCACATTACCATTATAGGTGACCTGCGCGGCTGTAGAGTCCACCCGTGTGAAGCACCTGATGACCGTTCGAGATGTCTTGAGCTTTCTAGTGTCAGAATGGGCGTGGATATTATTTTTCGACCCCTAACTCCTGATGACTTTGATCTATGGCTTGCTAGTTTGCTTTGCTGGCAACAAATTCAACCTCCGGGAGCACGACTCACGAGTGGACGGGGACCTAGTTCTCCTGGATTTGGGGGTTCATCAGAAACGAGGAAGAGGGGTTCATCTATGGCCACGCATACCTCTAAAGACGCCGCGATTATAAAGGTTGGAAATGTTATGTTGTGGGACAAAGGTGCCGCAACATCTCCTCGAGCTATTGTCAGACGTCCATCTACCCGGGATCTTCGCTCTGGATCAACCTCTTGGAGAAGAGTATCATGTATTTTGCAAGATAACGGGGAATTTAAGCTGATGACGGAGAATGATGTCACAGTACTATCTGTCATCGATCTGAGCCAGCTTTCGCGGTCCGCTGTACAGAAACTGGATAGATCCGTCCTGGACGAAGACTTCTGTATTGCTGTTTTCCCGGTCTATTCTGCGACGTCAAAGCAGCTCTCAATTTTCCGTCCTGTTTATCTCTCTCTTGATTCAAGAGTTCTCTTCGAAGTTTGGTTTGTTCTTCTGAGAGCATTCACCGTTCCTGAACTCTACGGAATTGAAGAGTCTATGGGCCAAATAACCGAAATACTAGACAACAGCGCCAACTTCGACGGACAACTGTTTCGAATCGAGAAGTCCATTGAGATTAAGGTAACGGAAGCCAAGTTACAACGAGCAGAGGCGTTATCAGAGAGGTACCAACCTGCTCACAGAGAACGCGACCCCTTGATTGGTCACTATCTAGCTGAGGTTGTTCTTGATGGCGAAGTACGGTCCCGCACAGCAACGCAAGCAGATACAAAGAATCCCTTCTGGCGAGAGACTGTGCAGTTTTCAGAGCTACCTGCTACTCTTCCATGCCTGTCCATTGTTTTAAAGAAACTGGACGGGAACCTTGAAAGTTTGACTCATCAAGTCCAGGCCTCTTTAGGCTTGCCCAAGTCAGGAAACCTAACGGAGACAGTTTGCGGAGTCGTTGAGGTTCCTCTAGACAAAATGGAGAAAGGCAAGGAATACGAAGAATGGTATGCGGTGTACGATGAGAAACAAGAATCTGTGGGGAGCATGTTTCTAAGAATTGATCATACCGAGTTAATCGTACTCACCGCCAAAGACTACCAGCCGTTATCCGAACTTCTACATCGATTCAGTACCGGATTGACAACCCAAATCACGCAGTCGACACCTGGTATGCTGCGAAAGTTATCTGAAATACTTGTCAATATTTTCCAGGTTTCTGGTGCTGCTACCGAGTGGCTTATGACATTGGTTGAAGATGAGATCGATGGTGTGGGGAACCAGAATAGCATGAAGCGGCTCCGGTTTAGTCGGCGAATGAAGTCAAACGAGTCATCGGCTTCTGCTAGCGACAGAGAACAACTTGTTCGAGATATGAGCAAAAGTCTGATGGGAGAGGCTAATCTGCTCTTCCGTGGAAACAGCCTTCTTACGCAAGCTCTTGAGTTTCACATGAGACGACTTGGAAAGGAGTATTTGGAAGATGTTTTAGGCGACAAAATCTACGAGATAAACGAAATCAATCCAGATTGCGAGGTCGACCCAAGTAGGATTGAAAGAGTAGAGGACCTACAACAGCACTGGAAGCTGCTGATCCAGTTGACCACCGAACTTTGGGAACTCATTTCTGCCTCTGCAAATAAGCTCCCACTTGAACTCCGCGGCGTCTTGAAGTATGTCCGAGCTGTCGCAGAAGATCGATATGGTGATTTTCTCCGCACTGTCAACTACACTAGTGTGTCCGGCTTTCTATTTCTTCGCTTTATATGTCCGGCCATCCTGAATCCCAAGCTTTTCGGGCTTCTACGGGATAACCCGCGCCCTCGGGCTCAACGCACGCTGACACTTATCGCGAAAGGGCTTCAGGCGCTTGCAAACCTGTCTAGCTTTGGAAAGAAAGAAAGCTGGATGGAGTATATGAACAGGTTCTTGGGTCATCACAGGCAATCTTTCAAGAACTTTATTGACCAGCTTTGCTCTGTACCATCAGACCGTTACCCTATCACAGTCCCCGCGTCATACTCTACACCTGTTATGATTCTAGGTCGAATGTCACCGCAAGGTCGCGAGGGATTTCCTTCGCTGCCATATCTCATCGATCACCAGAGAAACTATGCTGCTCTAGTCAAGCTATGGCTCGAGTCACATCACGCTTCTGCCGCCGACTCACATGTGTTTGAGGGTGAATTGGAGGAGTTCCATGACATCTGTGTGGGATTGCAACGGCGTTCAGATGAATGTATGGCTCAGGTAGAAATATTTCGGGCCAGCGAAGATGAGTCAGTCGTTACGGAAGACTTGGCTGAAAATCTCGAGAGGGCTTCACTGATAGGGTCTCTGAACCAAAGTTATGCAAGCAGCGCGATATGGGGAGAGAATGATCCGTACCGGCCCCCTGGCTCATCTGGAAGCGAAGCCGACGCAACCAGGGTGACCCAGCACTCTTTTGTCCGCGAAAGTAGTTCTCTGCAACAACTATCCGAAGGGTTGGACTTCACCAACCCTATAGGAACTATACGTGCAAAAACCAAGACTCGAAAAGAGACTCGCAGATTTTTGAGTGGGCTCATAGGGAGCAAGAAGAGTAAAGACGGATCGAATCTCGCAACGGTGCGTGAAAAAAGAGATAGAGGCACCAGAAACATTCTTGGCAACTTCTCTGAGCCGCGGCAGCAGAACGACATTGACTCGAGACACTAGTTATGTCTCCCACTAGCGCCCCTCTTGAAATATAAACGGCGTCGTTCACGGCCGAGACTCCGAAAGCGTCTTCAACGGTTAGGGCTACGACAGCGTCTGTTCAAACGCAAGAACCTGACCCATTTCAGGCGGCGACGACAATAGTCAACACGCCGTAACGGGAGGGCTACCAGCACCGGCTGCTTATTCATTTCATAGATGGCTTGTTTTACATAAATGCAGCATCGATGGCGGGGAGGCTCAAATTGATGTTTACAAACTGGAGAGGGCGTTTGAGACTCAGAATACCCTGGCATCGGGCCGGAACGGAGGGCGGCTTAGATTCGTTTTTACTTCTTGTTCTTGTTCTCCATTTGCGTTTTTTTTTTTTTTATGTTCATACTAGAGCAGAGCAAAGCAAGCGTGCATGTTTGGTATTTTGATAAAGCTCTCTTCTCATCATCTTTGTCAGCACTTGTCTGAATTTATGTTGTTGTCCGAGTAAGGCTGATGACGAAGATGAAAGATGTCACTGTATGATGTACATATTGAGATGATTCAAGGGCAGAAAACAAGGAGGGGTGAGAGAAGAGGAGAGGATCGCAAAAAACAAAGTACTCGTTGATAGAGTTGTGGGTGTTTGGTATTATAGAGAGGGGATTGGTAGGCTGCGAGATAGATACCCAGGGAACTGGCTTGGGTAGCGGTTCTACGAGACGAATGAATACACCGATGCGAAGAGTCGCGATTCAAGTCGCTTTTCTCTACCTTGCTGATGTGATTATTTTAAAAAATGAACGTCACACGGGATTAGTCTCCCTCAGCTGCATAACGCATGTTCTACAGCTGCTGAGGTAGCTAGATGTCTGTCTCAGAAGATTTTCAATTGTATGAATTTCTTTGTTGTATTTCTCTGGAGTTTGACGGTCCTGAACCTCTATGCCTATGCCATCCTCCTTTTTTAAATGGGAGGGAGACGCAGACCTGCCTACCGACTCCTATCCGCCTAGAATAGGGGATCTGCAGCGTCCAAGTAATTGTGTGTACTATAGAGCTGATCTAGTCCTGTCTTCGTTGTTTTATTATCTTGTTCTCGCTCCGCACTCGCAACGCCGAGCCCTGTATCTTTCCCTCATGCATGTATTTCATTCATTTCGTCAGCTTTTGAGACCCCGAGATTAATCTGGACCTAAGTAGACTAGCTTGCTGGTTTTTCGAACCTAGCTCTTGTATCATGGACCATGTCAGAAAAAATAATCCCTCTCTTCACTTTTCCTCTACTTTTTAAAGATCTTCGGTTTTAAGAGAAGAATTTCTTGTAAGCAGCCTTCTCCTTGGCTAGACGGGCTGAGGCTGCTTTCTTGACAGCCTCGAGTTCCTTGGAGATGGCCGCATCGCTAGGCACGAGGCGTTTGGCCTCCTGCAGCGCCTTGACGGCCTCGTCCTCGTCCTTGAGCTTGATGAGCGCCAGGCCGCGCCGGTACTGCGCCTTGCCCTTCTCGGCGTCCGAGGTGCCCGGGACGGCGAGGGCAGCGGCGGCACTACGCTCGGCGTCCTCCCAGGCCTCGAGCTTGAGGTTCAGCAGGGCCGAGTTGCAGTTCAGCGTGAAGCGCAGGGCGGCCAGCTTCGTCTTGGTCTCCTCGGTCGCGGAGTCGAGGTCGGGATCCTCGTTCAGATACCGCAAGCCCTTCTGGTACTTCTCCAGCCCCGTCAGCACGTCGCCAGCCTTGAAGGCCTTGTTGCCGAACTCCTTGCAGTCTGAGGCGATCTGCAGAATTCTGGCGGCGTCCAGCGGCGTGTCGGCTGATTCATCCTCGGGGAAGTCCTCGTATGTGTCGCCGAGCGGGTCCGCGGCCTTGACCTCCTCTGTTGCGGGCCCCGTAAGCTCGCCGCAGTCGGCAATGATGGCGTCGTGGACGGGCTTGTCGCTGCCTTGGGTTTTCAGGTTCTCGATTTGGCGAATGATCGACTTGCCCGTCTTCACCTCGCCAAAGACGACGTGCTTGCCGTCTAGATGAGGCGTCGGGACAGTAGTGACGAAGAATTGGGAGCCGTTGGTACCTGGAAATTTCGGCAAGTGTTAGCTAGCTGTTCTCTCTTTTTCACAAGATGGTGGATTAGATGGTAGCGCCTTACCAGGTCCAGCATTGGCCATGCTCAGCAGGAAGGGCTTCTCGTGCTTGAGCTCAAAGTTCTCGTCCTCGAACTTCTCGCCGTAGATGCTCTCGCCGCCGGTGCCATTGCCGGCAGTGAAGTCACCACCCTGGATCATGAACTGCTTGATGACGCGGTGGAAGCTGCTGCCCTTGTAGCTCAGGGGCTTGCCACTCTTGCCGAGGCCCTTCTCGCCCGTGCACAGGGCGCGGAAGTTCTCGGCCGTCTTGGGCACAATGTCATCGTAGAGCTCGAAGGTGACGCGACCGGCGGCCTTCTTGCCGATTGTGATGTCGAAGAAGACTCGGCTGCGCTTCTTGGTTTCCTCGGCCATCTTTGCTTTAGTTTTCTTGTGCGGGGCTTAGGAAGAACGTGTTAGTGACGATGGTGAGGCTTGGAAGCTACTAGGTAGACAAGCTTGGAGGGGTTGAGGAACTAACGTTTGAATGCTGATATGGGAGCACACAATGGAATTGACCAATTGTTTGTGGTCTGGTAGATGGTGGTTTTGCTCGAGGATTTATTGGCACGGAGAGGAGAAAAACAGAGTACGTTTGCGGTAAGTGGAATGAGGGACGAAGAATGAGGCTGAGCTGGGACAACAACCGTCAACAGAAGCTTCTAGGAATCTAGGGAAGCAGTAGGAACATGCATAGTGGCATGGTGGGGGGCTTAACACAGTAGTGGTGGGGTTTGTGGTGGGGTTAGCGAGGGGCACAGCTTTGACCAATCATCTTTCACAGACTCAAGACCCTGGTACTGCCCTGGGTCGCCTGGGTAAGGTACAAGAAAGGGATAAGCGTAAATAGAATCAGAAACAAACATGCACACATCTCGAGCCTAATACCTAGCTCAAATACGAGTACGGAAAGAACAAAATAATACTCATATTTCTACATATCCTAGCCGAATAAAAATAGTCCGTCTCTACCGGGATATAACATTGTTTCTAATGTAACTATATTACGAAGATTGTACCTGAGGGCATGCAGCTGTCTGGTACCTAGTGCGAATTGTTTTATGTTAACTCGAGGTCTTCGCACGCTAGTCTACATGTAGGTAGTGTACCATAATGCATCAAAACATTTTCGGAATACTTAATACTTCCAGCTGTCTATTAGACATCAAACTCAGCTCATGCGACATGTTCAATGGCTATACAGGTAGGTAAGATGGCTACCATGCATGAGCTGCCTTTCTTTTTTTATAGCTGCCTTTCTTTTTTTATAGCTGTCTTTCTTTTTTTATAGCTGTGCGTTAAACTAAATCGACGGGAACGGTAAATATTTCATAAGACACACCACAGGCTTCGGTATCAGCTACCCGTCCCAAGCTCCAGGAATATGTGAGCTGGTAAGCAGAGCTCAAAGCAAGACAGGCAGTGCAGCAGGGCGGAGTTATTGGTGAAGATGCACTGGAGAGTCCGGACCCGCGACGAACCCATTTCTCAAATACCAAAGCCAGTGAGCTTTCGTGATTGGAGTGCAGTTACGAGAGGAAGAACGATATTCAATCTTTATTGGAGAGAAGCCATTTTAGCGTAAGCTGAAGTCGTGACGAGGGATTCAATGTGTAAGAGATATGCACAAATCCAACTAAAACGACTCGGTGGTGATGTCTATCTTTCAATCTTCGAGTTTCTTCGAAACTCGGGCGATTCGCTGGAAAGCATGCATTCGAGAGCCTCTTGCGTTTAGGGAACAGGAAAGGACTCGAGAGTGAAAAGCCCTCACTGCATCGGTCATCTACGACTCGGGGAGACAGTATCAGCCTGACTGGGTCGGGAATCAAGGGTCGTTTGGAGCGGACGCTCGATCAGACATTTCCGGGATGAGGTTGGCCATGTGTCTGATGAAATGGCATTGTCGGGTGAAGATCGGCGCTCTGCAGAAACGAAAAGGCAATCGGATGCTCATTGGATTTTTGTCACGAGTTGGTTGTGTTCAGGATCAAGCTCGATACCAACGAGTCGGAGAGCAATTCGGAGAAGAAACTGCTTCAACCTGATTTCAAGTGTCGGGTAGAGTGACCCGAACCGCTCCAGTTCGACGTGCCTGAAAAATAGAGCTGCCAGTTCTGTTTCAAGTTCATTGCGAGGCGTCCAACCACAATAGGTATCTGTGGGTTTAAGAACCATCAATCAGATGTCCATGGGAGGCGACGGGCTTCGTCCTCTAGAACCCACTGTACTAGTTGTCACCAATTTCAAGGACGAATTATCGCAAGACGTCATGGGGTGACTAATGATCAGAAGTGTCGTTGCTGGACATGCGAGCTGGCCGCAGCTCTATGGATTCCAGGGGCCAGAAATTAATATATGTTGACAACAAGTCCACGAATAAGCTTCGAGACCACGGCCAAGAGCAATGGAGCACTGAGGACTGATTGACACAACTGGAAACACATCTCAACTTGGACTTATCTGTCGTGGAAGTGACTGAAACTCAGGCGGCGATACCGACGCTGTTGGGCCAGAGTAAATGCTTATAGATGCACACAAGCTGTGCTGGAGGCTCGAATTATCGAGAAAAGTGAGATGGCAGCGGACACATGGCACGTCGGCTAACGATAGGTAGCAAAAAGTTCTGAGCGACGCCTTCAATTTGATCGATTTCGGCCCAAAGCCCAACCTTTATATTTTCGAGGGCATCAGGTCGAAAACTCAACAATATGACAGGCGTACATAATGCATAAGTAAGTACAGCTGGCCCAGTGGCATTCGAAGCTCAATGACAACCCCGCCCATCGCTACCACCATCACTACCATCATGATATACGCCCATCGACATAGCGAATAGAATGGCGCGCCTCCGGTATATACAAGTTTTCGTCCGGTGCCTCCAAAATATTGTATGGGATTATACTCTCGTCGTGGCCAAACTGTTCAATAAACTCCGAAATGCACCAACGATAAAACCTACGAACCGGAGAGAAATAACATATTTGATCGGTATGGCGGAAGAGGACGATAGGAGACCTGAATCATCGTACGTGATAAATCATCCCCAGCTCTTTCAATTTGATGTCTAACTTGAAATATGTAGCCCATTTGCGGGTTTCACTACCCAAGTATATTTCCGTGAAGGACCTGAATTCGTGGTCCCGACTTCTCTGATCCGGAAATGTCCCAAATTAATACCAGATGGAACTCGGTGGCCTCCCTCAGCTGTACGATTAGATGATGTCGCCTCGAACATCGCACATGTCATCTTTTATTACCTCCTCACCGGCACATATCAAAGCCTCAGGCCGAAAGGATCCTCTCACAACGAGAGGGTAGGGAACGAATTGAGAACAGGCGTCCAAGCTTACAATGCCGCCCGCAGCTATGAGCTGCCTGCTCTGCAGGAGCTGGCAAAGGAAGAGATACAGCGACTGTCACAGGAACTCCCTTTCCCACTTGTTCTGAATCTGCTACGAAACCTGCATTTGGATCCCAACGAGAGAGAATCTTGGCTTGACGACTACGTGCAGTCGGGCCTGAAGGATCTCTTTCGAACACCCACTGCATTCCTAGACCTCACCGCTCATCAGGTTGAGAATGAAGTCGTCTCCTTTAGCAACATCATCTTGAAGAGTTTGGCCAACTTACTCGCCAACGATGGCGTTCTTGCTCGAAGGGATAATGTTGCGACGCCGACCCCCGAGCCTGCTGCGATAGAGAACGAGCCTGCTCACGAGGAAGAACCCATTCTCGAAGAAGTTTTTGGTCGCCACGAGGAGCCGGTTTACGAGTCAGAGGTTCTGCAAGACACAGTCGAGCCAGCACCGTCCGTGCAAGAGAGAGAACCATCTCCAGTCGTGGAGCCGGAGCCTGAACTAGAGCCTACAGATGATCAGCCGACACAAAACCAGTTCGCAGATGAGCTCGCACCCGAGCCCACTTACGAGCATGCACACGAGTTTGTGCATGAACAGTACGAGGAGCCACGTGAGCTCGAGACTATTGAGCCTCAACCTGAACCTGCATCCATACCTGTACCTGAGATTGAGCCTGAGCCCGAAGCCGAAATCGAATCCCCGCCTAGAGCGAAATACAGCCCAACGGAGTTTGCCTTCAGTCCCGCAAGATGGGGCTGGGATGAGACGACGAATAAGCCGAACACACGTTCGCTCTGGAACTACGACGAACCCGTCAGCTCTCCACCCGAGCCTGTCGAATCACCGGCTCCGGCCGCCGATCCACCAGAGGCAGCCATCGAATACCCCGAGCCCGTGCCGGTTCGCGACTTCTCGCACGTCCTCGACCACCGCCCCGTTTCCGAGCCGACAGACGACGACATCGTGCGTCCCATTTCGGAGCTGAAGAAGAGCAGTAGTAGCAAGAGGGTCAAGAAGACGTTGTCGATCTTCCGATCCAACGACGACTCGACGCCTGACCCGCCTGAGCCGGCGCGAGTGGAGACCCCGAATCCTGAGCCCGTCGTTGAGCCCGTTGTTGAGCCTAGAGCTGTGAATGAGGCCGGGGTTCTGAGCCCTGCCTCCTCGAGCGGATTGACGAAGAAGAAGAAGAAGAAGAGGTCCATCTTTCGCTCAGAGAACCCAGCCTGACTGATGAGGCGAGTGCTGTGTGCGGTGCAGATGCATACTTAGTAGAGATTGTCAAGGTACTGAGGTCAAAGTTTGGTTTGAGGTGGAATAGGAGACTGTATTGCGGGTATATATGCAACGGATGGATGATGATGGACAGACGGACTAGATGGATACTTACGCAAACGGGTGTTATAGTGTACGGATTTTACGGGGTGTCGACTACCACACGCTCTTTTGTATATTTCATAAAAAGTTTTGGTCAAGCACTTGGTTTCCTAGATGTATAAGGTTAGGATTGTACGCTGGGCAGCTAGCATTCCGGGTCGTTGCGGGTTTGTGCTAGCATTTCGAGTATATGATCTGACTGCGATGTTTTGATAATTCACCGCTTCTCCTTTCCTATTATTTCTTTCAATAGTCAAAAGGCTGATAAGTCTTTATATATGTAATACCTAGGCTTGGTACGTGATGAACACCGGACTAGAGATGACTTTTCCGCCACTGTGCTTCCTGCCAACGATCCCTCCTGACGGGTCTCAGAGTTAACTGAAAATTGGCCTTCCACTCTTTTCGGCAACGAAACGTCGGATACGATTTCTGTTGAAACAAAAAGATCCGCACCTCCTTTGACCAAGAGCTGCATGCCCCCAGAAACGGTAGCTTCTTCTATTGAAGCGATCGAGCGAAACTCGGGCTGTGCCTTGTGTGGGTTGCCGGCCAGGGAGTTACCAACCTTGACATGGCCCCTTAATGATCCAGTGACGTTAATTGAGCTCAATAGAGATATGTCTTCGAAGAAAATATGACCGCCGTCGGAATCTCCGCTAGTATGGGTGTTGAAAACAACCTGGGTGCTTGATACTTGTCGAATGACTTCCTCAGGGTTATCAAGCACGCCGCCAACAGGTTTTATGAGAGTTATAGATGCCTCGGTAATACAATAGAGACATGCCAGACTGCCTCTCGATATCTGTCGTGGAGACGTGCTCCTCCCCATTTCACACGTGGCTTGTTATTGGGAAGCTCTGAAGACCACGATTGCTTAATCTCCGTCCGCAAATCGCGATGGAAGATCTGTCCAGTGCCGTCCCAAGATTATATTGACTCGAAACCGCTATTTCCGTAGAAGTGGTAGTCGAGAGACAATGTCTCGCCTACCTAGACAGTCACATCATCACCCTGAAGTTTCCCGTCCTTCGTCAAAACTAAAGCTACCAAGCGTTCTCCCGTTGTGGCAAATATTCGCCGTGCTCGAAGAGCCTTCGCAACGCTGGGCCGATCAAGCTTCTCGGGCAAGACGCCGGTGAGACCCCCCTTGGTGCCAAATACCTCTGTACTCGGCACGCCACCGCCGCAGCGTCCCCGGTGTTCATCGGAGTTAGCCGAGACCTCCATCTTCCAGCCACGGTAGACGGCGTCTTTAAGGAGCCGCTCGAGGCGCGGATGGTGCCACGCCAGATTACACCTTCGCCCACCGACATGTGGGATGAGAGGGTGCTCTAACTGCGTGGCGTCGCGGGCCATACTGGGTGGTTCTGGCTCTTCGTCATCTCGGGCCTCATCACATTTCTCGGTGGCATTGTTCTCGGTCTTCCTCTCGGTATCATTGAAGCACCTCATAGTACCTTCTTGCCCAAGGTCCAGATCTTAACCGATAGAGAACTGCGTATTCTTCGAACCCGCGTGTTGATTGACGATCCCCTGAAGGGTCGAAGAAAAATGCGCATTCCATGGAGCGTGCCGTAATAGTCTAACCTCTCCCTGTCTTATTTTTTTTTTTTTTTTAGAAAAAAAGAAAAAAGAAAAAAGAACTTGTTCTTACCCCTGAGCGCATCGCTAATCCATCAATATTAGGCATCTAGTTAGTGCCTCTGGGTACACGTAGGAATAACATTTCTGAGCAACAGTCCCTTCAAAGCTTTCGATACGTACACGCCAACGATGATCAAGAACTTTGGGTATGAGAAGTTCTCAAGCAACGCATTGACCGCCGTAGGCCTGTATATTCAGGTACCGATTGGGTTCTGCTTCAGCTACATCTCAGATCGCTAGTAAAGTATATATCTATCCAAGTCTCCTTAGGATTCGCATGATTTCTCCTTTACTGACATGCATTCCACACTAGCGATGAGGGAGGCCAAACAGTGTTGGCGGGGATAAGCGGCCATATCCTTGGGTACGTGTTCAACCGCATATTCACCAAGATCAGCAATCGTCGTCTGAGATATTTCGGAGTGATATGGTCTCAGATCTTCAGTAGTTTCCCTCCTTCTCTGAACACTGCTTAGATGTCTTTGGCCTGCCGAAATCCGGAGGAGAGGTCGATAGCAATGGCAGTGTAAGTTGACCCCCTCCCTTGTTTTTCACATGACGTGGGAACGAGACGAGTTGATGCTGACATGATAGAGAGTACTATTATGAGTGCTAATATCTCTGCGACTATACGGCGCCTAGATACTCCAAGCTAACGATGCGCCGCGGTTATTGGCGGGCTTTCGAAATCTGCCTCAGCCTGCTTGTCGGAGCTTTCATATTGGCAGCTGTCAGATTTGGTGATGGCCTGACTAAGAGGAGACGAGCACGATCAAGTCGAGTTTAATCTGCGACGTATTGCAACAGCACATACCATTACTGGATATTTGATTTATCTCTGCCGGGATTGTGTAGACGAACGGCCCTTACACAAAAGACAGAGAAAGCGGATATCCTTATTTTCTGTCAGCAACCAACTAGGGGCGCAATAATACTTGATTGCTGAACATAGGTTCAAAAGGCTCCGAATGCCGTCAGGCTATATGCATGATATGAACTTCATTTGTCTATACCGACGGTGTATAAAAATAGATAGAGTATAAAAGAGGTAAAATCATACTGACTAGTTGATCCTGAATATTTAAATTATGATACTTCATTTAATTCCCTGAGCAAATGTAGACATCTTAACAATGACATAATTTATCAGCCAATAACCAAGCGCCTTCGACAGGAAAATGTCATAGTCATTATATAAGATGTTCACGATCTCAGCCATACATCCATGATTGCCGCCTGCGTCAACATACAAGGTACTCAACGCATACTCTAATCGGGAGACCACAGCCGACCGAGAGATCCTAGTCTTGGAGACGTTGAGCCATACTAGATGCCTTCATCACCTTGAAATATCGTCATCTAACAAGACGCCCCTTGAG
This sequence comes from Xylaria venustula, assembly GCA_022578775.1. NCBI lineage: Eukaryota > Fungi > Ascomycota > Sordariomycetes > Xylariales > Xylariaceae > Xylaria > Xylaria venustula. The sequence goes on along the minus strand of MU389346.1, from coordinate 206,843 downwards.
TTGGAAAAGAAGACTTGGGCTCCATATTCATTGCTTGTTTATATGAACTACATAATATGTACAGAGCGAGCACATGTGCATGCAGCTCCGGTTGCAGCTCACCGCACAATTCACATCATTTCTGATGATTATCACTAACTATCAGTTATGGAGGGGCTTTTTGGGGGGTTTTTTAGGATAAGAGCTAATTGAACAATGGGAGAGGTAAGGCAGCAAGGGGCACACATAGGTATTGATTAAGACGGCTCCCTCACTGAGGTGCCACCCGATTCGATTACCTCTCCCCCTCAACCCCTCAGGCGCATTACTTAATATAGCTTGCATCTTCATAAATGGCGGAATGTAGGCGCAGAAAAGCTACGAGTCAATAAAAGCAACAGCGAAAGAAGATCAGCGAATGTCAAAGACATTGCAACGTGGTGGCAAACTGACATTTCCAGCTGTTGTTAGCAACTATAACAAGCATCTCTGGGTAACGAGATCCCAGACGTTCAAGTTAACGTTGCTGAAGGTCGAGTAAGTTATCTGTTTTGTTTCTCAACCCCAAGATTTACCGCGCTTCCAATACGAACTTAGCTAACTATATCGCGATACATACACTAAAAACAGCGTCAAATCACCTAGCCGGTATTTGAGACCGATATGCATTCTGATGATGACCAAGGCCACGTGTAGGCAGAAATGCGTGCGTATGTCATATTGGGTTGTAGAACGGATGCCCACTAACCTGTGGAATACCTACCATAAGAATAACCCTCACAGTTAACCTACTCCATCTAGGCGCAGATGGATCATGTGACAGCGCGTATGAACTGGCGTTTTTATCTTGGCGGAAGGGCACATGGACCTGCCAAGTAAAGATCTGATGCGATAAGTCTCCTGGACCGGAGTCTTGTTTAGCCCGATTTTTGAATAGACTGAACAACTCTATGCCAATATCCTCCTATTATTAACTTTTCAAGTTAACGTAATTTTCCATTCAATAGCGTAGGTTCCAGCTTCAACACGCGTCGACGAGAATTAGCCCGCATTTCATCCATGATGCCAAGGTGAAAGCGCGATTTCTATGGATTCGTTCGAGTTATGAGTCATAAAAGACGCGAATTGAAGCCAAAACGCCCCAATCGAACCCTTGACTACTATGGCGTGAGAGCAAGTTTGTCCTTAACTTGCTCACAGTATTACAAATCCACGACAAGGTGGCCGAAGCCGAGACGGCAGCATAGTGACTATCGGCTTCGGAACGGACTAAGGCTTCAGGTCCCCGCACCACACCCCAGACCGCGGGGTCGTGTTAGTCACTAGGCTCACGGCGTATATAAGTCGAGTTGTTGCGTCGGTGTATGCCAATATCGTTTACTTAAGTGCCATATCAGTCTTCTACATCAACTAACTCATCCCGCAACCCACACAGAAACCATACGATGGCCGCAAACAACTTACCGGCGGGGTACGCTCTGGTCGAAGGATACCCCTCAGTGGAGGACTACATGATATTGCGATCAGAATGCATAACACAGAAGACTCCGGAGCAAGCCGATGCGGCGATGAAAGGCAGCTGGTACGGCGTATACGTGGTGGAAGAGGCGGCGCCCACGAAAGCCGTCGCGATGGGCCGGGTTGTGGGTGATGGCGGATGGTATTTCCTGATCGCAGACATGATAACGTCGTCGGAGCACCAACGGAAGGGCTTGGGCGATGTGATATTGAAAAAGCTGCTCGGGGCTATCAAATCGCGGGCTCCGAAGGGGAGCGCGCTTATCACGTTGACTGCGGACCCGCCTGGACGCAGGCTGTATGAGAAGAATGGCTTTAGCGATTACACGTCCGGGGTTACTGGGATGCTGTTGCGAGTGGATGGCGAGGGACAGGGGCAGTAACTCTAGTCGTTGATCGTGGGATGGACTTGTTGTATGATGAAGAATGGCCATGGTTGGAGTTTGGAGGGATCAGCAGTTCACAATCATCGTTACAGAAGCTTCTCCGGAATGGAGTCGATATTGCTGCCCGCTGCATCGTACGGAAGAAAGTGGCCACTATCGTCCAGACGCGTTGTGAGGTCACAGTCTTGAGGGATGTTGAAAGCCACCTGCTGCTAAATCATCTCATTCGACCAGTACCCACCAAGTCAAGCAGCGTTGTCTGGGCGGGAACATTACAGAAGCAGGTCTGGGAAAATCTCGAATTAAAACAGGCGAATTTGAGTAGAGAAAAACAGCGATTAATATTGCTTTTCTTTCGTGTCTATTCTGAGTTCGATCCCAACTTGTCTTATTACGGCCTTAATATAGCCTAAATGATAAACTTCAATGGAACATACAGTAGCTTTGCGATGACCGACGAAGCACATACCTAAATAGGCAGTGCAGTGCAGTAGGTGATACTCTAAATAGAAACTACTAGACTGTATTAGGAAGATTAGTGGGACATGTGCTTCGCCAATCTGGCCTAAAGCACTAAAGCAGCTACAATAGCGCGTTACTGATTATACCGCTTCTTCTCTATGTACCTATCTATCATTGGGTCGAGTTTGGGTATCTACTGTATTTAGCAAGGTGGCTGGTCTATGTTTCAGGCTTCCAACTCACCTTACCTACCAAAACTCTCACATGATCTTAATGTTTGTCAGCCTCGGGCATATGGTGGGACGAATGAATGAGTTGTTATGATCATGAAGCTAGCATCGTTGTGTTAGAGTCTTTCGCTTTACTCTTGACTCATTTCTTCATTCGTTTTCACTATATTGCCTCACAGCCGGCCGGCATTCACGCATAGGGTTTCACCGCGTCGACTCTCATCCCTTCATCGATAGCAAAAGTCCCAGAGTGGCAAATACGAAGCATCTCGTGAGACCTCGAGTTACTATCGTTGCCTGTAGAGAGCGCGACCACAGGCATCGAGATAGCTAGTTCGTTGAGGAGGGACTGCGCCTGGAGCACTGCTTGCTGGGCTCACAGCGCAAGGCATGCAACGCATTCACCGCATCGCCATTGCGGTCGCGACCTTCGTCTTCCTTGTCGTCCTGCTCACAGCTCTGCCGCGCGCCCTCAACCCAGTCCCGCCCAGCAAGGAGAAGATAGAGGCCGATCAGCGATGGGTTAATACGTCACCTCATTGGCTTGACCGACAAGCTTGTCGCTGGATGGGCCTGTGTGGCCTGATGCATCTCAGACCAGATCCACCAGTCAGGCTTGGATCTACTAACGAAGGTGCATGTGCGAACACTATAAGATATCAGTCTGCACTTCATGCCGTCCACGCCGTCCACGCAGACAATGCCACTCTAAAGAGCAACGAGACGAGAGAGCTGAGGAGCATACCTGATTACGTGCTTACATTCGCTCCGCTCGTTCATCTCTATTCCGAGGAGCACTTCTGGCCCTCTGATATAGAAGACCATATCAGACACGTAACGTCACATGTCAACGGTAAGCTGCTGAACCGCACAGAGCAGCTGGCCCTGTCAAACATGAACCAGTTAGATACATATTCTGGGCTTGTGACACTTAAAAGCAACGATGATGTCGAATGCCGTCCATCATGGCTTCAAAGTACAGCCAATATTCCTGCTGCATTTGAGAATGAGGCGGATGACTACGACGTTGATGTAGGGAGTCCAGAGAGAAAACGGCTTGAAACAGACACTACCTGGTTTGACGTCGATATCGCACACCCACTTCGTCGTATTTCAGACCCGAAGAAGAGACCAGGTGGCAACGCGCACATTCAGCTACCGTCGAAACGGTCATACAAATCCCTCTCGCGCGAGCAACGCCGGATGGCGGCTCGGTACGCGCAAAACAAGCCCAGCGAAGAGGGGTACTCCCGAGCTCCGGCTACCCTTGTTCTCGTAGATAAAGGATCCGACGTCGTTGATGCGTTCTGGTTCTTCTTTTATTCTTACAATCTAGGGCAAACTGTCCTTGGAACTCGATATGGGAACCACGTGGGGGACTGGGAACACGCCATGGTTAGATTCGAGTCGGGTGAGCCTCGTGCCATGTACTTCAGCGAGCACGAGGGTGGCCAAGCCTATGCCTGGCGGGCTGTCGAGAAGCGTGGGAACGAGACGGAGCCGCAACGTCCTGTGATCTACAGCGCTGTCGGCAGTCACGCTATGTACGCAATGCCTGGAAATCACCCTTACGTCTTACCATTTCAAATGCTCAAGGACGTGACAGATCGTGGGCCACTCTGGGATCCATCCAAGAATTTTAGAAGTTATTGGTACGACTATACCGCTGCAGAAGGAGAAGGGTTAGAACCAACCCAGGAGAATCCTTATGCTCCGACCGGCTGGTTTCATTTCAAAGGTCGATGGGGCGACCAGATGTATGGGCTCGATGACACGCGCCAGTGGAGGCTTTTCGGTCAGTACCACTACGTGACTGGTCCGCAGGGACCAAAGTTCAAGAACTTGGGTAGGCGAAAGGTGTGCCAGAACTGGAAGTGTCGGATATTGCACTCGATCGCTGAAGGTCGGAAGGGAAGTTGGCATTCATAGAAGCATTTGTTTACAGGCGTACAAGAGCTAGCAGGCATGATACCCAATAGAATTACATCTCTAAATTGATCTTTCTAATAAGTTGCTAAAAGATCCATCCATGATATGTGTCGTGGGACAATACTACACCGCACTACAATACCATGTATCCCGGTTGCTTCTGAGCCGCACCGATGTTGCCTCGAGCAGCATCAGCTACAGTATGTAGTATACTGGATCAGGCCAATGTTACCGTCAGATGGTAGAGCGACCAAATGAAGCTTTTACTGTCCCAAAGCTAGCTAGACCTCGGTGTACGGGGCATTATGTTGCTCTCCGCAGTGGGGGGAGTTCCTCTCCGCACCCCATCATTCGATGTTCTACCCCAGACCTTGAAGTAACCCCAGAAAAGCCCCATACTCTCCCCATCCTCTCATTGGAGCGCATAACAGCGACGGTTGGTACGCATGCTGAATAACCCTCCATTCAGCATCTTGTTCCCTTTGAGATCCCCTGCAAGACGGCAGTAACTATGGCAGTACCATGGCCAGGTATCTTTGCTCCTCACATGAAATAGATTTTCCGCCGCGTGTTCGACAAGGATCTCGCCACGGTGTGGAGATGTATACCAGTAAGAGGAACGATGTCGCCGGCTGTGGTTTGTTTATATACGGAGTAGCCCCGATGTAACGGCTGGGTACCATTGAGCTTCTGAGTTTACCTTGGGTCTCATCCGCGAGTCGTTGTAGCATGAATCCTCACACATATCAAGTAAGACAACTCCCTATGAATATGCACACACTGGATAGGCCCACTTCCAAGCCCGAAATAACATGAAAGATGCTAACGAGAACTCTATTTAGTTCCTCGTTGGGGTATTCGCCTCCGTCGGGTCGGTCCTATACGGATATGATCTCGGTGTCATCGCCGGTGTGATAGGCAGCTCTGCCTACCTCGAACGGTTCAAGACCAATGCGGCGCAAAAGTAAGATACACACAGCCCTCATTTCAAATTATAAAGCGATTAGCATACGATGCTTATATACTGACGCTTCTCCTTCGCAGTGGCGCTGTAGTCTCCCTCTTCACCGGCGGCGCGTTCTTCGGGGCTGGCTTTGCTGGTTTGGCGGGTGACCACCTCGGCAGACGATTGACTATCATGATGGGTGCCTTGATCTTCCTCCTTGGGGGTGGCCTGCAGACTGGAGCGCAGACAGTTAGTTTTCTGTATGCGGGACGCGCTCTTGCTGGAACTGGGGTGGGATTTTTGACTATGATTATTCGGTACGTCAAGCTTATAGGTCTGAATCCTGTGATAACAATACTAACATCTTCACAGTAAGTAATATGATCCTCGCCTCGAGCTCACCGAGACTTGACTGCCTGGCTACGCTGGTATGTGATGAACAACTCTAATCAGGGGCTCTCTAGCGGTATACCAAAGTGAAATCTCACATCCATCGATCCGAGGACGCGTGACGAGTCTCCAACAATTCATGCTCGGAATCGGTGCACTCGTCGCTGGCTGGACGACATACGGATGCTACACCAACTTGAAGAATGACGCCCAGTGGCGCATACCGCTGGGTATCCAACTCGTCCCCGCCGTCGTCCTCGCGGCCCTGATTCTGCTCTTCCCGGAGAGTCCTCGTTGGCTTATCGACCACAACAGGTGTGTTGCCTCCAATTTACATCGCATTCAGCGAATGGTGTGAGTGTTGATAATGAATTAGGGTCGATGAAGGTCTTGCGACTCTCGCTCGACTTCACGCCGGGGGCGATATCCACGACCCCTGGGTCCGCGCCGAGTTCGCCCAGATCCAGGAATCTATCGCCGAGGAGCATGAGCAAGAAGCGAAGAGCTATATTGAGTTATTCAAGAACAGGTGAGTTCTACCACTACCTTTTGGTTCATTCTCCGTCTTGCAGGCGTAATCTCGACACCACTTGATTTCGAATTATTCGACCAACACTGTGTGTCCCAGATCCGCGTTCCGCCGCCTCTTCCTCGCTTGTTCTATTCAGGCCGCGACCCAAATCACCGGAGTCTCAGCGATCCAGTACTTCTCGGTCCCGATATTCGCGCAGATCGGTATTTCTGCTTCGAATGCCCTTAAATACCAGGCTATCAACAGTGTCCTGGCGCTCATTGCGCAGTTTGCTTGCATGTTGACGATCGATAAATTCGGTCGAAGACGTGTGCTGATAACTGGAAACTTGATTAACTGCTTGACCTTCATCGTTGTTGCTATTCTGCTTGGTAAGTCTGATCTCTATGGAATTTGAATAAGATGTTGCTGGGATGCTGATGTTACGCGCTTTACAGCTCTGTTCCCTCCTGAGTCTAACTCCGGCGGTACGGCTGGCTGGGGTTTCATCATTGTGTAAGTAACAAATCCATTATGCCTCTTGTTTTTAAGAAGGATTTGGTAGCTAACAATATCACTAGCACCTGGCTATTCAACATCTCCTTCTCATACGCATGCGGACCATTATCTTGGTAAGTCCCAATTTACCCATCCCCAAAATCTCACCCTCACCCTCAACCTCAACCATCAACTCATGCTTCTCGCCTTCTCACCTTTTTAAAATCAGGATTATACCCGCCGAGATCTTCGACACGCACACGCGCAGCAAGGGCGTCTCGATCGCGACGATGATCAGCTTCGCCTTCAACACGCTCATAGGCCAAGTAACAGAGATCGCAGTCGACGCCGTAGCCTGGAAGTTCTTCCTCTTATTCGTGATCGGCAATTTCACCAACGCGATATTCTTCTACCTCATCCTGCCCGAGACCAAGCAGCTGCCGCTCGAGGAGATGAACTACCTCTTCAGCCACGCCCCCTGGATCGTCGCGCGCGTCGACCCGGCGCAGTACACGTCCCATCTCGCGGCCGATGTGGAGAGGCGCGCTGAGGAGATCCGGGAGAAGGGGGATTTGAAGGATGCTTAGATGGGCTGGCTGAGTAAGTAGACGGTGTGTTTGGTGGAGGATAGGGGTTGTGGATAAATACCTAGTGTTGTTGTAGCTCCACTAGTTGATTTATTTGTTCAAGAACTTGAAATATCTTGATGACTACCTACTTCGGGTTTTCGTATTTTATTGGGAGCAGGACCTCTTGGCAGTCGAGATATCTACAGGACCGCTACTAGTAGAGTGCTTCGTACCACAGAGTTCTCACGCTAGAAGGCAGCGTGGCTGTAAAGGTATGTAAAGCATGTAGGCATACCTTTTGGAGTCGATACCTTAGGTACGAGTAAGTTCGGAAACAGGCCGCTGGGAAGGAATGTTAGGTTGTTACAGTCGGGGAAGGTGGACATAGACCTACTTGGTTAGAAGTTTGGAAGGAGCTACCTTATTCCTAAGGCATACGAAAGACAATCTTACCTCATAGGTAGCAGAGAATGTAGGTATCTTTCCATCCCACCTGCACCTACTACTAGGTACATCAATGTACTACTACCTACCTACCTAGAGGTAGTTTTAGCCCGCAGATGCTTATTACACGTACTACCTACATAGTACATAGTATGTAGGTAGGCCATTGCTCTCGAGAGCATGTGGTTGCTTATGGTTATGTGCAGAGTATGGGCTTTCCTCGGTGCAAGCAAGGTAGTATAATAATGAAGACCGCCGCCAGTCTTGGAGCCTTGACCCCAACCCTTTCATTTTTTCTTTCTATATTCTTCCATCAACATAGATCGACCGCTTTCCCGCAGCTAACGCCCATTTGCCCCCAGATCCTTATTCCAAAATGCAAGACAACCAGAGCACACTTCCCCATAATGTCCCTTTCGAGACTTATGACCAAGCCTAGAGGGACTTGGTCGGCCCCCCACGAATTCACGTCATTTGTCCAGCGCCGGCTGATCACTTCCAATGGTATCAAGACTATGCGTGTCCCATACACATGTATGCATTCCACTGTTTGGTCGAGTTTCCCTGCTGCCATGTTCACTTGCCTCTCTTCTCCCAGGACCTCACGATGTGCCAAACATGTGTGATGATTAGTCATTCATAACTGATTTGGCATAGAATTCTTAATCCGAGAACCAATAAACCCACGCACGCCATTCCGGAAGTCCTTGTCAATCCACCATACTCCGAGTGGATCGGAAGTAGCTTGATACAGGCTGACCTCTCACGCTTTCGCCCTTCTACTGCGAGGACGAGGCTATATGGTAAAGAGCAGAAAGATATGGAAATTCAAGAGGAGCAGCATCGCAACAAGGCTGAGCAAACCGCCAAAGATGTTACGCAACACCTCACAGAGATCGAATCGTTCGTGCAACACCTCACGGCGGTGACGTCGGGATCAGTGGAGCATGAACAACTTTTGGGTGACCTCAACAGCCTAATAGACAATTGCAGGCGGATTCAGGCTGTAGGTCACTGCACTATGATTCCTTCCCATACTCTACTTGCGTTAGGAGCATCTTTCTGGGATGGTTACATATCTATACAGGTTCGTCCAAGAAGAAGATTTATACTGACAATGAGTGATCCTAGCACTGTGCAACTTTAAAAAGAAGCTCTATGTTATTGCCATACAGTATCCATGGTCGTGTAGATATGCACCTTGAGAAAATCCTCCAAGCGTTGGGCCCTTTGCTCGTGCATATGATCGAATACAGGAATGCCCCCCTTTTTAATTCTGCCGATGAGGAGAAGCGCCAATATGCAAAGGTTGTGACGGACAGGGATCAGCTCTGTTGTTTCATGCACCATACCACTCATAGCTTGAAATGCTGCCTAGCCCCGCCAAAGCCTCATGGCGGCTGGGGGCATGCGCATGCGGGTCGCTTCGGACGATGCGAGAGAGAAAGGGCGAACCAGACATTCATCATCGCCCCAAATCAGGACCTCGTCTACATCACCGATCCCCGACACCCGGAGGTTTTCCTACGGTTGTGGGACAGTCGCTGGTGCGAGAAAGTCCAACGTCTGGCCCTCGTTGTGTGCGACTGCAGGACAGGGGCGGAGTGGCTCGGCTTCGATCTCCCAAGCAAAGTACAGCAGCTATGGCCCGGCGCCCCGGGTCTTTTCAGGGAAACAAAACTCAAGGAGATCTTGCTTGTGGTTAGGCCTAGGCAAATCCCGAAGGATCATGCCTATTCGGATTTACAAGAGTTACTTCTCCTCCGCGACAGGTTCGGTTTCGTGAACTATCGGGAACTCCGTGATGACGCGAGTGTGTTCACGCAGAGAGACGTGAACGTGGTAGATTCGAACTTCACTATCTTCCAGGACCAGCTGCAACGAATGCTTCCGGAGCATTCAAGAAACGAGGTCAAGTTCAGTCGCGTGGTTGACATCGACTGTAATTCCCTTGGCATGACTGATTACGAAGAGGCTTACCGGAACTACTCCCGTGAACATTGAAGGTTGCCAATCGGACAACAAAGAAAGTATCATCATTATCTTCAAGATCACTTGGGGTAGAGAACGACTAAAGTAAAAGAGAGAAAGAATCAGCGTTTCATCGACTATTGCTTAAAAGGAAAGATCTCGGCGTAGTCAAATTCCTAGTAGCTGGCTATTGTACCTAATATTCAGATATGAATAGCGAGAAGAAGCGATTTGTTGCAGTTCACACAGTGAGCATTGACCATATTTAAACTTGGTGAAATGGTGAGGCTCATGGGGTCGTAACACCAAGGTTACCAACTCACCAAGGTGTGCCGTCATAGTGCTCGGGTGACCATGGTGATGAGAAGATGTTTGTTGAGAGCGTGAGTCATTGGGACCCTTTAGATAGTTTGGTGCCTAACCTAACCCAAACTTTTGCCAGGTAGATATTCATATGTAAGGTACTTGTTGATTTTCCGGTTGCTCTGGAACATACTAACACTACCGTGGAACCGTTGGCTACGATAGGTTGCTGCGAGTTGGACCCTACGCACCTAACCACCGGGGGTTGTGTAATAACATATGTAATTATGAAGTTCCCTGCCAACCGCATGAACAAGCAAATTTAAAGAAGACAAGGGATGTCAGCTTTCCCATATTGTAACTGATAATAGAAAAACAAAACAAAGTTGAAATGTAGATCGATTGTTGTAAAATATATAAATTGTCTGCAATCAAGGGTTTCTCTCATGTCAAGACAGTCACCCCCTCCCCAATCCTAGGTCCTAGCTGTACTTTAAACAATACCTGTACTTCTCGCTTGGTTAATACGTACTTGCCTTTCAAAGCCTGTGAGAGATACCTGTGTTAACCCCACCATTACTGAGGTCACTGGACTCCGCTGTGCAAAGCCAAGAGCTGCCAGTGTCAAAGGCACCCTTTCCGCGGACGGCTCCTTATTGGACCATACTTCCAAGGTCGTGCCATCAACTTTTATGGAAAGCCCATTCAAATCAAAGCAGGTCATCACTCCGTTCCGCCCTTCAGGTCATCGCACTACTACTATTCAGCACACCCCACCACGCTACCACTGCCGGAACGACGCCCAGCAAATCAATTGCGCCTGTACCCCTCCAGACTCCAAATCGCATAGGTATCTACCTAGACAGCTTTGGACAAGGACCACTTAACTTATTTAGATAGAAGAGAACCACACCACTACCTACCTCTTATACACCCACCAACCGCCTCTGACCACCACTGTTGTCACCACCCCATCACCACCACTATCATCCTCTGTGCTATTTCTAGACAAGCGAACGAACAACGGGATCTAACAAGAAAGCGACCGCTTTCACTCCCTCGGCGGCCCTGTGAGCTACAGTCAGTCAGTGGCGGCGCTACCACCCAAAACCGCACGCACGCACCGTCAACCCACGCTGCTTCGATTCGGTCCCTCTCCTCTTCGAGCATCTCATCCGTCGCCATGAACCCCCACCAGAAGAACAAGATTGACGTCTCGGTTAGTCCTCACCACTTCTTCTCTCTTCGCCTTCAGGACGAGGTTGCAGGACTCGAGGGTCGAGGGCATATTATACATGTCCTGCGACCAGGGTCTTCATGCATCATCGTCTTTGTCTTCGTTTCTACTCCCCCAGTCCAGTGCGGACCACGAAACGAAGTCCAGACAATCCTAAACAGCGCAGATAATATAGCTGCAATACGATTTCCCCTATAGGAAAAAGAAACAACTAACACATACCCTCCCCGGCTATAGTCTCTTACCCCCGATGAGCAGCGGCTCTTCCGCCTCTACGGCAAGCTGCCGTCCAAATCGGACCACTTCGCCAAACACCTGAAGGAGCGCAAGTACTTCGACAGCGGCGACTACGCCATGTCAAAGGCCGGCAAGGGTGACAAGCTGGACACGGGCAGCGTCGGCAGCCAGCACCCCGTCCCCGAGAACATCCCCCACCTGTCGAGCCCGAGCGGCGGCAGCAGCGCCGGCCTCAACGGCGGCCCGGGCCACCAGCACCACCCCAGCGTCAGCGGCGGCGTGAGCGGCCACCAGGTCAGCGTCAGCGCTGGCGGCGCCGGCAGTCCCGTGAAGGAGAGCAGCCTGTTCAAGAGCGAGTCTAGCGTTTCTGATGACGTCGACGATCCTGAGAATAACAGCAATGCACCGCAGCAGCAGGACGGCATCACTGTTGACGGCACCGGCCCCAAAGGTATCCCTATCCGAAGATGAGGGGACTTTGGTGTCTGCTCTGCGGGGCTTATACGCTGATATCTCCGTGTTCTTGTGTGTTGATGTCTGATACGAAATTGGGGAAGCGTGGAAATAGGCAACGAAGCATAGCATAACCGCGCTTTTGGAATTGGGACTTTGGCAGTGTACAGAAAGATCACGAGCCCAGTCCCCTCATTTACTCTGACCCTCGCGATTGGGCTGTTTCTTTTCTTTTGTATGTCATAGTGGAAACAAGTAGCTTTTTTGCTATCGGATTTTGTCTGAAGGGGTGGACTGGGCTGGAAGAAGAAGCACCCTGTGTGCTGTTTGTAGGATGTGAAAGTGGGAGAAAATTCATGATGAGTTACGAAGTTGATTGAGGGGTTTCTACCTCCCCTTAGGGCGGGATTTCGTGGCGTTAGGGTCTGTTTCACGAAGTTGGACTTTTGTCAGATGATGAGGACGAAGGCAGGCATCAAAGGACGTATCGCAGTTTTTTGAATGATGAATCTGGCGTACCCCCATGAATCTTACAGATATATCCAATTCGTCACTGTTTGCCTTGCTTTGTTTGCTTTTGAAGGCATATTGTAAACTGCATACCGCATGTCACATTTGAGACGTTGATTGCGTGGCCTGGTGTAATCCTGATGGACTCGTAGTGCTGCACAGCACTGCGCTCGGAAAAGTGTTACTTGCTATGGTTGCTTTCAAATCATTGGAGATGGTTTGATTGCGGAGTAGGTTGAAATGGTGTCTCCAATCAGTGATGGCATACTATGCAGTGTTTATGACCTTCAATTCACATTACTTCAGACAACTTTTGCTGGGTATAATATCATGAACCTTTTATTATTTATTCCGTGCCAGAAACATAACCTTTTTGATCCTGTATGAAATGTTCGTAATCATTGAGCCTGCGTACGTAAACCTCGTGTTACCCCTTTTTGTTTTATCGTTCCTGATATTGACATCTCCCACGCCAGACCCTAAAACGAAACTGCCTTTTCAGCCAAAGCCCTGGCGCCCTCAAACGTCTTGTTTCCTCCAATGAATCCCGAGGCGTGCACAAAGACACCACCAGGCACACCAGTGATCTCATCGAGACCCTCATCTCGTGCTCCTCTCCAGGGTTCAGGCAGCGCCTTGCGGCTCTGGAACGAGTCCTTGGATACTGGCACGGCCTGTATCCTCCACTTGGCATCAGGCGTGGGCTTTTCCGGGTACAGGACATACAGCACCTTGTTCTGCTCCTCCACTGCCTGTTCCTCCTCTAGTGTATACAGGTGGTCCTTCCACGGCACAGACTGCCCCTCGAACACCATGACGCGACCCTGCGGGTCGAACTCGTGGCGCTTTGCATACGCCTCTTGCACGATGGATCGCGCCGGCAGCCAGGCGCTGGTATAATATGCCAGGTCACGGTCGAACTCCTCGCCAATGCGCGCACTGGCGGCCTCAAAGCGGGTGTCCTCGAAGGCCTGTGCCTCGGTTGGGTCTGAGGGACGCGGGTCGTTCCAGTTGGGATTTAGACGGCCGACAAGAGCGCCCAGACCAAACCCGCCTTCGCTGAACCGCTTCTCGATCCCTGCGGCTGCTAGCGCGTCTGGGTCGTAGGCTGAGATGCCGTTGTCGTGCGCGTCGAGGGCTTCGATGAAGGACTCGTAGAGCTTCCGCCATACCACGCCTACCACCTCCTCGTCCGCCTCGTCGGTCCGTCCTAGCTTCTGCGCTACTAGCGCCCGGCCGAAGTGCAGATATACCAGCCCCGCGCTCGACAGCTTCGTTGGTCTGCCGGGGAAGGTTGTTGTGAAGGTCCGCTGGTGGTGGTCGTAGCGGTGCCGGGACGCGTCGTACTCGCCGCCGACGTCGACGACTGTGTCGCAGGTTGCTAGGACGGCTGGGTCGCGCGTCCGGACGAGCGAGGCGGAGGCGTACTCGGGGAGCTGGCGCAGCATGTGCACGGCCAGCGCCTCGTCTGCGTGGAAGTGGCCGTTGTGCGTCCCGATCAAGACATTGCTGCCATCGGTGGTCTTGATGCGCTTTGCTGCGTTTTCGGTCATCTTGGTGAGGGTTCGGAGCATGTATTGGGAGGATTGGGTGGCGTTTTTCTCTTCTTCTTCTTCTTCTTCTTCTTTTTTTTTTTTTTGGTATTTTTTTTTTAAAAAAAAAACCTGGAGATGTCCTCTGATATAGGTAGGTGTGTTTAGGTATGGGACAGCCTCTATTGGAGGGGTTTATTTTAGTGAGCGTTTGCTACTTTTGTTAGGTGGTTGCTGCGCTGTAAACCGAAGAGTTTGTATGGGAACGTGGGGTCGGACTTGTTCACTTTCAGGCACGCGGAGGTGGGGCTATTGCTGCTGTTCCTTGGACCCATTATAAGCAACGCTAGCGAGCGGCAGACACCTGAGGCTGCCAATGCAGGTCAAGCTAACGGTCACCCATCTGTCCTGAGCTCTTGCCAGGGAACGCGTGATGGGTGGACGGAGGCGTGGCACGCCCTAAAACGGCAAACCTGGCTGAGGCCGCATGCACTCACTGGGCAACATCATCACAGCCCCCAAGAATATTCCTTACTTTCTTGCTGCATCTGCTGTCTTGCCCTTTCCTCCATTTCCTACCACTTCACCTGTCCTGCCTCCCTTCCTGCATTGTCTGCTTGCTTACTTGCCTGCCTGGTCGCTTTCCTCCACTTTCTCTATTTCTGCAATCGTCTTGTACCTTTGCATTCCTTCTCCCTTCCACACCCGCCATCGCACCATCGCCCATCATACTCATTGCCTACCATAATACACACACATCAATTCCGCGATGGATCACTCTGGGATCAAGACAGAGCCCGGTCTCCGAGACCGTCTCCACGACGATGCGCAGATGGCCGATAGCCGACCATCTTACAAGTCGTGGAAGAAGAAGTACCGGAAGATGCGGATCACGTTCGATCAGAGGATGCGAGAGAGTGAGGATTTGCATGCGCTCGAGCAAAAGGCCATGCGAACTGCCAAGCGTCTTGCTATTGAGAACGAGTAAGCAACTCTACCTTTGCCACTATCATGATGGGCGAGCTATCGCTGACGAATCTCACTACTACACAGTCGTTTGCTAGACTTGTTGTTTGACGTCAACGAATCGCCGCAGATTCCCTTCGAGCGACGTATAGATCTGAATCTTGACGATGAAGACGACGAGGATGACGACGAGACAGATAGTGATGACTCAGACTCTACTCAGAAACCCACCAAGTCGCTCAAGAAGCTCATCCAGGAAGTGCCGCATCAGAGCTATGAGGAATACATTCAACGCGTGCCTGAGTTACATGAAGAACTAGAGCCCGAAGATCCCCAAACTTACCCGACGTCTTTCCTCTCAGCGGATGATATAGACGAATATTTATACCAGCTCGATACGCGTCTCGGACTCAAGCCGAAGCCTACTCTCGCGCCGTCCGTTCTCGGGACGCACCCTCCCACTCAGCCGTCTGCAAATTTTGCCCTGCGAAACCCCACGAGTGTCTACAACTGGCTCAGACGACACGCGCCTAAGACGTTCTTGCAAGATCTCGAGAAAGACAAAGACAAGGATAAAGACGACCGCGATGAAAAGGATGGTCGCAAACGCAAGGGTGGTGCATCGCGTAAGAAACAGTCTACCACCAGTCGGAAGGAGAGAGAAAGAGAGAAAGACAGGGAGAAGGAGACCGCAGAGTCAATGGACTGGGATGATGAAGCGGGCTACGAGGCTCCTTCTGCTGGCACTGCTAAGGGCAAGAGGAAACGGGATGACGATGGTGGATATCGTCCTAAGGGCGGTTCCAGCCGCCCGACAAAGAAGCGCAAGAGTAAGGATCTGAGCGAAAAGCCATTGAAACCATCTAAGGCGAGGAAGTCGACAGCGTGAACGATCCTAAGCACCTATTCGCAGTTGGGGTTGAAGCAAGCTCGAAAATTGTATTTTTATCGGTCAATGTGCATCGGTATTCCGAGGGATAGAGAAAGGAGGTTGATGTGTGAACCTCTGCTCGGCGTTTAGTCTAGAATTGGGGGAAATATGTATAATACGAAAATCATGGATTGCTTGCTTTCGGTTCGTTGGCTTCTAATAATGACGAAACTAGGTATTCAGGAGGTCAAGTTGGCCCAATACACACATTTGCTGTTTCGACAGCGGTTGACAGGCCTTAAGTGAGAATTACTCAGATGGTGGTTACACTTAGGGCTTCAAGTTTTACAATATCAATTTCACTCTTTCCCTTTTCCAATATACATGGAATATTACATTTTCACAGTCAGAAGTGCTCCGTCCAGCATGCTAATTGCCATCAATGGTTCTGTTTCGTTTGGTAGGTTTGAAAAAGCACCCAATCAAATGCTTCTTTTTCTGGATGTGGATCTCTCCCCATCGACCACACACCAATATTCGTTCATTCATACGCCAAATCTAGCAGCCACCTGAGAAGTCTGAGAGCGATCAAAAACGACCCAAGCTGCCAATACTAGAAATTTGCAGAAAAGCAAAACCGATTGAAGAATACGAAAGAAACTCATTGTTACCTATGCACAAGATACCTACAGGCTACATACACCACACATCACCCTGTTGGCTTCACTAAGCTGGGTGGTTATCTTATAAAGGACTTACGAAAAGAGCGATCACAACCAATTGGTTGACCAATTGGATATAAACTGAGAAAAAGTCAGTCATTCCTGGATACACACTCTAAACACTCAAATACTCTCTCTACGTCTCTCTCTCTCTCTCTCTCTCTCCTTTTATCTTGGATTCTTTTTCCACTTCAGTACTTACTCAATCATCACGGAATTCTCACCCTCACAGAAGCAGGGATACCTATTCCAGGCACCACAAATCAGGAGAAAGCTACAAAAGGGACAAAAGATCAAACCCTTCCCAGTCTGAAAGAAGGAATAAAAAAGACAAAAAAGAAAAAAAAAATGCCTGACAGCAGTAAAAAAACCTACGTAGTTGAACACCTAGACGACGAACTAGGTCCCTGGTCGGAGCTGGAGTACACGGCCATAGCCCGCGAGACGGCGCGCGCTGGCGGGTCCTTCGTGCTCTCGTCTGTGCCGGCTACTCTCGTCACACGCCTCGCGGGTACCAAGCTTGCTTCTGAGCCGGCTTTCCGCGCTGAGACGCGCGGGGTGGAGGAGCTTTATTCTGCCCCTGAGCAGAGGGGGCGGGTGTGTCTTTTGGATCCGAGGGCCGAGAAGGATATCTCTCCGGAGGATCGGGGTGTTTTCGATGTTTTTCTTTTTGGGGGCATTTTGGGTGAGTTGGGATTTTTTCCTTTCTTTTCGTCTTTTGCTCGTCTTCGTCCCTTTTTGAAGAAGTGAATACGGTACGGGTGTGTGCTCCTTCACTGCGTGTTTCATTGATTGGTTGAATTCGTTATTTTGTATGAGTTGGAGTAGTGTCTATGAAGTATCATAGCAGGGCGAGGTTAGGTGGTGTGTGTTAAGACCCGGCGGACAGGCAGGTAAACCGGGGGATTATCAACCTATTTAAAGATACTAACATCCCCTTTCTTGTTTCATTCATAAAGAAAAGAACTCAAATGACTAACGCAAGCTGCTATCTAGGCGACGATCCTCCAAGGGGTAAGCCATCATCACACGCTCTACTCAACTCGCAGTTGTAGGAGGTGCGAATAATAGGAGATCCTCTAAGCTCACAATCTTCACACATACAGATCGCACCAGCGAGCTCCGCGTCAAAGGCTACGAAGGTCGACGTCTCGGCCCCGTACAGATGACCACGGACACGGCCGTGCGGGTAACACGGATGGTTGTAGAGGAGCAGTGTGAGTCTTCCCCTTTACTTTCCCCTCCGGAGCTTTTCTCTGCTATTCCTGCAGCCACGATCTCTATCACCATATATCCCGTGTTGTGTCCTTGCTAGAGTCAGTGTGTTTTCATGAAGATCTGAGAGTCATATTCTGATTTTTTGGTTCTAGTCACGCTTGAGACGGTCCCGTATATCGACCACCCAGACCTCAAGATTAACGAGCACGAGAGCACAGAGATGCCGTTTCGGTACGTCAAGGGGGATAATGGGGAGCCGGTGATGCCCGAGGTAAGTTCTCTTTTAATACGCCTCAACTCGTTTTGGCTTGGGAGGTATTGTGTTTTATCTTACTATCCCCCCATCTGCGCTTTTTCACCCTGAAGCGTGCGAGAGGAGTTGATCGATTAACGTTTGAAATGTGACAGGGTATGATCGATCTCATTAAGAAAGACGCCGACAAGAGCATTGACGATCTAATTTGATGTGGGAAGGAAAGAAAAAGGTATACTGCTAGGATAGTAGGTGTTGAAGTCAGGAGGATCTCAATCTTGTAACAAGGGTTTGGCTGTAATTGAGACTCTACCTTGATAGGATACAATCTAAAATACCACAATGTCAGACAAGCAATCGATGACACTGTGATTGGCACACCAGCCTTTCGCGGCCGCTGACCTTAGCCTTCATCCTCGTTCATCTCATCTGGGTCATCCTCCTCATCTTCATCAATGTCGTTATTATCGTCATCCTCAGCCTCAGCCTCCTCCTCATCCTGTTCATCTTCCGGGTCAACCTCTATCAGATCTCCCATACGAACCGGTGAACTACCCTGTCCCGCACCTAACTGATCCCAGCGATAAGGCGTCGGCGTGGAGACGACCTCGCCATCAGCCGGCGACCCCATCCTAGAAGAAGCGCCAGACATCGACTCCCGCGAGCGTTCACCCAGCGGGAAAAGTGCCCATTTCCCCCTCGGCCGACCGCTTCCCTTCCTACTGCCACCGCGCCCTTCGGATCCACGGACGGCAGTCAAGCGGCCACGGCGCAGGGTTCGCGGCCCCTTTGGTCTCTTCACCTTATGCGGGTTCCTCCCTTGCATGCTCCGCGCCAGGATCGTGACGTCGTCCGTCTCCCCCTTCCGCCTCTTCAGCGCGATCAGATTGGCGAGGAAATTCCGCTGGTCGATCCGCTCCCGCGTCGCCTTCGGATCTACAGGTGGTATGATGGTTGCCGGGATGTGGGCGCTGGCGCGCTGGTTCCCGCTGTCGCTGTCCTTGGGCTTGAATCTCTGCTCTTTCACGTTGATGCGACAGGCGCTCGCTGCTAGGAGATCGACGCCGTCGTCGAGGTGTTTGAGGACGGGGAGATCATTCTCTTCGTCGTGGCGTGTTAGGAGGAATTCTGTTGTTGTGTTCTCGCACCATTGGCCTGAGAATACGCGCCCTTTGTACGAGATGATAGGGTTGTTGGAATGCAGTTCTAGTATCTGCACCCGCTCATGACTAGCGCCGTCCTCTTCGTTTCCTTCTCCATTGACTCGATGGGCATTGGAGTCCTGCTTGTCCTGGTCGTCATCGTCGCGCTCCGCGTCAGAACTAGCAGCACTACTGCCACC
This sequence comes from Xylaria venustula, assembly GCA_022578775.1. Lineage (NCBI taxonomy): Eukaryota > Fungi > Ascomycota > Sordariomycetes > Xylariales > Xylariaceae > Xylaria > Xylaria venustula. The sequence continues at coordinate 187,366 of MU389346.1, read as the reverse complement.
ACTGTTACGCTGAGCCTTCTCGATAGCCAGACGTCGGTTCAAGAACAGCTCGCTAGCTTTGAGATTTTGCCAGCTTCCTCTTGAAGGGAAGAGTTTGTTATTTTTTTGCTCTTGAGCTTTGAAGTCTGCTTTGGACAGATCTAAAGTCACGTAGAAGGTCTGATGCGTGTTAGCTTCTTGTAGCGTGTGTAGGGGAGATGTGAGATATATTGGGGTAGTACCTCTGTCTCGGTAGTCGAGTACTCATATTCCCACTCGGACTCATCGTCCTCTTGTAGGTACCCTTTTGTCGGTGACGATGCGAGATTTGTCGACTTGGGGCTTCTGAGCCTGGGGTCAAGCAGGTCGGGGCTAGTCATCAGGTCTATGTCGACTGAGTTTGATGATTCTCTGATGACGGGAGGATTTCATTGAGCGAGATATATGAAATGAATAACAGGCTACTTTTCCAGTAGATAGAAAGTGATAGGGACTCTGAAATGGGCTACATCAGTGTGCATGCAAGACACCATCTAGAGATTAAAGAAGGACAAATGTTACACAATCAATAGCACATGCCATTACGGGAGAAGATAGAACAGGTGTTGGAGCTCAGGTGGGTCTAGTAGTAGTGGGTTTGTCGCGGGCCTAGCGCAAAGGTGCTTTCTTTTTTCGGCGGCCTTTAGGGCGGTCGAAAGCGGCATTACCGACAAATCGGCCGCTACGATATCGCAGTTGGAGGGGCACTGGGAACTGCCCCTCCTCGCTACCTCTCTAACCACCTAGTCTCGGCAGTACTAGGTAGGTATGTAGAAAATGTGAGGACCCTTGAGTCACCGTCAAGCGAAAAGAATTTGGTATAATCGAAAAGATCACAACCGTGAATCCCGTAGTCGGCACAGTTCATCGTCAAGACAGTCATACCCTATTCTTATAAGATTTGCGCGCGCAGCAAGCAAGCAAGCAAGCAATTGCGTTATAAGCGATCGATTTTACTTCCGACAACAAACTTGAATAAACACCACGACTTCACGACTTATACTACTACCACTGCGAAATTTATTTGATAGTTAATATCTACAAGCTTCCCATCGGCACAAACAAATCAATCATGCCGACAGTCCACCTGCTCGACTACGTAGCGGGCAACATACGGTCCCTCGTCAACGCCATCGAGAAGAACGGCTACAGCGTCGAATGGGTGCGGACGCCCGAGGACGTAAGCAAGGCGGACAAGCTGATCCTGCCGGGCGTCGGACACTTCGGCCACTGTCTCAGCCAGCTCGCCTCGGCCGGCTACCTGCCCGCCGTCCGGGCCCACATCGACGCCGGCAAGCCCTTCATGGCCATATGCGTAGGTCTGCAGGCGCTGTTCGAGGGCTCGACTGAGGACCCTGATGTCCCTGGCTTGGGGCTCATCAAGGGCGAGTTGAACCGCTTCGACGACGCCAAGAAGGCCGTGCCGCATATCGGCTGGAACAGCGCCAACGCCTCGAGCAAGAGCCTGTATGGCCTCCGACCCGATAGCAAGTACTACTACGTCCACTCGTACAAATACCCCTATGTGAAGGGAGAGCTGGAGAGTCAAGGCTGGACAGTCGCCACAGGTTCCTATGGAGAAGAGACCTTCGTCGGCGCTGTAGCGAAGGGGAATGTATTGGCGACGCAATTCCACCCCGAGAAGAGCGGCGTCGCAGGCCTGAAGTTAATAAAGTCGTTCCTGACAGGCGAAGGCGCAAAGACGCTAGGACAAGACGTGGCGGGCCCCGCGCCGACAGGCGGCCTGACAAGGCGCGTAATCGCATGTCTCGACGTGCGGACAAACGACCAAGGCGACCTAGTAGTGACCAAGGGCGACCAATACGACGTGCGCGAGAAGGGCGACGACCGCAACGTGCGGAACCTAGGTAAACCCGTAGAGATGGCGCGGAAGTACTACGAGCAAGGCGCAGACGAAGTGACCTTCCTAAACATCACATCCTTCCGCGACTGCCCCCTCGCAGACCTACCCATGCTAGAAGTCCTACGTCGCACGTCCGAGACAGTCTTCGTACCACTAACAGTAGGCGGCGGCATCCGCGACACAGTAGACACAGACGGGACGAAAGTCAGCGCCCTAGAGATCGCGACAATGTACTTCAAGTCCGGCGCAGACAAAGTCTCGATCGGGTCCGACGCCGTCCTCGCAGCAGAGGAGTACTATTCCGGCGGGCGCAAGCTATGGGGCAACACGGCCATCGAGCAGATCTCCAGGGCCTACGGCAACCAGGCCGTCGTCGTCAGCGTCGACCCGAAGCGCGTCTACGTGCCCAAGCTCGACGCCACGCGCCACAACACCCTGCGCACGCGCTTCCCCGGCCCCCGCGGCGAGGAGTACTGCTGGTACGCATGCACCATCAAGGGCGGCCGCGAGACGCGCGACATGGATGTCGTTGAGCTGGCGCAGGCTGTCGAGGCTATGGGTGCCGGCGAGCTCCTGTTGAACTGCATCGATCGGGATGGCACCAACAGCGGCTTCGACCTCGAGCTGATCGCCCAGGTCAAGGCCGCTGTGCGCATACCTGTCATCGCATCCAGCGGCGCCGGCAACCCTGCCCACTTCGAGGAAGTCTTCCGAGAGACGACCACAGACGCTGCCTTAGGAGCTGGTATGTTCCACAGGGGCGAGTACACAGTGCAGCAGGTTAAGGACTACCTAGCAACGACAGGGTTAGAGGTGCGAAAATTCGAGGGCGAATTATGAGATTCAGGGCCATCTTCTTAATTCTCACTTTACATATGCATCTATAAAGGGCGTTGGAGGTTGGTCAAAATGTGGTCACATAGTGATAGGAATATCGGGGATTTTACTAGAGGACTTGCGTGTGTATTGATAGATAGCTATGGCATTATCCGGGCAGTAATCCGGGTAAAGCTGCAAATTCGGACCAGTCCATGATACACCAATCGCCTTTCACGTATTGCTTGTTCATTCCTCTCATGTAGTCTGTACTTTTTCAGTTCCCATGATCAACGCGCGATGCAAATGCTGAACGACGCCGAAATTCTCGCGATGAACTCCAACTCCATAGACAGATGCAAGTTAAAACAGACTGTCAGCCCCCAAAGGATTTGCCTCAAAGACGCCGTTGACTTTTAGTTTTGTAGAGATGCTCCGCGATTGGCTATACCTCCATTCCCAGGAAGAGCCATTTGTTGCTGACGACATCGAGATCATCGGCCCAATGGTCAAGAGCAGTCAGTTCAAAGCCAACCCACTGTAGGCTGCGCATCAATGATTTTGCGTGGTCCTCTGACATGTGTCGATCCATGCAGATAACGACGTTAGAGCATCCCAACGGACCATCAGCCAGCTCGATCAAAGCGATAAGTCTACACTGTAGTTAGCATAAGAAAGGACGTAAAGGAACGGAAAGGGAAAGAAAAGGATGGACTAAGACGTACGCTTGCTTGAGATCCTGGCCAACGAGCCCGTTGTCGAAGAATGCAAATAGTGACTTCTCGTCACCTTTTTCAGCCACAAAGGCTCGGAAACTTGCGCCTCCGACGTAATCCCAGAATTCCATCCACCCTTTCACGTGAATGGACGAGCCCAAGCCACTGCGCGGTAGCGAGGACGGTGGCGTGGGAGGATAGTCATCGGGAGGCGTAAGTACACCGTGAACACCAGTCAGGTAGGAGCCACTACCAACCGAGTTCCGCTCACCTTGGAACACGGCCTTCATGGTCTCGCAAAAGAATCTCTCACATTCTTCCCTGATCTGAAATGTCGCCCCCCCTCGGCGGCTGGTGGTGGTGGTGGTGCGGTTTAGGATGTTGGTCGTGACGGTGTTGTCGGAGCTGCGCTTCTTGGGTTTGGGCTGAAGAGCGAGTTCGTTGGACGACGTGATGGCCGCGAGGGGGGGACTTGACGGAGGGGATGGTAGTCCTGAGATAGGGACCTCAGGAATACCACTCGGCCCCTAATTGTTGATTGAACGTCAGTGGAAAGGTCAAAAGGATAAAAGGTCAGAACAGAACAGAACAAGACAAGGCTTACCGGCAGCCCCGGTAGTGGAGTAGTGGAGGCCTTTGAGCGAGGCGGCAGAGTCTACCAGGTAGCAACTGGCGAGGACATTGGCCTTGCGGGCGACGTCCTCGCCATAGCAATTACTACTACTACTCGAATTACTGTTTTTCATTGGCGCCATTGCTGATAGGATCCAGAGTGGTTGACGGGAAATGCGAAGTTGATTTGGTTGTGATGTGGTGAGCGGCGGAATGTCTTATTTTGTCCGATATTGACGAGGATGCGATGCTCAATTAGTGATGTTGGGTGAGTCAGAGAGGGTACACGAGGAGAACAGAGTGCGGCTAAGAAAGGGTAAGGGGAAATGGGAGGAGGCTCAATTGACAACGGCGGTTGAAAGAAAGAACCTTAAAAGGATGGGGGTGGCGGTCAAGGAAGTGGAGGCTGTTCAAGCAACCGGCCGAAACGGAAAGTGGGCTGGCTCTGGAAACAGCCAGAGTTTATCCTAGCAGCTGCGAATGTACTGTACACTTTTAAGTATGTTAAGAGCCAATCACATGCTAGTACTGTAGCACACATTAGTTTGTACCCCGCAGTTCCATCACGTGGGCCATAACGGTCGAACCATCGACTTGGATAACGGTTACCAGTCCGGTCTAGAGCTCTACACTGTGCTACTTACTATCTCAGGGTACTGTTGTACTGTCCAACATACAGTCGAGACAGTTTCTCGCATTAGATCAATCAGTAAAATCATTTCGAAAACTGCCGTCCTAGCCGCATGCTACTACACTGACTCAGAACCGTCTGATACATTGGGCAGCATCGTACCTCTACCAATGTGAGGGCAGATTCACCGTCTTTGTGGTTGCCTGCCATTTACGACGGTTCCGCCGTGTACATGATCGTCCGAAACATCCAGAATCTACGTCGCCCAGTCAATGGTCACACACATGACGACATCGTGCGCGAGTTATCCGATATCCTCACGATGGAACCAACTCTGCCTATTGTGTGATTGTCCAGGTGCTCTAGATACTGACTGTTTGTTAACAGAGGCCCTTGACTCCTTGATTGATTGGGCCATCTCATCATTCTTCCGCAGCAGCACGTAATTAGCTGGGATGAGCCCCCCCATTCTACCACCACCCAACCAGGGAATCAATCACAATCAGGTGGCTAACATCCAAAGAGCCAGAAACCATGTCAAATTCATATTCGATATGAAGCTGTTTGATTGGATGATATATCATCTTGTACTTTGAATGTGGGTATAGAATCAGATTTGCGAAGCTCCGTTTCGCTGTGATTTCCGATTATCTGTATGTGAAACAGACTGAATGATGAGAACCCCTTTTTGGAATTCATACAGGCCCTATTCAACTCCGCATTTTTATCATTCTTCGAATTCAGTTCTACCTAATCTTCCCATTACCTATCAATCTCCAACTCAAGCTCCTCTTCTAGTCCTTCAATTCATATCGCCTCTGTTCTGGTGTGATAAGCATGGAATCTGGGCGTGGCCTGGCCGTTGGTTTCGGCCCTGCGTGCTGCCCGCCGGTTCGTCTATGCATCTCCTTTCGTGTTGGTTTCTTCTCTCGCCTCTCGCGCTCCTTGGGTTCCTCGAGTTCCAATTCCAGCGATTCAAGGTCCATTGACAATGGTTTCCTGAGGCAGCAAAACCACTCTTTCCATTTAGAGCGCATGAGAAACATATAGAGGATCAGAATAATGAGCAAAAGACCGACGATCGAGCCCAGGACGATGCCGGCTATCGCACCAGAGGACAACTGATTATTCGTTGATGTTGTCTGCAACAGAGGCGCAGCTGTTGGCGCTAGTGTTGTGATTGTGCTCTTGCTCGTCACCAGCTCAGTGGTCGTCAATGAGGTCGTCACCGTCTGCGAGATGACGATTGTCGTTAGGGTGATGAAAGGGGATATGAATATCGTGGTGATAGGTTGGTAGTAGGAGTAGGAGTAGGGTAGGCTTGGCGTGTATGTTGTTGGGTAACCGTCCTCATCTCGAATCGGCATTGAATCCTTCAAGGAGAGATTTGTGAGGTAGGACGAGTCTTCGGGCGCAAGAACTAGTGAGAAGACATATGGTGAGTCTCAATAATTCTGTACCCAGTGCTGAGATGCATAGGACAACACTCACTGTTCATTCTCGAAATAGAAACGCCTGTCTCTATGGTCATCGCCACTGCTCGGACTATAGTCTAAGCGATAGTATGGATAGTCACACTCAAAACTGATGTTCTATAATTACTCGATGTAAAATTTTCAATTCTCTTGATGTTAAGCCTAGTCAGAGAAATTCCTGTGTGATAGGAAATGTGACTGAATATCTTTAATTTCTTTGTCCTCAATATCTCAAACCTGCATAGCTATGTAGAAACATGATTGTGACAGGTCACACTTGTGTTCAGTTCCTGGGAGGTTCTAAATCACGATCTTTTGGAGCTCAGCGGCATCGCTCTCCTCCCAGGGATGCAGCTCTTCAACTTGTCGGATCAAGGCTTCATGTTGGTGACTCCTGGGCTTAATTGTGGTCTGAAACTCGTCGGGGCGGCTAATAATGCCAGGTAGAGGATTCACGATTGGTTCGATCTCACGACCAGACTCATCCAAGCCCTTGCCAATTTCAAAAACAGCTAAAGACCGTGCAATGGTCAGCCATACAGTTGAATCGGCAATGTACCGGCCGGCGCAGATACGGCGCCCGTAACCGAAGATATGGCCTGTTGGATTGGGTTCTGGATTCGAACCCAGATACCGCGATGGGTTAAATATCATTGGATCAGGATAGATAGCTGGATCATGTGTGAACCACCTATTCACAGAATCAGCTTCGCGAAACACCAAACTCGCTCTTTCAGCTTTGCGCCCTATTTCACCCATTAATGTATATGTAACTCACCAGACATTAGGCAGCACAATTGCTCCTTTTGGGATACGATACCCGTTGACAAAATCCTCGACAGTGGTAGTGTGAGGGCCGCTTATAGGGGCGACTGTGTGCCATCGCCAGGCTTCTTTCAAAACTGCCTCAATGTAGGGTAGATTTTCTCTGTCGTTAAAACTAGGGAGCCGGTCGGTCCCAACGACCCTGTCAATCTCCTCTCGAGCTTTGAGCTGAACTTCAGGAAATAGTGTCATGGCCAAGAAGAAGGACGAGATGGCGTTTACCGTCTAGTGTCTTTCAATTAGCCTTATATGATACTCTCTCAAAAGGAAGGATTCAACATACTGTATCCGCTCCGCCACCATATGTAGTCAACTGTCAATAATCAGACATTAGTATTCTGTACAAGGGGCTAAAAGGGGTTATAAAGGAGATTCAAACAGAGCTTAACCGCAACGTGAAGTACTTACAGCAGACCATTTGATATTATCGTTGTCCCAGCCGGTGACAATATCTTCCTTGCCTTCATAAAATTTTGTCACAAAATTCTTGTCCTTGTTACCTCGAGCCATTCGCTGCTGAGCGAACTGTAACGGCTTTTCTGATGTTTCCTTTAATACGGCATGCCACTCCCTACTTGTTCTTTTCCATCTGCCGCCGGGTAACCAATCCGGAATATATTTTACTGCGGATGTTAGCTTTAATAGCATGTCAATGACACGTGAGTAATAGGAACAACATACGGACAGGCATAACATCTACCAACCAGGCCCCTGGAACTACGGCGGCAGAAAATTGCTCCATAGCTTCATCTACGAGCTCGACTAATGGGTCTGGCTTGTGAGGGTCTACCGTATATCCATACACAATCTTAAGAATGATTGCTGCCGCCTCACTGATATGTTGAGATAATCCTCGTGTGTTAGTTTGGCACATTATGCAGTCAGGGAACAGAGTTCACGTACGTCTTTATATGATTAACTAGGGATTCTGGCTGCCGCAGAACACGAAAGAGAAATCGGTGCACTTCTGCCGTTTGCAGAGCTAAATACGGTGCCACAATCGCTTTAGTACCCATCATCGTATGCATGAGCTTCCGGCGAGCACGGTAGGTATCATTATAAGGCATTATGGGCAGACTTTGTGTCCAACCGACACTGAAATGGTTCAGCCTTTACTCAACGTATATTAAACTAGGCGATATAATCCACTTACCTCTCTGCGAAAGCCAATGGTGGTCGCGTTCCATATTTCAAAGACCTTTTCTCGAGCAGTTCTACAGCTAATTCCGGCGAATGTAGTATCACAATTGTTTGCCCTAATGCTGTGATAGAACTGATCGGGCCTGCCACACACCGAGAGTTAGTTATGAATGCGTTGTATATAACATGTGATAAGTTAGGGGTAAGTTCTACAGACCGTAGATATCCTTGTGTTTCAACCAGTGGTCGCATTCCCGTTCACCCCTCAAGGGAAGATCTAGTACGTTTCCTAAAATGGGGACTAAATAGCTTGAAATTAGTAATCCTCATCCATAAGACCTAGCCGAATGAGTCTGAAAGACTTTATCCACGGTTTGAAAGCAATAAACTCTGCGAATCATGATAAAACTATCATTACTGTATGAACTCACGGCCTTTTGGTCCTGGAGGTAAAGGGGCTGGCTTCTTTTGAAAGAAGCTAAGCGTAACTCTGATGACAACCATTAGCGCCGTGACAAAAAGGAGTGCGCTCCCAAGCATTTCGATCCTAGCGGCCATGGCGTAATAGAATCACAACTAGAGATCTATAGACGCACTTCTTGATCTAGTAACACAGAATTTAACAGGCAAAACATGACCTTTTTGTTTCCTTATATAAGGCTATGGGCATGCTAAGGGGTTGCAAATATGATGCAAGAACATGCACGAATTCCCCTTTTGGATGTCGCTTGTAACCCTGTTTATCCCGGCATAGCTGAACCAAGTATTGATTTTCTGCTAGCCAATTATGAATGCGGGCAGAGCTGGTAGTATTTGGAAATTGGAGTTTATTTGCCATTACTCGCATCAGATTCCACACGATCCCGCTTTCTACCCTACCCTAGATGCATGTCCACATTGTGACCTTGTTAGGAACCGTGGTCTCGCCTCGAGCTGGAAGAATCCAGCTAGTCTAAAGCCCTGCTGTATACAATCTGTACCGTGCATGAGAGCCCTGAACTGTAACCGCCTACAATTAGAGGTCAGCTTCGCTTAAGGTTTGCTTTAATGGGGTTTCAAGCACTTTTCAGCATCAGGTGTTTCTGATAGGGATATCGACGAATAAAGTATATCTCATAGACTAATGATCTACCTATCAACAGGTATAGTTTGGCACCCCCACAATGAATTCGATTGGGTCTAGAAGATAGGTATCAATCTAGATAGTAGGCATTCAATATCGTACCCGCTTCCCGCTGGGGCTACAGGGCTTAGTACAGTCTGTCTTCTGGTCTCCTGCATCTTCCCACTTAGTAGATTATGGCGACCTGCATGAAGCTCTGTCTTGGCTGAGAGAAACACGCCGTTAGATATTTAGTAAACGGCGCTTTATGCGGATAGATGTCTCCTCCACGGCTGGCACCAATCAAATACCAGAAGTGACTTTGGAGATGCATTGTACTGCAGACACAGGCGACTTCGAAGACGTAGAAAGAACCTATGCGTGGTAGATGTCTGATTGAACATTCCGGTTTCGAGCACGATATACCTTGATCATAGATAAATCAACTATTCAATTTTTTTACCTTACATAGTACATATATATAACATTTCTCCGTGATTTTAGGAGGCTTCCGAGTGGCTAAACCGATGCTTGGCATCATAGGTCAAGTATTATAGATGTATTCTCTAAGTACTAGCTAGCTATCGCTTTAGCTGAGCTCTGCTGGTGATTGGCCTCTGCTTTGCAACAGCATCTCTCGTCTTACTAACGTTGCCATTTTATAACGACAAACCACTACTCTTCAAACACTTGCAGTAGCTCGGCTGGCCTATGTTAGAAGCACTATGGACTTGAATTATGTGAATTAGTGTCTACACAGGATGTCATCGTCGAACGCTTCGACAAGGAGGATCTTCTAAAGGCCTTTATTCGAGACCCCTTTTTAACTTTGAATTTTCAGTGATTCAGTGTCTGATACACCTGGGAGACACACAGCGACACTGAAATTATGACCGACGGGTGTTTACCATATGCAATTTCAAATCTCGATTTATATTGATTTTTGCCAACCAACGATGAATATTCAGAACATTACATGTTGCAGTCGCTTGAGGACGGTTGTTGACGCGTGGTACTTAAACCGAGCGTTGTGGTGTAGTTACACAATGGTCTGATAGGCGGGCGTTTAGGTCTTACACACACGTTATCCGCATGCATGATACGCGGTGGATAGATAGGAGTTACCTACTACGCCCTAGCTTGTTGAAGGCTTACTGACGTACATTGGAGACTGTGAATACCGAGGGGTCGTGTAATGGTCTCAAGGGTCTAAGGGGGCTTGAAGGCGTCCGCGTGACGAGGCGGGACTTTGTTTCTTCTTCTGCGTTTACTCATATAGTCCAATTGTAATATACTGGCCAACTTATTCATCTACATATCTTCATCTGAGAGTGAGTCGACTCAGACGTGATGGCATGCTAGGATGGGTTGCTGGGCGTGAATATATGGCTATTCTCGGGACTTTATGATTGGTGGCAAGTATCAGACTTCACTTGCTGAAGCACTCTGAAAGTCGTAAGATGGAGTTCTTCACTTCAGGGTTGTTGTCTGCTACTATGCTGTACTCTTCTTGCCGGCTTTGCTGGGTATGAATTGATAATGGACCAACATAAAGGTGCAACGTTCTCGGATAGTTGGACGATAATAACATTACCTAGCGCTATTTTATTGAGCTACAAAACCACTGCATGCAGGATTCATTCTTCGACTAGCAGCTGACGATAATGATATTGCCCTATTAGGTTGTTTCCGACGCGACACAACAATCATGAATAATACCCGCTTCACTAAGTGTTTGTCAATTGAACGTCAACCATATTACAAGCTGACAAATCAATCAACACTTGATAATTCCGCCCGCTTGGCTAAGTGGTATAGCGTGTCACTAGTATTCACTAGATGCCATGACAAGATCAGCGGTTCGATTCCGCTAGTGGGCAGAACCTCATGATGTATCCGAATTGGTGTAGTGGCTAACATTTGACGCTCTCACGATCCAACCCTCGAATTACAGTTTAGAGTTGTGTTGGTGTTCCGTCAAGCCCGGGGTTCGATTCCCCGATTCGGAGTAATTAGCACATATATGTTCTTATCACAATTTTTATTGTCATCGAGTTGTTAAATGTACCTTTTGATTTAGGTATAATCAATCACTGTCTTCTATAGAGCGGCGTTGTGTCGACTTTCCTATGCTATGAGCGCATCTATTGTTCTTTTTAGAAAGAACCCGTTGCTTTTTAGGCTAAATAGTTTCATAATAGCGTTACCATTGAGCAATGGCTTTAACGAATCTGCATTGGTCAAAGGCATTTCTAGTTGTGAAGTCGGCCAGTCTGTTGTACTTGGAAATGACCTTGCTCACGAAAATGCCATTTTTGGAGGTAGAATAGGCGCTGGCGATGTTGGCGGAGTTTCATAGACAAGCTCAACTAGGCAGGAGTAGGCTACCTAGGGCCTCCATTTAGGACCTCAAACACGGATTGCCATGCCAACGACGATTCGAGATGGTGGTCTTTCAAGATTACGCGCGAGTTGAGCGATAGTACGGATAGCATCAAGATAATTATCGTAACGCACTGTCGAGAAGCTTAGAGACTTTGCCCGTAGCTTTGATGGCTTCCGTAGCCTCTTCGACAGCTTCCTTAAGCATTGCCTTTCGCAAACCGGCAATTGGAGAATAGACGGCCATGATCCAGAGGTTCTCGCGGGGTTCGCATTGGAGAGCCTCTGCAAAAGAACACGTCTCATGATTTATGAGGACGTCAAGCGCTTGGTAAGCGAATTTCTAAGTGCTTGGCTACGATTGTGCTTTATCTTGGACTGGCAACTTATTTTTCAATGTAGAGAGAACGGTCGGGTTAGACTTGAAAAATACCGGGTTGTAGAGGTTTGTTTCCAAGAACACATCCAAGGCGACTTGGGGATTCGGCTGCTTCATGATCTTGAGGACCTCAAGTCCAATCCGTTCTCGACTAACCTTCGCTTCTAGTGCCTCGTGAATTCGTTCGTCTTTCGTCCACTTCTCTGTTTCTGTATCAATTGTGTATCTTAGTTTGCTGCCAAATCGTACCAGACGCAGCACCCTCAGGGGGTCATCTAAGAAGGTCATCTGCGGTTCCAGGGGCGTTCTAAGAATGCATGCGGCCATACCATCCAGTCCTTTGTGGGTCAGATCAACTAATGCTTCCTTCCTGTGTATCAAGATTGAAAAACAGAGCGTTGACAGTGGCATCGCGACGAAATGCATCTTCCTCCGTTGTTCCGAATTCCATTTTTTGGGTTCGGCTATCCTCTTCGTATACCCCTTTCCGCAAATTGACGAGGTCCAAGTCAAGGCCGAAAATTGTGCCCACAGCTGTTTCTAGCTTCTTCGACTTCCCCAGATTCTTTTTCGTAGTGTGGAAGCTAGAGAATTTCGCGTAGGGGACTTTGAGTTCGGTCGCACGCTTCTTATATGATTCTTCGATTTTATATAAGAATTCGGTTAGGAAATGGCCGAAGCGCTCTCCGGTCATGGTGCTGAGCGCGATATCTATATCAGAACATGGAATATCCAGAAGTTTGTCGCAGACCCAGCCGCCTGTGATCCACATCTCCAGACTGACGGAGTCAGATACTTTAGATATCTGCAGATATTCTCGGCAGGCTAAAAGCAGTTCTCGGAGGAGGTTTTTGGTAGGCAGTAAACTAATAACCTCAAGGATCATAACTATCGCGCCGAAGCGACGCCGTTGGTGTGACAATAGAAAAGGATTACTGTATCTCTAGATACACAGACCCAGCGTTAAATCTTTTTAGCATAGATAAATTTCGTAAGCTTTGCCATTGCCGCATTCGTCAAAAGGCAGATCTCTGGAATTATTTCTCAATGAAGTTATCTAGCTCTGCTTTAATCAACTTCCAGGTCTCCTTTCGCAAGCGAGCATGAACCCAATAGTCGCCGTCATGATCTTTCTCATATATAACGAAGGTATTACTCCAGTTATCTGTTACTGGAGATACTGTCCCCCAGTATGCCACAGGTCTTAGATTATGACCCGGCAGTGACCTTTTACTATCTTTTGCGGCGGGCTCACCGAAATTTGCGTGTTCCAGTAACCGAGCTCTGTTCCAGTTCGTGAAGAGTATCAATGTGGTGGTATTCCAGCTTACGAACAATGGCGCTGTACCGATCCGAGAAAACCAGTCTCGGGTGAGACGCATCAAGCTACGCAATTGAGTATTGCTGGTCTGTTCCACGACAGTCCTGCGCACTCTAGACGCAATCTGGGATACTTTCAAGTGCCTGGTCTCTTCAGATGTGAGTAGTGTGGTGCTGGCGAGAACCAAATTCTGCAAATACACCCTCGGATGTGAAGTCGAACTTGACTTGAGAAGGTCGACCCGGCCACGCATGTCAACAAAACTATTGATGACGGCCGAACCCTTCCATTTTGCAGATGACAAAACCATATGTGAGCCCCAAGAGGTGATCAAGTCGCTGTCGCTTATGAAAGGCATCGCTTTATTTTGGTCTCCTCGAGCGACTTCCAACTCTCGTATAGCCTGGTTGCGAAGCTCTGTTAAGAAGCTGGCTGGTAGATAGATATGATGCGACTCGGAGCGTTGTGTCAGCGCATGAAAGATAAAATTGACCAAGAATATTATCAGCGATATCCATGTCGTTTGCCGATCTTCTAGCACAAATTTGGTATTCTTTGCGACCACATCATCATCAGTCCCTACCGATGCAAGAACATCTTGGGTAGGTCCCTCGAGCTTCAGTTGCAGCGAGTCAATACTCTGTTCTTGAAAGACATGCTTCCAAGCTTGAAGAAGACCGGCGATACCCATAATATCTGCAATCATGTGTGGGCTTATAAAGCTGACTAGTGTACCATCGGTAAAAGAGTTAATATGCAGACAGATCATCGGCTCGTCAGTAGATAGATAATGTTTCATTTCGTGGGGTAATGTTGATGGGTAACTAAAGTCGCGGAACAGCTCACAGCTGTCCTGAATGGAAGGTCTATTCCCCGTTTTCTTCGGGAGCCGGTGCGCAAGTGGGTGGGTTTCCACAGTCATATCGAACTTCATGTGGCTGAATCGAAATGGTGGGCGATCACTGCTGAATTGTCTCGGGACGTGGATTTCAAAACGCCGATTCTTCTTAAGACGAGGTTGTTAGCTCTTATCCGCAAACTAGGGAATCTGGCAAGGATTTTTGGTTGTTGATTTCCTGGAAGTTGAAGAGTCACTCACATTTCGACGGAGTCTGCCGGCAAGCTTCCTCCAGTCACCAGACTCCAGCAATAAGGCCAGGGAATCATGCAGCTTCTGCACATCAAGCACACTGTCGTATCGGAAAGTGTAGCTCATGAGTAATGATCGAGCAGGCCAGATGTGGGTTAGAAAATGGACTGGGTATATATCGTCTAGGTCGTTCGACGTCTTTGCTCTATTGCCGCCCAAGTCGCTTGCTTCTGGTATGCCCGAGGGGCTTTGCATCGTGCTCTGTTGTCGAGTCCTTATTTAAATGGCAACATACTAAGCAAGTAATATTAAACAAAACAACACTGTAGCATACATGATCTCTTGGCCGGTCCCTTTAATCTGAAGATGGTGGAATGGTAGTTTTCAAAAGAGGCAGGAGCATGAGAAGATATGAAGCAATATCGTGTATATCTGAGCCCCAGCACACTAAACTTTTGAATTAAACCCCCCTCTTAAATACGCGAAGGTCCTGAGAATGCGATAGTTTGTCGGGTCTATGGCGTAGGATGGAGTGTTACCGTTGCAGAATCACGACTTTTCTCTTGGGTGCCCGCTGAATTGTTCATCGACGTACCAACTGTTCTAGGAACTTATAAATCTTACCGGATTAGCATTTACCTCCAATGTTAACGAGGCCACATCATCCCCTCGCGGCCTTTTCCTGACAAGGCCGGAATAGCTACTCGAAGACCGAGACTTGCATAACGCATACGAAGCTGGCTATCTGAATCGGAATCCCAACGTAGACCATCTGGAAGGTGTGCCTATTCCGATACTGTACTACGTTTCACTAGTTTATCAGCGCAATAAATCAGCAGCGATGAATGCATCCAAGCCTTGAGTTTCGCATATTAGTCAATATGAAATGTTTCACTTACAAACCGGCTTTATGCACGGCAATGCAGCATTCGATACTATTCGTACTGTCAGACCTGAGCATCTCTTAACGACAATCTTGATAGAGTGTGGCAATGTATAATGCTAGAGATTTATATGATATGGCATACATTTGATGTTAACTAAGCTTTTCCCCTCCTCTCAACTAGTGGTAGGTAACTCTCGCTCATTGTAGTCTCATGAGAGGATCTCACAAGACAGATATCGGGTTGCGCTTGCTTAATTCTCTAGCGTGATGAAATGGTATAGTACGATGTGTTGTACAGAGGTCTCTCGCATGCATGACCCGACAACAAGGTGGGCTGGATATAAATTTCGGTAAAATTCAACATCTCGTCCCACACTAACCATCTCCTAAACATTTAAGACATATTGACGGACCTCCGAGATCTGTAGCACCGGTAATTTGTGAATAGCCTCCGGAATCTCCAAGCCCCTGGAGGGCTTTCGAATAGTCCGGTAGGACTTAGTCGCGGGTAATATCCCATTTTCAGTTGTATTCTACCTTCAAGGTGTCACGTTGAGTCTCTTGTTGTGGGGTGTGTGTGCATGGGACTAGATTAGATTGTCTCTTTGCACAAGCTCTTGACCTAGAAAGCTAGGATCCAGAAAAATAATCAGATCAAGATATTGTTCCTTTGTCACGTTTTGAGACAATGGCAATGTTCAACCAACTCGTGGATTGTTTATAACAAAGCTTTCAATATATATACGATGAACAGAGCCATTAATTTACACGAAAAAGGCACAAGTACATACTAAAACGGAAACGATTCATTACATATTTCAGACAACTACTCCTCTAACTCTGTTATTGAACCCTACTTCCCTCACAGAATGTCTTTACGGAGCCCATCTTCACTATCTCGAAGCTCTTCGGTGATGTCAAGGAGCTCGACATTTCGATCCCCTGCTAAGAGCTCATTCTTTACATGCCGCCATGGGTCTGTGGGCTCGCGGTTAAATGAAACACTAACACGGTTTTCACTAACCTCTCAAATGTTGGGGACCAAGAAATGTTATGAATGCCAAACATCCACAGCGGCAGGTGCGCTAAACCTCGTCAAAACCATGTCTCTTACCTTAGATAACGACAATATCGACCCTAACGCTGTGAAACAGGGGGCACAGCTCTTGTTCGAACGAGTTGCCGGGCAGCGTCGCAAGACAGAGTGCGGTTTCAAAGATCAGTGGAGAAATTTCGAGCTCGCTTTCGCAACATTCTGCTATCTTCATGTGAGTGAGACGCATCTTGGTGACCTCTGCCACAATATTCGGGCCAAGTTTGGGGCTGGAGTAGACAGGGAGTTTCTTAAAGCCCTCGCAGAAGCCGCTTGCCGAGAAAACAAGGTGTGGGATCACATTATCGATACCAACCAGTCTACCGTCTACACTACTTTGAATGAATACATTGAGAAGTTGCGGCGAAAGACGGAGCTGATCGAGAAGTTTGTGCATGTGCAAGACATGTTCAAGATTGCGGAGCGTTTGGGCAAGCTTACAGCTGAGACCGTTTCTGCGCTTAGTGAGATTGACGTTCGGCTTTGTAAGTAGAAAATTATTAGAAAAGCATAGTCTATAGGAACATTCACAAGCTTTAAAAACGTTTATTTGAATTGTTTGAATTCTGCTATCAATTATAGTTACCACAATTGAGTTCGTAATCTTGACAGACTCACTTTGTCTCCGTTCAACCTCGATCACTCAGTCACGTCGCCCATATCAACGACTATCCCGGATTCAGAACGGCCTTAAACATTCTATGCTCGATAACTCACTGGCGGAAGGCTTGTTGGATTTAAGGACTTGATATGCAGAAATGCTGCGTCAACGACTTTTCTTTTCCAAGGGCTGCTCCTAGTCAATCGTAAATGATTGAAACAATATGATTCCTTTCCATGTAGATATAAACTCGCCTTCACAGGTAGCATGCTTTAAACTGTTAAGCTTAGACGAGAGAAAAGCGATAATTTATTAAGCTGTTGAGTGATGAGTAAAACCAGTCGGCCATATGGGCATTTCCACTTTCCCATACCCTCTCAAATGCCATTTCTTATGCTCCCTGATTGACCAAATATGCCTATAGTATGAATCCTAAGGACTCGTTATTTCTTCAACAGGTCGCATTTCGCTTTCATTTGCTCTAGCTTTTAAGATCCAACCGCATCTCAAGAGGAAGAATCCAGCCATCAAGGGTGTGCAGGTTGATCCGACGGCCACCCCAAATATGGCTTTAAAGACCTGGGGTGCCCACACGACACCGAAGTACCAGTCGGCACCCTTGCGCGTTCCAACTAAGGTGAGGAAACCGATACTCGCGCCGAATACGACAGGGAAGAAGGCAGCAAGAAGAATTAGCGACCGAATGGCGTTCGAAATGATAAGAGTGAGCCAGGGTAGGACACCCTTCAACTCTTTCGGCTGCTTCTGGTCTAGAATGAAATACCATCGTATAAACCTGTTCTTCGGTTCACGAAAGAACCCGATCGGCGGCACTAAGCCCTTCCTCAGATGGAAGCTGACAATGAAACACTCAACAATCCAAGTTATTATGAATTGGGCAAGAAGCGTGAAACCGGCATCCGCAGCGAGAGCATTGGGTAGAATGAAGAGACGGACTGCATCTTGCGTATGATATGTGCCTAATACAAAGTCAGCACAGCAAGATTTCACGTTGAAGCGACTGAAAAGAGTTGGCGCACCGTAAGCTATGCCAGTATTGATACCCGCGCCCAGGAGCCCAGCGACGAGACCATCAAGGATGAAAATGTAAATGGCTTGGCGACGTGTGAGGTGACTAGTTGGGGCCTTGAATTCCCGTTCCTCAGGCGTCAGGATCGCCGAGTCGGGAGTATCCCCGTTTCCATGTTGGAGCTGAGCATCGTTTTCGGTGGCGATCTTGAGATCATGTTCTCCTGGTATAAAGAGAGGGTTCGTCGCCCATGTCATGACAAAAAGTGATGGTCGGGCCGCGACCCAGAAGAGCGTAGAACGTCTAAGTATGCTGATGTAGTCTATCTCAGATAGTATAATCCGATATATCTGATAGATGAGTTTGGCCTTGTGAAATTATCCCCTAAGAGCTGAACAGACGCTTCCTAAACTCAGAAGCATATATGAATTAGGATGAAGTAACGCGTGCTCGCGCATCACATTTACATTGTACGTGGGAAGAAGAACCTGTGGCCTACAGGCAACTTAGCAGGAGATTTCTTACAACTAAAGTGGTTAGTCTGATATGCAACCCTGTTATTCCAAATCCCAGCCGGGCCCGCCGGAGTGAGGTCGGGCACATCATCTGTATTTCATGATATTCTGCTATTGATTGGCCAATGCTAGCGCTTGTTGCATTGGGACGACTTCAGTTCTAGCCATAGTGTTGATGTTGCCGCCATACTAACGATACATCTTCTTCGGAAGACAAC
Source organism: Xylaria venustula (assembly GCA_022578775.1). Taxonomy (NCBI): domain Eukaryota; kingdom Fungi; phylum Ascomycota; class Sordariomycetes; order Xylariales; family Xylariaceae; genus Xylaria; species Xylaria venustula. The sequence goes on along the minus strand of MU389346.1, from coordinate 168,652 downwards.
CGACCATGGAGTAGCTCCGAGTTCACCATCTAGTGATTGACGAACAATGTAACGTACGACACGACCGCGCATGCCGGATTGGACACTGAAGGGTTTGAACAGTAACAGAACACATCACATCTAGAGCGAGGAGTTTTCAAATTGTCTCGAAACCATGTGCCCGATCAGGAAGTTCGCAAGTTTTGTTTTTGACGAGGCCCACTGCGTCAGTCAAGGGGGGCCCGATTTTCGACCCGACCCCAAAGAGGTAGGCCTCTTTAGGGTCAGATTTCCTAGCGTGGATTTGATGACTCTGACAGTCAGAGTCTGACTGAGGCAGTAACTGATAACTTATTCAAACATGACTTGGCTATCAATACATTTTGAAGCTTTCCTCGAGGTAACCGTCTAAACTCATATTATACTGTTTTTTAGAAAGGAACGACATAATAGGGGAACTACGGTAAAGCAACTTGACATTCTATATTGAAGACCGGTATCCTGTATTTACCCTGTCTCCCAAGTCGACTGAAATAATTGCGTCGAAATTACCAGAACACAGCATTTTCGCTCGTTATTGTTGTCCGTCAATAACATATGACTTAAATACTAACCTATTAAATATTTGCTGCGATTCAATTATGAAGGTGGTTATAAAGGCTTCAATCATTAGGTATTAACATATGTATTTGTTAAGATTTAATGACAAGCGTTTCTATTGAAATCTTGAAGGTCGGAATAGAGAAGGGTTATTGTTTATTTTCATGTGGTTAAACGGATCGTAATTTCTTAATTGTAGTTATTAATGACGATAAAGATGATAGAGTAGCACTTTGGAATAGACTAACAGTTAAGGCACCTTTATACCCCTCTGACAGCGGCTCGGTAAAGCCGTTGACTCCCCCTGGCCCGTTCTTCCACCCATCATCCTCTGATGCGGTACTAGAAGTAAGAGCTATCCTTCTGCCATCCAATATACATGTATTTCTGCTGAAAGATGATCAAGTATATGTGCCGAAGGCACTTCAAAACGTGTATAGGTATAGTCTTGATGATACAAAGAAAGGACTACTACACTACCTTAGGTACTTAAGTATATATAGCTGGGGAGGCCTGCTACTATGGAGCAGCGAAAATATAACACAATTATTAAAGAGTCACAGAATCGCTAGGTGATACAATTTCACATATAATAAACTGTGTAGTATGACTTAAATCTGCTTGTTACGAAATCAACACAGCCGAAGATTGCTTGAAAATGGTATCAATATAAAGATAAGCATGTGGAAATGTACCAGACATGAGGGTTCTGGACGTCACGCCCGAGTAGACCGGATACAGCTCCGATTGTGTTGCACCCATTGCGAGAAACTCAGCTATCTGAAGGGGAGCACTTTATTCTAATTATACGGGAAACCATGGAGTATATTAGATAAACCACTGGAAGTACAACCAGAGATATGTGGAACTGCCGGTATATTGAGAGCTCAAAGTGAAACGAATTCGGTGTGAAATCCTTACCCTCTTCCCCATAAGCAAGCTATTTCTGGATAGGGTAAGACAGTTGCGTATACCAAAACGTGAACTGTCTGTCACATGCTCCGGAAGTTCACAGGGTAATCGGCAATAAGAGTAATACGACCAAGGCCCAAGAGACATTTGGGAGCAATATACCCAACACCATGCTGAGATTAACAAGTTATTACAATAGCCCGAGAAGGGCGATTGTCTTACACCTTATTCATCAATATAAATCTCGTGACACATCACAAACCAATACATTACCCGTTCCTAAGTAGTGTGAAGCAATGCATGCATTTAGCCTCCCTCGTCAAATCTTACTAAAGGCAATATGTGTTAGTATAACATCTAGGCAGCGAGACCTTGTGTTATATGAATAGTTTACTGAGGCACATCATGGGTCATCGGGGAACTCGACCTGTGTTCTACTGCCTATTTTGGTTTGTCCAGCCCTGCCAAGTGAGTTCCAATTCTCAAGTCGTTCAGCTTTGCGTTCCGCTTTACACAGATAGATATCGATCTCTTTTACACATAACAATGGACGAATATATCAGTCAGTATGGAGCAAAGAATAGCGGAAAGGGTCTATGTGTTGAGACCCAAACTACTTGGACTTTACTCTTGGTGATCAATAAGGAGGTAGTTCAAAAGTCGTAAGTGGATAGCCACACTGAAATCAGGTGTTTTTAGTGATTGACTTCTTAGGCAGCAACTCGAACGACTGAAAGCAGAAACTGTGAAACGGCTTCTCAAACTTGAATGTGTCACAAGACACGATTCCTTGCTTGCCACAGTCTGGAATTTTGGGGCAGTGTAACGATACAGAGGAGGTCAGAAGACATAGCAAAGTTTCATTAATTACAACAACATCCGGATGGCAAACGTCGTGCGCGCAGGGTAGCACCTTCTTACCGAGACAAAATCCCTCATAATGTTGCCCGTAGTTGTGCAAGTATAAATGAAGGGACTTAAGATATCTTCTCTGCTGCCATATGGGGCGAGAATACTCAAACCAAGAGGTCTATCATTTAACTACTCCCACGCTCAATAATCCGAAAGAAGAAGCTCAGAGGTCCTATTGATGAGTTCGAATCTTTTTTAATTTGTCACAATGGCTTCGACCACCTACCATCACGCGCTCCCTTCAACAGAATGGTTGGGGTCGATCAACAACATTCAGCTAGTATGGAACCGTGACGCCCTGGGTGATAGACTTGAAGATTTCTGTGGCCGTCACGATGAGTTGTCTGTACCACTTATAAAGGCATTAATCGAGCATTTCATGTATTTGACTGCCATTCGGATAGGGGCTACACGAGTCAAAATGATGTATGACACCTCCGTTTATCACTTACTGGGCACTACCCCTCATTCCCATCTTCCTTTACATGGAATTTTTATTGATATCTAGAACGACAGGAGTCCGCCATACTTGTTCACCATTACCGAGCGCGGCATTGAACAAGACCACTCCTATCATATTACGGGGGAATTCACAGGAGAACATCTCCACTGTATTGGATACCTGTACTTGGATGGGAGCCCTTGGGGCCAAAAGAAAATTATCGGAGAGAAGATAAAAGTTGGAGGTCAGATCGACACCGAGCTTTCATATGGAAATTTCCGGCGGAGTTGAGATCCTCTGCTTCAAATGAGCTATCAACTCCGAGACAGCCCTAGCCCACACCCCACTGCGATTGGCAAATGCACATGTTAGAGCTGTATCCTAGGAACTATTACTATCATTCACTAGAGAATAGATTGATCAACAAACTCTTATTGGAGATGCTTTAGATATTATACTAAGGAGCGGGAACGCGAGTATCAGGAACAGGGAGTCATATTTAATGCTTTTTCTCAGAAGGGAGATCACCTGTGCACCTTTTGTAGCTCCATGCACTGCACTACATACAAAACTGCCATTGATAGATTATGATCGTGAGCAATCCTGACTTTCACCTGTGGAACTTTGATTCCTGGATCAGTGGGCTAGTTCAACAACAAGCAACGTCGATTTGGCGCGAAACTCCTCACTATTTTCAATATTCCACACCCTTAACTCTGTTATAAATCGTCTTCGATTTCTTATAACCAGAGTATTGATGTATGGTATCAGTGGCGAAAGTCCATAACAGTGATTTAAGGTACCGTTGAATGCGATATGTTGGGTCGACAAGTACACCAAATCCACGAAGTATTACTAGGGTGGCGCTTATTCTATCATACCATTGCATACAATGCCTTAGAACAACTGACAACTCGGACAGTTTCGACTGAGAGCTCAACGCTATATGCTCGTCACCAATGACCTCAAATTGAGACTTATTTGGTGCAGTTTTGCATATAGAGTATATGCACATTTCGAGAGATACTATACCAGCTACTTGCATGTAAGAGTAGCTTACACGTGACGTATCACGTGAGAAATGGCTCGTGCACGCGCTTATTCCCCTTTCTCTCCACATATCTGACTCACCATACAGCCAGCCTACCCTACTAATAAGTGGCCGCAGCATTTGATGGTTGGATCTAGTGTACAGCAACAGTTTCGGCAACAAACGTTTTTTCTATAAAATACGTATCCGCCACCATGTCGACCTTTGGACAATTCCTGCGTGTAACGACATACGGTGAGAGGTAAATATCTCTTTCGAGCTGGGATAGTGCCGGTCGCTAATTTCCGTAGTCATTGTCCCAGTGTTGGATGTATTGTCGACAATTTTCCTCCTGGAGTTCCGGTCTCGGAGGAGATACTTCAACCTCAGGTCAGTATATAAAAAAACAATTACACTTCCTCTGAAAACTCTGTAACTCACATTGCCAGATCTCTCGCCGTCGTCCCGGCCAAAGCTCTATTACAACACCTCGGAATGAGGCGGATCTTGTATCAATCCAGTCAGGGGTGGAAGGCGGTGTCACACTCGGGACCCCGATAGCCATGGTCGTCAAAAACCAGGACTTCCGCCCCTCAGACTACAAAGGCAACACCATGAAGCAGTACCCTCGCCCTAGTCATGCCGACTTCACCTACCTTGAGAAGTATGGCGTTCGTGCATCTTCAGGTGGAGGCCGTTCGAGTGCGCGAGAAACAATCGGCCGTGTGGCGGCAGGCTCTCTTTGCGAGCACTACCTTAAACTTGCTCACGGCATTGAGATTGTTGCTTGGGTTTCATCTGTCGGCAGCATTCATCACATCCCACCAACAACTGAGTATCCTGCCACTTCTCATAACCCCAAGTTTCTCCAACTGCTCCAAGAGGTTACACGGGAAACTGTCGATAAGTCTGTTGTCCGGTGTCCAGACGCGGAAACGGCTGCTAAAATGGAGCAATCCATTGCCGACTTTCGAGATCGCCAGGACAGCATTGGAGGCACAGTAACATGTGTCATTCGAAACCTTCCGACTGGCCTTGGCGAACCCGTGTTTTCGAAGTTGGAGGCGACCCTTGCTCACGCAATGCTTAGCATTCCGGCGACAAAGGGATTTGAGATCGGATCTGGATTTGAAGGAACAGAAATCCCTGGCTCCGCCCACAACGACATGTTTATTCGCAACCCCATAACTGTTGCTGAATCCAAAAACGGATTTGTGAAACCAAAGCTCACGACCTCGACGAACAACAGCGGAGGTATCCAGGGAGGAATCACAAATGGCGCGCCCGTCTTCTTCCGTGTCGCTTTCAAGCCACCTGCAACGATCGGACTGCCTCAGCAAACGGTCACCTTTGAGGGAGAAAGTGATGGTCTTCTGGAGGCCAAAGGGCGTCATGATCCCTGTGTTGTTCCACGTAGGTCTTCACCCTGCGCCCAAACTGACTCTGCTAATCATATTCAGGTGCTGTACCCATCGTGGAGGCCATGGCCTCGATCTGCATTCTGGACGCTCTCTTACTGCAAGGAGGTAGAAGGTCGGCGACGATCACGCCATGAAGGATTGTGGGGAAATCTTAAAAAGTTTTGATCGAAGATCAAATGGTTTACTATAAAATACTCAAGATATAGACTAATATACATTATCAGAGTGTTGATGTGCAACGTCAATCACGTAAGGCGATAAGAGACGAGCCATATGAACATTCAAACATTACACATTGACCTGAAACGTTTTATCCTATAAAGACAAAGCTTCGAAGAGCTTGACTAGTTATTGTTGTCTGACTCCGAAGCGAACATGAGATCAAATATTTAAAGCATCATGGAGTTCTTCCTATATAATCCCGAAGATGATAACAGAGCGGTGGCAACATGCATTTCTTGTTAGCATCGTGCCGCTCAGCCAGCCAGCTTATCATCGTGCTCATACAGGTCTGAGGACCAATTAACGCTTAGCTTTGGTATTAGTGTGCGCAATCTCGACGTTTGGGATTACTTACACGAGACCCAATTAGACCGACTTAGGATCGCACAGTCTGGTTATTGCAAAATTGAATTTAGACTTATAGAGCTTAAGCTGTCGGTGTTTCTAAAGTTTATAGTAACGAAGTAGGTGATATTGATGTTGGTTGAAGTACAGTGGTCGGTATCGCGTAAAACGGACCTAGTTAGTGGTGGGGGTACGGCCTGGGTGGTGTACCTACCTATATTTTAAGTAGCAACTTATTTTATGTACCTACAGTGCTAGGCACTTGGCTCCCCTCCATAACCTCCACAACAAAAATACACTCACAATGGCAATGCCTGACATTTGCTCTCTGGTACTTTCGTCGCGTGATCTGTGTGCATTTTTAAAGCTACGCGCGTTATGAGAAATATAATGTCTTACATAAAACAGTGAGACTCAGATGGCGCGCTACCGCGCACACTTTTCAATACGGACCTATTGGTGAGAGCTCCAGGATTCGAATCTGCGACAGACTAATAACTACCTATGTCTTTTCCGCACAGCTTTGGCTGAGAATGCTTATTGTTTGATGTGAAGTGATTACTTGACTCCATATCCCTTGGCTTGGCCCGTGTGTAGCACAGCACGGTTGTCTAGACAGTTCTAATGCGGTGTTTTTTTCACGCGTTGATTGTTATTTTTATTTTGTTTTTTAGACGTGTCACCGCTGTGTTTGCTCCCTGAAACATTATCGATACAGCAGATCTATTACTGCCATGCTCGTATTTCACACACTTGGACAGTTAGTTCTACCTGATCAATCCCTCATCAATCCAGATAAGCACCACTTCACGAGGTTTGGACACCGCCACAATGACAGATGATGGCGATTCCGAGTCGAGGAGCGGCTCTAGCCCAGGCACGCCTCGCTCATCTTGCTGGGACCATCTTAGGTCGACCCTCGACAGCATCGAGAGCATAGGTGATTATGCAACTATGAAGCGATACCAGCTCGCGGCCAACCCAGTTATCCAGATTGGCGATCAACTTATTCCTTTGCCTCTGACCGATCGCGATGCCGAATCCATCAAGAAGCTCGCCCACCAAGCTCCGTTCGGGAGGGGGGATCAGACCGTCGTAGATGTCACTGTTCGCCGAACCTGGGAGCTCAGCTTCGACGATTTTCGACTGACGAATCCGGCCTGGCCTTCGTTTCTCGATACTGTCTTGCAAGAGGCTTGCGACAAGATGGGTATCATAGGATCTGTCGATGCACAACCTCACAAACTTCTGCTCTATGAGCGTGATTCTTTTTTCCGGCCTCACAAGGACTCACAAAAGGAAGTAGGCATGATTGGAACCCTGGCAATCTGCTTGCCAGCGAAACACGAGGGAGGCGAAGTCCATCTCTCCCATGCTGGCAAGAAACACACTTTTAGCACTAGCAAGCATTCCCCCTTCGACATCACTGCCTTGGCTTGGTTCTCGGATGTCACCCACGAAGTAAGAAAGGTTGCCTCGGGTCATCGCTTGGTTCTGACCTACAACATCATACATCAATCCGGATTGGAGTTGTCTGCCGCCGCTTTCAACGAACAAACTGATACGGTTAACGATGCACTGACACAATGCAGCCTGCAAGACCCTAGCTTCACAAGGAAGATTTATGTGCTGGGTCACAAATACTCTCGAGCAGGGCTGTCTTTACGCACCTTGAAAGGTCGCGACCGTGCTGTTTGCCAGAGCTTATATACACTGTGTTCTCGGCACGGATTCTGTCTCCTGCTTAGCCATATAACGAGGGAGGTATCCAGAGATCCCGACCTGTATAATAATGGCGATGATGATGCTGATGAAATCGCACTCTACTTTGGCCTTATTAACCGACCTGATGGGGCCGAGATAGCGCACGACATCACATTCCATGAAGAGGAGCTTCTTCATGACCCCTACGTTTATCATCGGGACGAGGACAGTTTCGAAGAATCTGAGGACCTTGGCAATCAACCATCTCCTGAAATCTTCAAGTATTATGACACGGTACGCCCTTCGCTTTTCCATCAGACATGCTAATTATTCGCTTACACATTCCATGTGACAGGCCGCCATCATCTGTCGCAAGACCCATCTTGGGTCATTCCTAAACTTCAATTGTGAAAGGAATATCAACGTGTCGAATATGATGATGATGGTCATGCAAGACCACAAAGAGAATCCCGATACCACGGGTGCGCTAGATGATTCTTTAGTCGTACTGGAAAAGATGGTGGAATGGTCTAGTGTCATGAAGCCTCCAAGCATTTGCGTGGAGATTCTTAAATGGGCCTGGGAAAATAAGTACGAAAACTTATACCGCAAATCTGTCGTATCTTCTATATATAAGGAACGAGGTCGCGAAGGCATGAGGGCAGTGGCGAACATCATCAACACCGACGTTTCTGATGCTAGAGATGAGGCTGACTTGCAGTGGGATCAATAGTAGGTATCCGACATGGGTTGTTCTAGGTATAGCTGCTGATGCTTAACAGTCTTGGTAGCGCAATCGCTGATGTACACGACTTAACCAGGCTAGCCCGAAGTCTCGCTGTAGTCGGGGACGCGATCGTTGATAGTCTGAAGCCTGCCTTCACCAAGTGGAAAAGAGAAAAAGAACAAAATAAGTTCGAGTCTAAAAAATGCCTGGACCTTCAAGACGAGGACTTTATCAAGTCAAGACTCCATGACTCGGACTGGGTTACCAACTGGTATGTCGACCCTCTCTGATTGAGTGTATTCATGACTCACTGCTGTGCAGCCTTGTTCCAGCTCTTAGTGAACGAGGCGCAAAGTCCCTCATCACAAGCCTCGTGCGAGAGCTTCCGAAAGATCTACCAGACGCAACGCAGATTAAACCTAGAGATATTGCTGCTGGAATTCTACAGAGCACGTACTTGAAAGTAGCATTGGATTCCACGGACTTCAAGGTTTCTTATGGCGGTTTCCCTTCAACTCAAGCCAGTAGTTTCATCCGCCTTGTCGAACGGTCTTTAGAATTGGGCCTTGAATCCATGGCCATAAAAATATTGGAAGCTAGCTGGACTAATATCAAAGCTTGCCATAAAGAGGAAAAATCGGTTCCGCTAATGCAATACAAAGCCATGGTCGAATGTTTCCTACACCATCTAGTGCGTCTGCTGCGGGAGCACAGAGTTCCTCACGTAGATTCTACACGGCAGCTTTTCACACTTCTGATCCGTCGATATCTGCATTCCACTGCGCCATCATATCCCAAAAACCCGGTGGGATGGTCTTTTAAACCAAGAGGTTGTGGCTGCATCCGGTGCAAAGAATTTGACGACTTTTTACGAGAAGACGTAAAAGATCGGGAGATTTCTGTCGATGAATATTATGGCCGCTACCACATAGAAAGCTACTTTTCTCATATCCTGGTCAATCGTGCCGATGACGAGAGTAAAGGCACAGTAAAAGTGTCTAAGGTCCAAAGCAAGGAATTCGAACTCAATCTGAATGAATACAAGAAGGAAGTCGCCAAATTTGAGAAGCCGTTCGAAGACCTACGGCATGAATACTTGAAAGAGCTGCTGGGCGATGTTAATTACCGCGAGTTAGTCATGCTGGAAGGAGTCAAAGAATCCGAAGGGTCGAAGCAGCTCGCCAGCGCTATCGACACGGCGGGGACTAAACGAGCATTTGACGACGAGACGTCGGAGAGTCAACCACCGGCGAACAAAAAGAGATCATGAGATGCTACGCTGGATCACTGTTTTCTTCGTGTCTATTTTGTTTAGTTCTGTATTATAGATTCAAGATCGTTATCGATTTAATTAATGTCTAAATGTGATGCTTGTTGCTTGGTAGAACTACGATGAATGTGTGCGACCTTTGGATCTTTCATTACTCGAGAAAAGGCTACGGTATGAAGTCAATCCCGCATCAGGGGAGCCGCTCTTCATTTCAATATAATCTCAAATCATCTCAAGACTAACTACGATGGCTAGAATAAGGTAGTCTTTCGGGTTAATCTCATGATGGACGCCTCTGACCGCATTTCGTTCTAGATTGGGTACAAAGGCGAGATACAGTAAGGTCTAGTCGCTGGTATATCAATAGGGCTGTATGGTCAGGAAGATGTCGAGGCAGGCCTAGATTATGCCAGGAGCGGTAGGTCTAGAGAGAATAGAGCCTCAAGGCAGTCACATAGCAGGTAGGTGGTAAGCGGTCAACAGCCATAGTAGATAAAGGCTGGTCAATTAGCCTCTGGCCTTCTAATATTTAAGGGGAAACCCCCCCTGTCGTCCTTGACTATATCCCGAGTCAATGAGCCCGTCAAAGTAACAGGTATAAGCATTACATGTAACTTACTATGTATATGAAATAAGTGCAAATGTCTTAATACATAATTTCTTTAATAGTTATATATTAGCTCAACTATTATTAATTATGGACCTTTGCATAGTCGGCTTAAAAGCAGCTTAGCCCTTACTCACGCTATATGCTGCCGTATCATCTTATCTCATGGTGACAAATTACACCATACATAAACACCGAGCATCGTAGCAAATGATATAGTATATCTCCAACAAGCCTTGAAGTTATTGAAATCTAAAAGCTAATCACGGTCCCGCTACGAGCAATGTCTGGTTCCTGTGATCTTTCAAACAAGGGATCTACCCCGCTTTGCGATCGATGCGCGAAAATAGACATTGATGAGCTATTGCATGGGAACAGCTACCAAGTCTCGTCAACAGCAAGTAAGAAAGCAGTCAGCCTCAGTCAACAGCCGCACTTAAGTTTAGGCCCTGCAGGCGCTGAGTCGTTCGTTTCGTGGTGCGGTTTATGCCAGTTCTTCGTTGCTATCAGTCCGGCCCCAGGTCTAGGACCTAGGGTCCCAAATCAAACGTTTGTGATCAGGGATGCTGCTGAAGAAAACTATGGCCAATTCTATTCCGATGGCATGTTGGTGCCCTACTCTCCAGGTCACCTTTTCGTTGCTCGCGAATCCGGTTAGTTCATCTGGGCCGCGCCGATACGGTGCGGCGGTGCCCCTTTTAACAATCTGACTAGAACCTAACACTTACAGTAACGCCGTCTGGGAAACTGTATTCGCTTGGGAATGCGTTCTGTTCCGTCAGATCTCACGATCCATCAGAAAGTACTGCGGATGCGTTAGCTAACGGGAGATTCATCAAGCCGCACAATCTAGACTATAGCGTGATCCGCAACTGGATTGGCGATTGCAAAGAGACACACACAGTTTGTCTTGTTCCGCCGTTCAAGCCACTGAAGGTTATTGATTGCAAGGGGCGAGTCGTGACAAGAACTGCTCAGGATACCACTTATGTCGCGTTAAGTTATGTTTGGGGGAGTTCTGCTACGTCGGAGGAGCCGTCAGTTAATGGCCAACTCTCGATTAAATTGCCGGCAACAGTTGAAGATGCCATTTCAGTTACCTTACAACTGGGATATAGTTACCTCTGGGTTGACAGATATTGCATCAACCAGCATGGTGGAGAGGAGAAGGCCCAAGAGATTGCAAGAATGGATGAGATTTATCAAGGTGCAGAGATAGTCATCATTGATTCTAGCGGAGACGATCCTTCCCTTGGACTCCCTGGCGTGAGTCGACCAAGAAGCGCTGTTCAGCCACATGTTACAACCACCACACAAACCTTGGTTTCGCTTCTTTCATATCCTCGGAACCAAGTTGTGGCATCAAAATGGGCGACAAGAGGCTGGACGTACCAAGAAGGCGTTCTTGCTAAACGGCGACTCTTCTTTACCAATCAACAGGTTTACTTTGAGTGCGGCGTTTACGGCTGCATGGAAACACTTTGCCAACCGATCGTTCACCCCCCTTGCGGTGTCCCAACCATCAGAATCACAGACGCAATACCAGACATTAAGTCCGTCGGTACCATGATAATCGATGATTACTTAAGGGAGTACAGCAAACGTCAGTTAAGCTACTCATCCGACATCCTGAACGCATTTCGTGGCATCTTCCATATGTCTGAGAAACAAAGCCCTCCTATCCTGCATTGCGGTGGAGTTCCCCTTCTTCTCAATGACTTGGACCACCAAGCGACCCCATCAAACGCAAATCTCCTCGGTTTCTTGCGAGGCCTTCTGTGGATAGCTCCCTGGGAGGATGCAGTGCGGCGGCCTGGCTTCCCCAGCTGGTCCTGGACCGGTTGGCACTGTAGCGGTGGCGGTGTAAAGCTCGACCAGCCCAACTGCCCTATCTACTGCTCGCTATCCCAGTTATACGCTCACTGTGATGATACAACAACCGGTTTTCCTATCAAATACACCTGTCAAACCAAATTGACGCAGCAAGATGGCCCAGAGAACTTGAACCTGTGCATCCCGTCCAGTCCGGGAGCTTTATATATGACTGGCAACATCGTCACATTCCGTTACATCAGTCATACTCAACTACGCGAAGAGCTCTGTTTGGGATCAAATACGCGTGGTGTTTACTTCAAACACATCAACAAACCGTCGCGTGCAATCGGAATGTGCGCCAAGCCTGCGATAACTCATATATATGACGCCGGCATTCCTAGAGGGCCGCAAACTCTGAGCGCAATTGAGATGGCACGGACTGTTGATCCCGTTTTGAATAGGAATAAGGGCTTATCCTCCTGGAAAATAGATGAAGAAAGTCACCAGTCCGAGCCAAGTAGATCTCAAAGTTCTATTCTTGTCATCTTTATGCTGCTCAGAGAGATTCTAGACACCTATCATGCTATGCCATACAAGGTATTTGAACGTGTCGGAATCTTGAAACTCGACTTTCCTACAGTTGAGGATTTCCAGAGCTCTGATTGGTTCTTAGAAGCGGTTGAACAGAGTATTGTTATTATCTAATGTCAGAGGCTAGAGATAGCTAGCCCCTTGTGTGATACATAAAATCAATCTCTCATAAGAACCCGGATCTCAATGAGCAACGCTTCGAACTTTCAATACGAACCCGAGCTTCGTCCAAGATGGGGGAAATCTAAGATTTGCCGCCGCCTTCAATGGGGCAGAGGTAACTGTATATTTTGAGGTAGCTTAATGGGTTGAAAAGTGAGTTACGAGACTATCAGTGACAAAGTCCCTCGATGAAGTGCAATATACTTCGCTGTGACAGGAAGTCCGATATACATAGTCGGCTATATCTACGAACAGCATTCCAGATGAACTTATTATGGCACCTTTTGCAAAATGGCAGCATGGTATATCATAATATGATGCATGCCTTGCTATGGCATGTTGGTGGTGTGCACTGACCAGTCCGACAAAGTCATATAACTAAAGTCTCAATTTTAGGGCTTGCTTAACAAGACACCACAGCCTGCTTAAGGCTCTGTCATGTGTAGTAATGGCGAGAGAGGCACTCGAAATCCCTGGGACACTTTTGCAGCCCGCCAACACCATACATCGTTTAAATTATTCATATTGTTTATTACGACCTCGATCAATTACCTCCATGGGAACGTCATGAGCAGAGTTCGGTTCAATTTCAACAGAGTACTCCACCTGATACTCGATGAACCCTGTCGATTTATCTTTGGGAGGACTACCCTTTGAATTGCCGAGAAGCATCCATGACCCGAAGCCAAAGCGAGTGGACGAGTTTCTGTAGCCCATAGACACCATCGAGCTCCTAGAGGAACGACTGGAGGGGAGACTGAAGCGTTGATAGAAATGGGTGTCAAGAATGCGATTGACTGCCGGTTGCACCACAGGAAGACAAGCGTTGATAATTCCCAGGGTAATCTCAAGCCCAGACCACAGAGTAACTGGGACGACAGTTTCGGTAAAGTTCAGCATGCTCAAGGGCTGAGAGAACTCGGCAACGTTGTACGTTCGCCATATCGTAGAGAAAATGACACTGCGATTTTTCTATCAGCTCACCCGTTTAGCCAGCATCGCCACATTTATAATACTTACAAAATACCTAGACCAAAAACTAAAGTAACACCAATCTTTCTACGTGCGCTCATCTGCAGAGTCCAGAGCATCGGAAGTGGAAGAATCAAAATACCGATGTCGAGAACGAGATTAAAGATGGAGTTAAGAAGGTATATGAGGTTACGATTACCACAATACTTCGCCGCGTCCGGACCAGGCTCCCAGTTGTATCTCAATGGGCGGCACGTAGCAAATTGGGCAATTATAAAAGCTACCAGATAGACCAAAGTGGCAGCTTCGAATGAGTAGACGGCTAAGCGGAACTTCTTGACGGGGAAGAAGACTTGCAAGATGAAATCAAGAATTGATAGGCGTACAAAAGTGTTTGCAGAACATTGTAGGATCCAGGCTGCGAACATCGCCTAGACAATGTTAAGCGGAGATTTCAGGTAAGATGCTAACATATGGATTACCTTGCGAACAAGTAGTTGCTGAGGAAGAGCTACTTGGCTGTTTGGATAGCCGAGACCACCCTTAGCGACCGCTAAGAGACGAGGTTAGTATCGCGGGCACGACCGTGAAGAACAAACCAGGTACAGTTTGCGTATTATATTAAACCTCACTTAGCCAGCATATCGCAACATAGCCCGTTGCGAAAATGGTTGCAATGAAGATTGCATAGTCAGATAGCTTCCAGGTAGCTTTTTTGATATGCCTCGCCCAGACTCGGAGCGCAAGTGCAGCGATATCCAGGATGTAGAATGCTGTGACAGGTCCAACCAGGACAGTAGCCTTGGGGCTAATGGGATCTCTAGAGGGATCGATATAATCCCCAGGTGGCGGTGCAGGGCCGCTCATCTTTGAGGTAATAGTTGACTTATGTGCGAGCTAAGTGCAAATACAAACAACACTACACAACGCATAAAGAACATGGAGATAGCTGGAAGGAAAAAATTCATACAGCTAGATATCCTGGACTCGACTATATGTCAAAGTGAGCTAAATGGGAGTGATGAATTGCAAATATAAAGTTTAGAGTGGTCAGCTGAACAGCCCTATCGGTGTACGGGAAACCTCTAGTGTGACACATCCGCCACAGCCGAAGGAACCCCGATATATGTAAGAAATGGCTGTTTTATATCCAAGACACTCTATTTATAGTGGCGCGCCACGGCCCATGACCGGGCGTGGATTGATGCAACACAACGAAAGTCCCTAAATGACCTCAGTGGCTATTCTACACAATCCTTCAAAGTCATTCACTCACAGGCAAATGGATCAACCGAGCTAGACAAAATGCTACAGCTTGGTTTAGGAGGGTGGCTGAACAAGCCTGTCTACTGACTAATACTCCCAGTAGCCGGATGTTGTTTGTGATTAACATTACGAAACAGTTAGACTCTAGGAGACGAAGGTATTTCGGGACCTCGTGCACGAGGGTGATTTCGTCGTAAAGCCGATGGAAATTATGGTCTGACTAGTACTTTGTAACGATAACGATGCTCAATAAAAGCATATCAACAAGGGACTCAGATGGCAAATTTATTTGCGACGATTCCGTCCTGTCTCAGGCTATCGTGGCGCATTATGATGTGCCAGCTCTCATGAGCCCATCCCCGGCATCTGCTTGGCTCAATCAAACCTCTCCATCTTCGAGGTTCGCGGCGAAGAAGTGGCTCGTAGTGGGCTTTGGCCGTGGCACCATCGTTACGCGGCGAGCCTGTTCCAATCGACCTAATACATCATATGAGAAGCGTCAACATACAACTGGCTTCGTCTCAAAGCACTCCTAGACTTTGGCGAGCGCCTTCATGTCGCTGGCAGTGATGGACGCCATCTTGGTTCGGTTGCACTGGGAGGGAGGAAGAAGAGGGCGGACAATTGCAAGCGCGCAGAGTTTGAATGAGAATGGATGGATAGGGTGATACGACGGCGATAGACGATGGCTTTGTTGTCGCGTCCTTCATATCGCTGTCGCGTGATTTAGATAGCGCCTGGTTTCGGCGGCCCTTGTGAGGGGATGGGGTGATCTTCTCCAACGCGCACCAGCCTAAGCCTCCACCATACACCCAAACATGCATCTTCAGATGTAAGCCTTCTCTCTCGCAAGTGATTTTCACTCTCTCATAGCTCGCATGCATGAAACGCCTGTGCATCAGAACTAAGTCGATAGCAGCGAGAGAAGCAGGTATGGAAATCTCGGGAACGTTTACGACGTCCCAAACAGGGATGCCAGCAGCATACGAAAGCTTATGGGCTATCATTACTCGGTTCATATCACAGATAGTTAGAGTAGGTATCGGTAGCTCGTCTTTGCCCGCTCCAAAAATGAGATCTGCGATTTCATACTCTGGCACTTTTTCTATCTCGCCGCCCCTACAGTGACATGTATGCACTCTGTAATGTTAACCATGATAACTAATGCTTCAACTATCTAGGTTGTTATTCGGCAGCCTAGATCTGCCTCCTATCATAACCATCGATGATACATGGGGACGATGTGGCTTGGTTTGTACAAGCGACTCAACATCAATCACAGCTCCGATCTCGTCAATCAGATCAACTAGTTCAATCTCGTTTGTGACATCGTGGGGAAGAACAGATGTTCACCTACATATCTAAGCTCGTCTCGACCGTTCATCCATGGACTGCAATATGCAGGATCTGAGCATAGTACCGGAAAAACTCATCATTTTTGTCCTCCGATAAAACAGCTTCGGTCGTGTTCCAATTTATAATCCTCGTTTTTCTGTTAATAAGCGAACCACCCCGTAGTGTCCGCGCTGCTGGGAAAGCATCAGCGGCGTCATACCGTCGCCTGATGCCAGATTTGGGTTGATCTTAGGATGCAGCAATAAACACCGTACTATATCTTCATTCCCGTCATTTGCAGCCATAAGCAATGGGGTCCATCCGTCCTCATTGGCAATATTCGGATCAGTCTCATTGTGACATAGCAGAACCTCTGAGATCGTGCAGTGCCCTTCGTTCACCGCGGCAAGTAGGGGGGTCCAGCCCTGGACGTCGCAGAGGTTGGGGTGTGTTATGTGATGATCTAGAAGAAGCCGCACAACACCTGCATGCCCCATAAAAGCGGCCGCCCACAGCGATGTCCGCCCCTGACTATCTGTCAGATTAGGGTCGACGCGGGAATCCTCCAGAAGTGCGGTAACGCTCAGTTCTTTGCCTCGCCGGCACGCGACACCAAGAGGAGTTTCTTTCCCACTGCGTCCTCTACTAGGCATGAACCGATAGGTTTGCTCATTCGAGACATGACGCCCTCTCACTGGTAGAGGAAGGTATCCATCATGCTCGACTGACGGGAGGTTCGGATCTACATCGCGCGCCCCAAGAAAAAGCTGGACGGTAGAGCCTTGACCGGAGCGTGCTGCTTGCCACAATGCTGTCCCGTCGAGACTGTTGTCATTGAGGCCAACATCATTTCGCGCTACGAAGCACCGTACTAAGGCGTCGTACCCGCAAGCCGCGGCAATACAGAGGGGTGTCTTGTATTCACCTGGCACAAGATTTGGGTCCGTTTCTTCCTCTGATAGGAGCAATTCTGACACTGAGTGGTGGCCTCCCGCTACTGCGTGCCACAACGCTGTTTTGCCCTCCCAATCTGGTATGTTTCGATCGGTGTTGCGCCTTCTTAAAAGGAGTCGTACAATGTTTTTATGACCGTCCGCTGCTGCGATGCAAAGAGGCGTAAGCCCGTTATCTCGTACATTGGCGTTTGTGTCGTCGCGATCGAGCAACGATCGTACGAGGGCTTCGTCGCCGTGACGAACAGCAGATCCTAATGGAGTTCCGCGTATACCACGGAGATTCGCGCTGAGATTCGGGTCGACATCCTTACACGCCGCCAGTAGCCGCGCAGCTGTGGCGTGACCGCGCTCCACCGCTTCGAATAGTGGCGTAAACCCATCTGGATTCGATTTGTTCGGATTCACATCGTCTCGTTCTAGGAGCAGGCGCACAACTTCCACGGATCCCTGATGCGCAGCCCACCAAAGCAACGATCCTCCATGCAAGCCATAATCATCTGGCCGGATATCATATTGTTCAAGAAGAAGTTGTAAGATCTTCGCATGCCCCCCGATGACTGCGCACCACAGGGGACAGAATTGCCCATCTCCAAGCCGGGGCTGCACGTCGTCCCGCGCGACAAATAGTCGTACTATTCCCTCGTATCCCCGGAGGGCTGCTGCTGCTAGGGGGCCATCGCCATCGTTCCTCCTTAGATTTGGATCAACATCGCGTTGTGAGAGCAGGAGCATCGCTGATTCGAATAGCCCATGGCGTGATGCCCAAAACAGAGCCGCACCCCCATAATCGTCCTGGATATTTGGCTGCACACCAGGACATGCCAAGAGCAGCTTGATTACCTCGCCATGTCCGTTCTGGGCCGCTACCAGGAGTGGGCTCTGGCCGATGTGATTATTTACGTTAACATCGATGTCGCGTTGCGCTAGTAGCAACTGTACGGCATGCGCATGCCCCTGTTCTGACGCATGCAGCAGACTTCTACTTACCCTGTTGCGGACACCGACGCAAGTCCGTTTGTCTAATAGCAATTGCATCGTTTCCACGTGTCCTTGGTATGCCGCCGCCTCCAGCGGTGTCCCGAGGTGGCCATTGCACTCTGCATCGGCGCCCCCTTCGATCAGCAGACGCACGACGTTCGTATGGCCACTGTAAGCAGCGAAGTACAGCGGGTAGCCAAAATAATCGTCGCAAAGATCAGGATTAATGCCGTTTGTCAGTAATGTTTCCACGATCAGCGTGTCGCCATAATATGCTGCCAGCTGAAGACTGCGGAAGCGGCTCATAGCATCTATCGCCCACTGGCGGTTTGGGTCTACTGATATATCACGGGTGTCCGGTTGTCTACCCGTAGCAGAAGGCGAGTCAGTCCCACTACCAGGAGAATTTTTGAGCTGTCCGCATATCCAGTGACGACTCCGGTTTGCCACCAGAATCTCGCATGCAACGTTCAAGTACGATGGTTCTTCAGCAGCTTCGGAGTTCCACAGTTTCCAGTACCTAGTAGATGATACAGCATTCCAGACGCTCGTAGCGAGCTCCGTCCGAGCATCTCGGTCGATATACAGTCTTGTCGCTAGCAGCCATTTGATGGATGAGCCGTTCAGTCGCCAGGCGTTCTCGATGAAGTGATCATGGTCAAGCCGATAGAGTGCATGGTGCGAAATAATGTCGTTGAACAGTTCTGGATGGCAAATGATCGATTAGAGAGACCATTATGTTCAGGAATAGATAGTTCATTCTTACTGCAGACAAGTCTCAGCTGGAGAAACACAGCGCAAGATGGATTCTTATTCCAGTGGACCGGGATGAGGAAATGCAAGACAAGCTGGAGAAGTTCAGCCGGAAGATCTGTCAGGCCCATATTGGTTGAGTTTCACGTTGCTATGATTTAAGAACAATGCAATAGTATGTATAATAACAAGAAAGTACTGGGACAAAAAGGAAGGGAAAGAACCCACGTTGAAAACCCCGACCTGATGCCCGGGTTGTAATATTTTAAAGCGGCGGAGTTGGAAAATGATTAGTTATCACCATTATCACACAGTCTCGCCCGGCTATTTTTCGCGTTTTCGCTATAGAGATAGGGCTTCAAGTAACAGATCTTTTGGCTTCACCCACCGGGCCGTGGCCACCCTGGCCCATCAATAGGCCCTGCCTCTGTTGGTTCGTAACACTAAGCTGCTGTGGCGTAAATAACCCACACCTAAAAAATCTGTAATTAAAAAAAGTGCCTCAAAAAAAAAAAAAAAAAAGCCAGACACAATACAGCGACGAGATCACACTACTGAAATTCTGACAGTCAGCGACCACAAGAATGTCAGGACCTTCATGACCACCAAGTTACTCAGTCAACGGCAGGCCCGATGGTCAGAGTTGCTGAGCCAATTCAACTTCCAGATAACGTACAGGCCGGGCACTCAGGCACAGAGGCCTAACGCGCTGAGTAGAAGACATGGTGACTACCGTTCAGACTCTACCAGCAAATAGGAAAAAGTGGCTTCAAGACCAAAAGTTAATCGCGGAAGTACGGGATAACCTGCATCTCTACTCGCTGGACGCCTCCGAAAATACCGATAAACTCATCACGCAAGCATACAAGACCAACGCACTAGCAAGGCAAGCGGTACAGTGTCTCATGAAGAAAGTATATCACCTAGAATCTGTTTGACATGCCAAGGTTTTAAAACAGTGGGTTTTAGGTGCCAACAGCTGAGACTGGAAAAAGGATGCGTCTGTAGGAATCTATAGGTGCGGCTATAGGAAATCACATTGTCAAGTTTCAAGGTTCATTGCCCTAACATCTATCACAGCAACGATCTTCTTTTCCCCTGCTTCGCTATTGGCAGCCGACCTTGTTGTGCTCGGCGTTCGAGCTGTACTCATCGCATTGTCTACTGTCCTACTCGAACACGCATCGATGGTCTTCATCTGGGTATCAGGAGCCGAGCTTACTATGCATCGCCCTCGTTTTCGACAGCCACGGACCCACGCCATCACTTATCAGAGCAACCGTAGTTCAACCAAATTAAAGTCGCCGTCCCTTCAGTCCCTTGGCTATCTGCCTGTATGGGTTGCCAAAACAGCAACTTTTTTCATAGTTAGGCAGCTTGAATACACTTAACACATTCGCCCGCTTTTTCTGTTCCGGATTGTGGCTTTTATTGACTAGAAGGAAGGGGACGCAACTTCGCAGGCGGGCTCGACAGATATATATATAGCTACCCTGGAAGCCATCTCCGGCCCGCAGAGCATTATCCTCCATCTTTACCACTCACAAAAGGCTAATTTCGCCATTGCTTTGTCATTTGCGAACCGCTGATGCGGGCGTGCTCCGGCCTTCTCATACCCTGTGTCCTGTTCCCGTGTCCGCTTGTTAGGAATGAGTTGACCTAGCGGGCGACGAGGAGGGTCGAGCAGCAAGGCTCGTTCGAAGTCGATCAGCATTACGTCTTGAGTTTCGGGATTGAGTAGTATGTTCGCCGTACGCATATCCTCATGCACCACCCCTTCTTTGTGAATAGAATGTAGGGCTTGAAGTGTCCTAGCTTTCACCTGCTCTTTCCGACCATCTACGAGATTAACACCGTCTAGGCTGCAGCCTCCCCACGATAAAAACATCATATAGATAATGTAAACGCGGTGGTCGTAGTAGTACGTCCGATGGATAGACCGAAGGTCGATAGAGCCTAGGAAGACAGGTACGCTGTTCCCTTGAACGGGCCGGAGGCGCTCGTATACGGCAGACTCGTGCTCGAGGTCAGTAATAAATGACTGTACTGTTCCCTTGCAGACGAATGTGTAGCCGTACGCCAGCATGGTCACTCGAAATAGCACTCCGCGGGCGCCTTGCTCTCCCAGCTTGGTGACTCCGTCATCTAGTGACTGTTCGAGCTGCTGCGAGAGCTGCCGGAGCCACTCGTCATGTCGTACAGGATGAAGAGCGCGAGCATAGTTGTGCAACACATCGCTTTGTCTCGGGTGATGAAGTCTGACGTTGGGACAGCGGGGGTCCAGTGGTCCTCTGTTCACTAGGCCGAGCAGGCATTGCTGGGTACAATATCGCCGACGTTGTCCATCTGGTCTACTATCTCCCCGTGGCCGCTGTGCCAAAATGCGATTACTGCGCCGGACTTCTTGTCCAGGTGCCCGGCGTGCAGTGGGACTTGGCGTATCTGGTGGATTAGGTGCAGATTCGTCGTCAGATGACGAAGGCGATTTATGCCTCGGTGTGACGCGGGAAGGCACATCTGCTTCAGGTTGAAGTTGAAGCCTTGGCTTGCGTAAGATAATCGGCGATCGATCGCACTCGGAGTACGAAGTAGGCGCGTAATCCGAGGACGCATCGGGACTCTCTCTTTCATTTTCTCGGATAAAACGTATTGTGCTCTCGAAATCTTCCGCCCATGTTTTTAAACGCCCAATGACTTGTTGGCGTTCGTCTTGTCCGTGCTGTCGTCGTCGGTCCGGAAAGCCGAGAGCTAGCAGCCCGAATGCGAGATATTGGCCAACCGCCGCGCAGGACTGGATGTGGTTTGGGTGGGCAGCGACCTCGAATTCCGGTTCTGCTAGGTGGTAAAGCAGCGTCTCGGGCTCATCCCAATCGACTTTGAGAAAGACAATGGCCTCGCCGGTAGTGAGCAGGCCAAAGTCAAGGCCGCCTTGGATCATGTAGTGGTATGTCTGCGTGAGGGCGGCAGCCGTCAGCTTCTCGGCATGATACTCGAACTGTTTGTCGGGGTCGGCCGAAGTAGGGATCGTCTTTCGGTTGACGACTTCTTTATAGAGGTTCATCGGACGTAGCCCTCGACGGAGATGCGGCGGGGTCAACTTATGCGGTGGTTTGTATTCGCAGACGTAAATCATGGTACGCTCTGCCAAGGGTCCGTCGTCGGAGCGGTATACGCATATCTGGTCGGGTCGCAGCTGGTTACGATCGTATCTATGCGGGGTCTGGGGTGGCATCGAAGCAGCTGCTCGGGTAATGACCTCGTCGCCGGCTTCGCTAATGGCATTAGGATGGTTCTCAAAAACGATGCCGTCGCCGATGTCGAATATAGTTTGCACTTGATCCACCTTTTTGAGCTGATCCATAATAGCTTTGACCGGGTCTTCCACACTAAGGTGCAGGAAATGCTCCAATGTCTTCTCATCCTTAACTGTGCGCTGTGAAATACGGTCACCTAGACCAACTAGGAAGCTCCGGTTCTCGAAAACTCGGTGATCGGGAGGCAACGCGACGTAAAGCTGCCCAAAGATGGTCCTTTGTTGCTCCAGGAAATCCGTTCGAGGTTGGTGGGACACAACTTATTCCGTGGGTTGGTGATTGACCCTTTCGACGTGAGTACTTTGTCCTTCTCTACTTTGAGCTTAGTGAAGACAAGCTCGTGGCAACCTGCTATGTATTCATCCAGTGAAGTCGACCTTGTCTTTTCTCGTTCATCATCTTGGCCCTTTTCTGCCTTCTCGGCGCGTTGTCGTTCATCATCTTGGCCCTTTTCTGCCTTCTCGGCGCGTTGTCGTTCATCATCTCGGCCCTTTTCTGCCTTCTCGGCGCGTCGTTGCTCTTGCTCGGCACGTGCCTCAGCATCTCGCAGCCTCCTCTCTAGCTCTTCTATCTTATTAGATTCGTCCATTTTATCCAAAATCACAAGGGCATCATAGAAAAAAGCACTGGTGCATCATCGCTTGCAATACAATATGAAATATGGAAAATCCAAACAAATAAGTAGCCAAGGTCTGGCGCGCGACATGCAAAGCAAATGACGGCTTGTGGAGCCCGTTGTCAAGGGTAACTGTGGCACTTGCGCGCCAGCTGCGGCAATGCAACGCCTACGTTAGCAAGTGGCGTAAAGTCCATGCAGAGACAATGCCAGCCAATCTTTGTGACAAGGGCTCTTGTAGAGGGCCGAGGGGGCTTGGAACTTAGTCGTATTCAGTATAATAATATACTAAGGGTCTCAAGGGCCATGGTTTCCTCCCTTCCTTCGTCGGGAGAATTGCCCTTTATTTATACACGTACGGTACCTAGTACATTCTGTTGCCTTCTCCTCAGTTCTGTCTGTTGGCTGTAGGCCTGCATATGCCAGTTGGCCTTCTGACTTATTCGTACCCAATCTCGCGCAATCATTCTGTTGTGGGAGGCAGGTAATTGCAACGTTGTGTTTGCCGATAGATCCCCAAGTGCACGTATTGTCATCGTTCGGTAGTTTAAACAGTTCGTCATGTCTTTATCCAGCATCGCGATAGCCGCAGTCTGCTCCTTCGGTAGCGCGCAAACCCATCCCACGGTATGAGCTCTGCAACCACACCAGGCAAGCGGTGCAGGACACCATGTTGCTGCGACGTAGCTGCAGGCATACTTGGGGCATACTAAGCCAGCACAGGAAGCTAGTCAGCAATCGTTGGCATCGATCCGTTGAGCAGCGGCTGTGAAGATGAATACTTTATGGTACCGGTATATCTTCAGGCCCGACTAGATGGAAAAAAGGAACACAGCTGCGTCCTGACTTCAATCCATTCCATCACCTTTTCATAGGTCAATTCTATGACCGGACCCATTGATCTCACGCCACGTTATGATGGGACATATCGCCAGATCTGCTTAAAAGATGCTTTCCTGTGACTTATAAGACGGAGGAGATATGGCTGATTGCCTACTAAGTAAGGAATGCGCCTACTTACCAGGGGGATATGGTGGGTGTGATTGTCAGATTTTCAGAAGTAGTGTGATCTTGTCGCTGTATTGTGTCTGGCTCTCCTCGTTTTATCTTAAGGCATTTGTTGGATTTGGTGGTCTTTATGGGCGGCCTAAAAGAGCCTGTGAGGCCTAAGTGAGAAGATCACCACATTACTTAAGCAGAGTGGCGTACAGGGTGTGGCTAGGTTAGTGTGGCATATATAACCCACAGCTAAAAAAGCTATAACTAAAAAAAATGCCTTAAAATAAAACAAAAAAGCTAAAAATAATATAGCAACAAAATTATATTATTACTAAAAATTTAACAATTAAAAATTTTATTATTTGTTATATTTTATTTAAAGTAATTTAAAAATATTAAAATAATAAAATTGCTATAATATTAAATTAAACTACTATTATTTTTAAATTTTTAAACAATTTTTTTTGTAAAAAAAAAATTTTTAACAAAATTATTAGAAAAAAAAACTTTTAAAATATTTTTAATAAACGTTTTTGCGTAAATATTAAAACAAAAACTAAATAAGCTAATTTAAATATATTTAACTGTATAATATATAATAAATATTATTTAGTTGCGTTTTGCTAATATATTTTTTTAAATTTTTTTTTTAAAATTTAGCAAATAAATATTTAAGTCGAAAAAAAAGCAAAAATAAAAATAACTAGCAAAAAAAACGTTTAACAAGCAATAAAAAAAGCATAACGTTAAAACTAAAAAAAAAAAGTTAAATTTAAATATTTTGCTAAATATTAAATAAAAAATTAATTAATAAAACTTTTTATAGCATATATAGTAAATTTATTTTATATATTAAAAAAATTGCTAAGTTTTATATATTAAAAAATTACGCTATAATAAATTTTAAGTTAAATATTTATATATTTAATTAAAAATAATAATTTTTAAGTATAAAAAATATTAATTTAAAAAATATAATATTTGCTAAAAATAATATATTTTTTATATAAAGCTAAAAAAAAATCGATATTAAAATAACAAGCTTTAAAAACTTTATTATATACCGGTTACATAATATAGCATATTATTTAAATATAGCTATAAATTTAATATTTTGCAAGTTTTAAATCAATTAAAAATTTATTAAAATAATAAATTAAAATATAATTAATTAAAATATTAATAAAAAAAGCCTTTATATTTATTAATTTATATATATAAGCAATATATTATAAAATATTTATTTGCAAAAATTACTGAATAAAATTTTAATATACAGCAAAATATTTTAAATTTTTATATTAAAAAATTACGGTTTAAAATAAGTTTATACCGCTAGTATTAATAGCTTAAATATATAAAGCTAAAAATTTTTAAACAATTATTTTTTTATACCGAAAAAATAACGATTATTTTTTAATTAAATAATAAAATTTAAACAGCCGGATATATAGTATATAGCAAATTAAAAATTTGCTGCTATATAATATAAAATATTTGCTTAAAAATTATTAAAGCCAGAAATTAATTAATAATTAATTTTTATAAATTTAATAATTTTTTTAACTGTAATAAAAAGCTTTAAAAAATTATATTTATTATAAATCGATATTTTAAATATATTTAAAATTATTTTATTAATAATAAATATGCTAGTATTATTTAAAAAAATTTTAAAAATTGCATTAAATATATTAACTTTTATTTTAAAGCTAATAAAAAATAATAAAGTGCAATAATAAAATATTAAACATTAAACAAAATATTTTAAAGCTTGCTAATTATTTTTACTGCATTTATAGCATTAAAATAAAGCTTTTTTTTATACACATAAAATTTTAACAATAACGCTAAAAAAATAAAAGCTATTATTAAATATTAACCAAGCTTAATAAAAAAACAATTATAAGCTTTCGATTTTTTTATAGTAAAAAATAATATAAATAGCAATATATTTATATAACCGTACGCTAAAAAAATAAACAAATAGCAAGTTTTTTATAAAAAATTTTATTTATATTTTAATAATTTAAAAAGCATAATTAATTATAAGCAAAAATTATTTATAGCATATTTACGGGTATATAACTATATAGCGGTTGCTGTAATTATTAAAGCTAAATTACAAAAAAAAAAGCGCCAAAAATTTAATTTAAAAGTTAAAATAAAATATTTAATAAGCTATTAATTTATTAATATATATTAAATTTAGTTACTTTAAAAAAATCGAGTTATTATTATTAAAAATATTATTTTTAACAAAAACAAATTTTTTAGTAAAAATAAAAACAAATTTTAAAATAATTTTTTTGAAGAAAGCCGAAAAAAATACGAAACATTGCTAAATAAAATAAATTATTAAACAGCCGCTAAAATAAATAAAAAAATAATAAACTTTTTAATATAGTGTTTAAAAATGCGGCCGAAAATATCGACAAAGCTAAAAACAAAAAAAATTTAAGCAAAAATAAGCTTATAAACTAAAATTAAAAAAAGCTTAATAAAAATAATTATTTAATAACAAATTTAATTTTTAAGCAACAAATATTAACGCTACCAAAGTTTTTAAAAATAATATTGCTAAATTTAATTATAACTAGTTTAAAATCGTTAAATTTAAACTTAAAAAGCAATTTTTCCAAATTTATAGCATTAAATTATTTTAATTTAGCATTTATAAATTTTTTTTAAATAAATAATTTGCTTTAATGCAGCAAAATTATATAAAAATATGCTAATTAACAAAAAAACTATATTAAAAGCTAAGCGTAATAAACTATTAAAAGTTTTTAAAAATTTTTACAGTAATTAATTATACCTATTAAATTTTATTAAAAACTTTACTGCTAAAAAAAAAAAAGCTTTTAATAAAGCTTATTATATATTTTATAATTAATTATAGCTATTAAATTTTGAACACTTTATTAGTAAAAAAAAAAAAAAAGCCTTTAAGCTAGCTAAAAAACACTTAAAAGCTCGAAAAAAAAAATTACAACAGTAAAACACGGCTATTAAATTTTAAATACTTTATTAATAAAAAAAAAACTTTTAAGCTAGCTAATAAGCATTTAAAAACTCGAAAAAATAACAAGCATATATATTAAAAAAAAATTTTAAATATACTAATAAATATTTAAAAGCTTATTTATTTAAATTTTTTTTTAAAAAAAATATATAAACAAAACTTATTATTGCCGCTAAAATAACATCGCGAGATTAAAACTTATTTATTAAAAAATTATTTTCGAAAAATTAAATATATTTATTTATAAACCTATAAAAAAAATAAAAACTTGGGAAAAATTATTTAAAAGTTTGTTATAAAAAAAGCTTACTTTAAATTAAAACATTTATACTAGCATTTTAGCGGGTAAATTTTTTAAAACGTTAATAGCTATAGCAGCTAAGTTTAACTTTAAACTAAAGCAATATAACGCTATAAATGCTTGGTTAATGTTAAATTAAACAAAAAAATTTATATGCAAATGCCACCTAGTTATTAAAAGCTAAACATTATTTTTAAGTTATTATAAGTTTTATACGGGCTATAAAAATTGCTTTTACTATAGCAAAAAAAGCTTTTTAAATTATTATAAAAAATAAGTTTTTTACCGATATTTTACAAACTTTGTTATTATTTTTATTAAAAAGTGTTATTATTTATATATGTTAACGATATTATATTAACATACGATAAAAAAAGCTAAAAAATAGCTAATAAAATAATCGTTAGCCTAAAATAACAATATAACTTAACCGGTAAAAATAATTTACAATAATTTTTAAAAGTAAAAATAATTTAAAATTAAGCTAAACGGCTGTTATAGCTTTTTTAAGCTTTATATATTAAACAAATTGCTAAAATGCAAAATATTACGTTTATTATTTATACAAGCATGTTAATGCAAGCGGAAAAGCTTTTTTTATATAAAAAAAAGCGTTACTAAAAAATATTTACCGGTACTAGCAAAAAACCGGCTTTATTTTATACGCTGCAATAGTTATACACTTAAATATAGCGTTTAAAGCTTTAAAATTAGCTTAATTTAATTATAACTTTTTTTAAGCATTATAAAGCAGCTAATAAGCTTTTTATTTATTTATTATTTATTTAAAAATATATATTGCAATTTAAAAATAAAAATAATTTTATAATAGCTAGCGATATTTTTTTTGCAAATAATATACTAAATAAAAAAAGCTTTTAAGTTTATATTATAAAACTTTTTAAAAATATTATTAAATAGCAATTAAATAAATAAAATATAGTTATTATTTTTATTACTAAAGTTAAATTTTTTGCTTTAATATAAGCAGCTAAAAAAGCTATATATATAAATTAATTTATTAACGAGCTAAAAATTACGTTAAAAAATTAATATATTTAAATATTATATAATAATTAGCAAATTATAAGCTTAATTATAAAAAAATTTTTTTTTGTTATATATTAAACTATGTTATATTAATATTTATAACTATTAATTAAGCTAAAAAGTTAAAAATAAAACTATTTTAATAAAATATATATTTATTAACGATATAATTATTAACAGGTTAATAAAAGCTTTACTAGCATAAAAATAAAATATATTTTTTAACCAGCTTAAATTAACTAAGCTGCTAAAAAATATTAAAACAGCTTTAAATTTATTTTTACTTTTAAACAAGTTTAAAAGCAAATGAATTAGCGAAAGTTTTTTTAAATAAATATTTAAAATATAATAATTAAAAAATAAATTAATAATTATAAAATATAAGTTTAATATAAAAGCTATAAAAAATAAAAATAAAAAACTTTTTAATTGTTTAAAAATTATTTAAACCGAAAAAAACTTTTAAATTAACCACTTTAAAAAGCTATAAATTAATTATTTTAAAAAGCTATAAATTAATTATTTTAAAAAATTACGAGCTTATTAACTAAATAACCAAAGCTTATTTTTTTTTTTTTTTTAACCCCGGCTAAATTTAAAAAAATGCGAACCGGAGTTTGCAATGCTTAAATGCGCGCTTAAAGCGCATTAATAACAAAAATGTTGCGCAAAGCGCAAACAACACAATAAATATAAACGGGTTTATTATTTATTAGCTAGCTAATATACAATGCAGTTATAATAAATAAATATATTAATAAAAGCTTATAAAAATATTTTAAAATATATTGTTAATAATAATTTTTATTTTTTATAGTTTTAAAATACTTGTTAATAAAGCAGCTTTAAAAAACGTTTTAGCAAAAATAAAGCTTTTGTTTTTAAACTTTTAAAAAAAAATTAGTTAGCCGCAGCAGCGAAAGCGAGCATATAAGCTACCTGCTAAAGCAAAAGCTAAAAATAAAGCAACAGCAAAAGCGGCAGCAAAAGCGGCAGCACGCAATAAAAACACCGGCAGCGGTACAAGCAATATAATAATTATTTGCTTAAAAATAATAATAAAAATACTAAGCAAATTTAGCAAAAAATTATTTAGCAAAATATAGCATTAATAGTAATAACGCTAAAGCCCGTTTTTTGCAAAAATATAACAAAAGCAGCAAAAATGCAAGCAACTAAAACGCAAACAAACAAAGCGCAAATAAAAAGCTTAACTATAATTAAACATAAACACAAACGTAATAACAAGCAAGCTAAAATATTTTTGTTGCTAAAAAATAAATTAAATAAATTAACAAATATATTAATACTATATTATATATTTTTATAAATAACATTTATAAAAAAAGCGCGCGCAATATAATAATAATAGCAATATATATAATTTAAATATGTTATTTTAAATTAACAATTTTTATAATTAAATATAAAAAGCTTTAAATCGTAAAATTATTATACTAAAAATAAATATTTTTATAGTTTAATTATTATTAAATTAGCATCGATTTTTTTTTGCGCATTTTGTAAAAATATATATACTTAAGCAAAATTTTAAATATTTATAAAAACAATATTGTTAAAATTAAAAAATAGCAAATAAGCAAGCTTTTTATATATATTTATATAAATTTATATTTGCTGCTGCAAAATATATTTACTAAGTTATATAGCAACAAGCTATAAATATTACTTACGCGCTTTATATATATACGTATATAAAGCGCTATTATTTTTAGCGCATTATAATAATATTAATATATTACTTATATATATATATATATAAAACGCTTTAAAAATAATTACGTTATATTTAAGTTAATTTATTAAAGTAATTTTATTTAACAAAGTGTGTTAAATTTAATAGTTTTTATAAGCGGCTTAAAAAAGCTTATAAAGCTTAAATAAAAAAATCACTATATTATTTAAGCAAAGTAGTATATAAGGTGTAGCTAGGTTAATGTGGCATATATAACCCGCACCTAAAAAAGCTATAACTAAAAAAAATGCCTTAAAATAAAACAAAAAAGCCAGAGATAATATAGCGACGAGATTATATTACTACTGAAAATTTAACAGCATTTTTTTTAGTTATAGCTTTTTTAAGTATAGGTTATATATGTTACGCTAACCTATTTACACCTTGTATGCTATTTTGTTTAAATAATATAGTGATTTTTTTACTTAAGCTTTATAAGTTTTTTAAGTCGCTTATAAAAACCATTAAATTTAATATATATACGTTATATTAATTTAATTACACTTTATAAGCTATTTTATTTATATAATATAATAATTTTTTTATTTAAGCTTTATAAGCTTTTTTAAATCGCTTATATAAATTACCAAATTTAATATATTTTTTTAGGTAAAATTATTTTAATAAATTAATTTAAATATAATATAATTATGTTTAAAACGTGGTGCATATGTATATATAAATAGCGTATTAATATTATTATAATGCGCTGTAAATAATAGCGCTTTATATATATATATATATATAAAACGCATAAATAATATTTATAATTTATTGCTATATAATTTAATAAATATATGTTGTAGCAATAAATATAAATTTATATAAATATATATAAAAAATTTATTTATTTACTATTTTTTATTTTTAATAATATTATTTTTATAAATATTTAAAATTTTGCTTAAATATATATATTTTTATAAAATGCGCAAAAAAAATTAATATTAATTTAATAATAATTAAACTATAAAAATATTTATTTTTAATATAATAATTTTACGGTTTAAAATTTTCCATATTTAATTGCAAAAATTGCTAATTTAAAATAACATGTTTAAATTATATATATTATTGCTGCTATTATATTATACGCGTTTATTTTATAAATATTATTTATAAAAATTTATAATATAATATTAATATATTTGCTAGCTTAATTAATTTATTTTTTAGCAATAAATTTTTTTTAGCTTGTTTATTATTTCGTTTTTGCTTACGCTTAATTGTAATTAAGTTTTTTGCTTAAATTTTATTTGCTTATGTTTTAACTATTTATATTTTTGCTGCTTTTATTATATTTTTATATAAAATATACTTTAGCATTAACATTATTAGTGTTATATTTTACTAAATAATTTTTTGTTAAATTTGCTTAATATTTTTTTTATTGCTTTAAAACAAATAATTATTATATTATTTTTATTGCTGCTAATGCTTTTGTTATGTGCTGCCGCTATTAATATTGTTTTTACTTTTATTTTATTTTTAGTTTTTGTTTTAGCAAATAGCTTGCATGTGTATTTTTGCTGTTATAGCTAACTAATTTTTTTAAAAATTTAAAAAAAAAACATTTTACTTTTGCTATATATAAAACGTTTTTTAAAGCTATTTTATTAGCAAATATTTTAAAATTATAAAAAATAAAAATTGCAATTAATAATATATTTTAAAATATTTTTATAAGTTTTTATAAATATGTTTATTTATTATATTTGCGTTATATATTAGCCAGCTAATAAATAATAAACTTATTAATATTTGTTATGCTGCTTGTTTTTTATCCGACGCTTTTGTTGCTAATGCGTTTTAAATGCATATTTAAGCACTATAAATTACGGTTTCCATACTTTTAAACTTAGCTAAAATAAACAAAAAAAAACTAAGTTTTAATTATTTAATTAATAAATTTATAGCTTTTAAAATAATTAATTTATAGCTTTTTAAAATAATTAATTTATAATTTTTTAAAATAGTTAATTTAAAAGTTTTTTTTAATTTAGATAATTTTTAAGCAATTAAAAAAAAATTTATTTTTGCTTTTTATAATTTTTATATTAAATTTATAACTTATAATTTTTTATTTATTTTTTAATTATTATATTTTAAATATTTATTTAAAAAACTTTTTGTTAATTAAAAATATATTTTGTTTTTGCGTTAATAAAAATTTTGTTAATTTAATAGCAATTATATTGTTAATAAATATATATTTTATTAAAACAATTTTATTTTTAATTTTTTAGCGTAGCTAATAATTATTAATATTAACGTAATATAATTTAAAATATAGCAAAACTATTTTTTTAATAATTAGGCTTATAATTTGCTAGTTATTATATAATATTTAAATATGCTATTTTTTAACGTAATTTTTAGCTTATTAATAAATTAATTTATATATATAGTTTTTTTAGCTATTTATATTAAAGCAAAAAGTTTACCTTTAATAATAAAAATAATAACTATATTTTATTTGTTTAATTGTTATTTAATAATATTTTTAAAAAGTTTTATAACGTAAACTTAAAAGCTTTTTTTATTTAGTATATTATTTACAAAGAAAATATCGCTAGCTATTAAAAAATTATTTTTATTTTTAAATTATAATATATATTTTTAAATAAGTTATAAATAAATAAATAAACAATTTGTTAACCGCTTTATAATGCTTAAAAAATTATAATTAAATTAAGTTAATTTTAAAGCTTTAAACAGTATATTTAAATATATAATTATTGCAGTATATAAAATAAAGCCGGTTTTTTATTAATATTAATAATTGCTTTTTAATAACGCTTTTTTTTATATAAAAAAAGCTTTGTTATTTGCATTAACATGTTTAAATAAATAATAAAAATAATATTTTGCATTTTAGCGATTTTTTTAATATATAAAGCTTAAAAAAGCTATAACAGCCGTTTAGCTTAGTTTTAAATTATTTTTACCGGTTAAGTTATATTGTTATTCAAGGCTAACGATTATTTTATTGGCTATTTTTTAGCTTTTTTTATCGTATGTTAATATAATATCGTTAATATATATAAATAATAGCATTTTTTAACGGAAATAACAGTAAAATTTATATAATATCGATAACAAACCTATTTTTTACAATAAATTAAAAAGCTTTTTTTGCTATAATAAAAGCAATTTATATAATTTATATAAAGCTTGTAATAATTTAAAAATAATATTTAACTTTTAATAATTAAATAACATTTATATATAAATTTTTTTGTTTAATTTAGCGTTAATAAAAATATTTATAGCGTTATATTGCTCGAATTTAAAGTTAAATTTAGCTGCTATAATTATTAACGTTTTAAAAAATTTATTTGCTAAAGTGCTAATATAAATGTTTTTTTTGTTATTAAACTATTAATTTTTTTATATTATTAGCTAGGCTTTATTTTTATTATAATATTTATACTTATTAAATTTATATATATAAACTTATATATAATTTAAAATAAGTTTTTTTATAACAAACTTTTAAATTATTTTTTTAAATTTTTATTTTTTTATAGCTTTATAAATAAATATATTTAGCTTTTTAAAAAAAAATTTTTAATAAATAAATTTTAAGCTTGCAATATTATTTTAACAGCAATAATAAATTTTGTTTATATATATATATATATTTTTTAAAAAAATTTAAGTAAATAAACTTTTAAATATTTGTTAATATATTTAAAAGCTTTTTTTTAACGTATGTATTTATTATTTTTTTAAACTTTTAAAAGCGGGTTAAGTAATTTAAACGCTTTTTTCTTTAATAAAATGTTTAAAAATTAATAGCTATAATTAGTTATAAAATATATAATAAATTTTATTAAAGGTGTTTTTTTTGCTATAAAGTTTTAACAAAAGTTAATAGCTATAATTAATTGCTATAAAGATTTTTAAAAGCTTTTAATAATTTATTTTCTTTAATTTTTAAAATTTAATTTTTATTATTTAATATATTTTTATATAATTTTGCAGCAATAAAAATATTATTTATTTAAAAAAAATTTATAAATATTAAATTAAAGTAATTTAATATTTTAAGTTTAAATTTAATAATATTACTTTTAATAATTTTAATAAAGTTGGCATTTATAATTTAAAAATTAAGTTTATTATTAAATAATTGCTTTTATTAAGCTTTTTTTAATTTTAGTTTATGAACTTGTTTTTGCTTAAATTTTTTTTGTTTTTAGCTTTGTTAATATTTTTAGCTACGTTTGTAAATATTATATTAAACGGCTTATTATTTTTTTATTTTTAAGTAATTTTTATTTTATTTTAACGGATATTTTATAATTTATTTTATTTAATAACGCGTTATATTTTTTTAAAGTAATTAAATTTAATAATTGTTAATAAATTATTAATTTATTAAATCTTTTATTTAAATTTTTAAGTCGAGCTTTTACCGTTTTTTTTATAATTTAATTTTAATAATTATAGCAAACGTTATATAGCTATATATTAACAAATATGGTATAAATAATTTTTTTTATAATTAATTATATTTTATAAATCATTAAAATATTAATAAAATATTTTATAAAAAACTTGCTTTTTATTTATGTTTTTAAGCGTATAATTATATAAATAACTTGCTATTTATATTATTTTTAGCTATAAAAAGTTAAAGATTTATAGTCGTTTTTTATCGAGTTTGCTTAAAATTTAATAATAGCTTTTATTTTTTTAGCGCTTTTATTAAAGATTTATATATATATATTTATATATATATATATATATATATATATATATATATATATATATAAAGCTTTATTTTTATGCCGTAAATATAATAAAAATAATTAGCAAACTTTAAAATAATTTGTTTAGTGCTTAATATTTTATTATTGCATTTTATTATTTTTATTTTAGCTTTAAAATTAACATCGATATATTTAATATAATTTTTTAAAAAAATTTAAATAATGCTAGCATATTTATTATTAATATAATAATTTTAAATATATTTAAAATATCGGTTTATAATAAACATAAGTTTTTAAAAAAATTTATTATTATTAAAAAAATTACTAAATTTATAAAAATTAATTGTTAATTAATTTCCGGCTTTAATAATTTTTAAACAAACATTTTATATTATATAGCGGCAAATTTTTAATTTTTTATATATTATATATCCGGCTATTTAAATTTTATTTCTAAATAAAAAACAATTATTTTTTTTTTAGTATAAAAGATAGCAATTTAAACAGTTTTAGCTTTATATATTTAAACCGCTAATATTAACTGTATAAATTTACTTTAAATTTCGATTATTTAATATAAAAACTTAAAAAATTCCGTTATATATAAAAAGTTTGTTTAATAATTTTTATAAATAAATAGTTTATAATATATTATTTATATGTATAAATTAATAAATATACAAAAACTTTTATTAATGTTTTAATTAATTAAATTTTAGCTTATTATTTTAATAAACTTTTAATTTATTTAAAATTTGTAAAAATATTAAATTTATAGCTATATTTAAGCAATATATTATATTATATAATCGTGTTACGAATACGTGTTGGTACAAAGGTAAACTAGGTGGCGGCCCAATATTTCCTTTTCTTTCCCCGCATTTGTTCCCTTTTGCGCACTCGTGTTTCTTTTTTATCACGTAACTACTCACCTAGCTCACCAAGCCCGCAGTAATCCATAGCTTACCAAACTTACAGTGATCTATAGCTCACCAAGCTTACAGTAATCCATAGTTTACCAAGCTTACAATAATTTATAGCTCATCAAATTTGCGGTAATCCAAGCAATTACCACATTTCCTATGTTTATATAATCGTACATTTCCAATATCTAGTCACTCGTTATTTTTGCTTTTTAGCTATTAACTTAAAATTGCTAAGCATTAATATATTTATTACTCCAACACTTAATAATATTTTTTGTTGCACAGTAATAAAAATACGATAAACTTTTTTAACGGACATTTGCTAATTTTTATACTGTTACCTGCAAATTAAAAACCCCTAACAAGTTTATTATATTGTTATATAATAAGTTTATTACACTTTAATAGCTTTTTAATCAGTAAAAATTAGTATTGTTATAAATACCGGTATTAAAAAACAAAACCAAAAAAAGTATTAAAAAAAAATATATTTTATTAATACCTAAAAGTAAATAAAAACAAACTAAAAACTTCAAACTTTTTTAAAAAATAAAAATAAATTAATTAACCAGATTATAAGCCTGAAAACACAAAATTAAGCCCAAAAAAAAACAATTAAAAACACAATTATAATATAAACTAAAAGCAGCAATAAAACAAATTTAAGCAGCAAAAACAAAGTTTAAAAAACTTTAAGTAATTTTATAAACAAAAAAAAAAAACAGTAATATTTAAACTATTTACACTAGCACCGTTAACTTTAAAGCTTACAACACTTATTTTTTTTTTTTAGCACTTAAAGTTACTATACCTGTTTTACCGCCGTTTTTTCTACAAGTAACCCTAAAAATATCAACTATATTATTAGCAAATTGAAATATAACTCCGCTAATAACACAAAAAATTCCAACGATACCACAAGCTAGCCAAGCTATACAAAAACTAGTTACCTAAACTACAGTAATTATATTATTAATTTCAAAACTAGTAGCTTAATAACCGGCACTCTAAACACTTAAACTAACTACAACAAACACGTTAACACTAAAAAAAGCTATACAAATGGCCTAAAAAAACAATAATATATTACTTTTACCATTTTTACTATTATTAAAATCAGCAACAATATTAAAACTGCTTAACACAAAAAGATTTAAGCTTACGGCTTTTAAACCGTATAATAAATTTACTAATATAAATGCGTTTTTAATTTATGCGCAACTTTACTTAAAATAATATTTATTTTTGATCACAAAAAATAACTAAAAAATAATAGCTATATCGCAATTTTTGGCAAAAAAAATATTTAAATAGTTTAAGCCAATTTTTAAAAATTTTTAAAGGCCAATAGTAAAAAAAACCTTAAAAAAAAAACAAAGAAATTTTTTGCGGATTATAACAAATTCGAAAAACATATAAAAGCATTATTTAAAAATATTAAAAAAGCAAAATATGCTAAAAAGCAGCTATATTAATTTAAGCAAAAAATATAAGCATTAAAATATGCTGTAAAGTTTAAACGACTAGCAGCAATTTTAAAACTACTAAAGTTAGCTTTATTTTATTTATTTTATAAAAAACTTAAAATATAAATATAAAACAAATTATTTAAAATAAATAAACTAAATAAACTTGAAAAATATATCGATATAGCGATTATAATCGATAAAAAATCTTTTAATCGGTATTTTAAAAAAAAAAAAACCTCAAAAAAAACTAAAAGTTTTTAAGACAGCAAAAAGTAAAAAACAAAAAAAGTAAGCGTAATTTAACAGCAATTTTTCAGAAATATATTACAAATTAAATATTTCAACTGTAGCAAAAAAAAATATTTCAAAAAAAATTGCCGGTTTAATAAAAAACCAAACGGTTAAAAAAAATACCAAAAAAAAAAAATTTTTTAACTTAAAAAAAAAGCAAAAATTATAGCAGTCCAAAGTAATAATAAACAATTAAAAAGCAAAAAAAAAAAAAAACCTTTTCAAAAGCTAAATATAGCGTCGCAATTATTTATTAAAACAATAATTTTACACCAAAACAAAATAAATGCTTTATTTACAACAGTTTAAAAAATAAAGCATGCAAATATTATTTAAAAATGCATTAATCATTGAGATAAATTAAGCGAAAATATATTTGTTACAAAAACAAAAACTGCAAATTACATTTAAAAAAAGCTATTTTTATACTGCGCTAAAATAAAGCTACCTACAAACTTTTATATTAGTTATTTTATAAAAAATACAATTGTTTATAGCATTAACAAGCAAAAAATAACGCTGGATTTAATTTAGCGAACAATTTAAACGAAAATATCAAAAAAAAAAGCTTATGCAATTATAACAAAAAACTTTTTTATAAAGTACTACCAAAAATATATTTAATATATATAGGCACTAATTAAAACAAAGAAGCTATAGCGCTAAAATGTATATATTATATAGCGGTTATTTATAAACTATATAAACAAACGTTTATACTTTTACCAAAGCATAAACAAAAAATCGGTAAATATAAGCTATATTACTATATTTATAATACTTTACAAAATTTAAAAAATAATTTATAAGCATGCAAAAAACACCTTTACACCTAAATTAGTTAAAAAGCAACTATCTGTAAATATTTATGCTATAAAAAAACTTATTGTAAAATTTACTAAAAAAGTGCAAAACTACAAAAAATATTATTTATAAAAAACCTAAAAAGCAAAAATAAAAACGAAAAACTATTTATAAACGATTTAAAACCGTTAAAGCAAAAATCTTAAAATATATTATGCTTAATCGAAAAAAAAAATGGTATTAATGCATAAATAACTACTGCAAAAAGCATGCAGTCAAAAAACAAATTAAGTTCTCGTTAAAAAAGCAACAAATAACCACAAAAACTAAAACTTTATAAAAAATCTAATATAAAAAAAAAAAACTAACTAAAAATTCCGGTTAAAATTAATAAAAAACGGTACAACATATTAATTAATTCCAAAGCACAAGTTAACATTATATCCCTTAAAATTGCAAAACAAAATTAAATTTTTTAAAAATATAAAACGAAATTTTATAAAATTACTACATTTAATAAAAGCAGTTTTAATTACAATAACGGTTAAATACTCAAAAAAACTAAACCTCTCGTTATATTTATACAAAAATACAAAAAATAAATTATATTAAATATTGCTAACATTTTTAATTACGATATTATTTTAAAAATATTATGGTTAAAATTCAGCGACCCAGTTATCCGATAAAAATTTAAAAAAATCACATAGAAAAAAATAAAACAAGCAAAAATAATAAAAAAAAACAATAAAACATATTATAAATAAAATCCCAAAAAAATATACAAAATTTAAAAATTTGTTTTTAAAAAAAAAAAGAAAAAACTACCAAAATATAGTCTTTAAAACTATAAAATACCTATTAAAAAAAACGAAAATTTACTTTTTACAAAATTTACCACATAAACCCACAAAAAGCTAAAGCACTACAAAAATACCTTAATAAAAATTTAGCAAAAAGGTTTATTTGGAAATTAATATTACCAGCTAAATACCTAGTGATAATAGTACTAAAAATTAAAAACAATAAACTTTAACTAAATAAAAATAAAAACTTAAAATTTCAGGTAATAGCAAACTATTAACTACTAAACGACGCTACTATACCAAATAAACACCTTTTTACACTAATATTAACAATAAAAAAAAACATTAATAAAACAAAATAATATACCACAATAAATATACCAAATAAATACTATGCAATCCACATAGCAAAAAAAAAAAAATAAAAAACAGCAATACAAACAATTTATAGATCTTATAAATATTTTGTTATACTAAAGAAATTACAAAACGCACCGGCCAGCTTTTAATAAATAATAATAACAATACTTAAAAAATTTATCAACAAATTTGTATTTATATATTTAAACAATATTTTAATTTATTTTAACACTTTAAAAAAATACAAAAAATATATAAAATTAGTACTAAAAGCATTTTAAAACGCAAAACTACGATTAAACACCAAAAAATGCAAATAGCACACATAAAAAATTAATTTTTTAAAGTATACAATTACCCCAAAACAAATTTAAATATAACAATCCAAAATTAAAACAGTACGCAACTAAAAAATTTTTAACCCAGCTACGGTTACAAACATACAACAAGCGTTAAAATTTTTAAATTATATCCGATCACTTATCAAAAACTTTAGTAAACTCGCTTAAAAACTTACCCGATATACAACAAAAAAATTTAAAAAAAAACGTTTTTTATATTAAAAAAAACCCGAAAAATATTTAAACAATTAAAATTCCGAATAACATTTAATCTAGTAGTTAAATTACTTAATCCACTTAAAAAAAAACGATTAAAAACAAATGCATTAAACGGAATAATTGCTAAAATATTTAAGCAATTAAAAAAAAATGGAAAATAGCACCCAGTAGCTTATTACTTGAGAGCATTAAAAAATGCAGCACTACGATATTTAATTTACGATAAAAAACTTCTGGCAATTATTATAGCACTTAAAAAATAAAAACTTTTTTTTACAAAAATAATAAAACCTATTAAAATTTATTCGGATCACAAAAACCTAATTCAATTTATAACAACTTAAAAAATCAATAAACAACACAAAAATTAATTAATTTTTTTTTCCAATTTAATTTTAAAATATATTATATCAAATGAAAAAAAAACATTTAAGCAAACATTTTTAGCAAACGCGAAATAAAAAAATTTAAAATACTTAAACAAAACATTTAAATATTACATTTATAAAAAAATAGAAATTTAAAACTTAACATAATTTTTAAAAACTTATTAGCAAAATAATCTAAACAAATTTAACAATAGTACAATTAGCAAAAACGGGCTAAAATATAACACCTAAAAAAATATAATTATAACAATTTAACTTACTATAAAAAAATCTATTTACTAGTAAAATTATGCCGTAACTTTATCAGAAAATTTTATAAGCATTTTTTGTATAAATATTAAAAAGTAGCTAAAACAATACAAAAGCTATAAAAAGAATATCACTTTTTAAAAATAAAAAAAACTGTTAAAAATATTATTAAAAAATATAATATTTGCGCTAAGGCTAAGTTCGCACGACATAAACTATATAAACTACTTTAACTAACACAAATACCCGATTAAATATAGCACACTATCGCTTGGAATTTTATTACTAAACTATTTTTATTAACAAACCTAGTAACAAAAGTATAATACAATGCAATATAAATTATTGTAAACCGATTTACAAAATATGCGTATTTTTTATCTTTTAAAACCGACGCAACTGCAAAACAATTTACGTATGCTTTTATTCGACAATATTTTAATAAGCATAAAATATTAAACAAAGTTATTTTTAACCGAAATAAATTATTTATATTAAAGTTTGAAAATAGTTTTTTTAAACAAATAAAAGTAAAACTTAAACTTTTAACTATATATTACCTTTAAACAAATAAATAAACGAAAAAACTAAATTAAACACTTAAACAATATTTTTGGAGCTATATTAATTATTAGCAAAACAATTAAGTAAAACTTTTGCTTACAGCATAAATTATATACAATATATCTGTTAATAAAAAAATAAACATGTTTTTGCATAAAGCAATATATAATAAACAAGCAAAAATTAAAAAACCAAAAAAATTAATTAGAAAAATACCGACTATTTTAGTTATAGCCTTTAAAGCCAAAATAATTGCAACTAAAATTAAAACAATTTAAATTAAATTATAAACCTAATTTTAATTTCTGCAACAATAGATAGCAAAATATTACAACAAAAAAAAAACTGAAAAACCAGTTTTAGCAAAAAAAAACAAAGTTTATTTGCTACAACAAAAACAAAATATTATATCAAAAATATTACAAATTAAAACAAAGCAACCAAGCAACAAATTAAATTTTAAAAAACTTAGCCCTTTTAAAATTAAAAAAATTATTTTACCAACCAACTATTAACTATTATTACTAAAAACAATGCAAATTTACCCAGTTTTTCACATTTTTTTACTTAAATTAGCGCTAAACAATACATTTTTTAAAACACAAATTAAAGTCAAAACGGATTAAAACATATATAAAATCGAAAAAATACTGGATTTACGTCAAAATAGCAAAAAAATTAAATATTTAATAAAATAAAAAAAAATACCTATATGCAAATAATACATAAAAACCTACAAAACACTTAAAAAATGCCGCAATAGTTATAAATTAGTTTTATTAACAACATTTTAATCGGCTAAAGTTTGCAAAAAAAAGTCGATTTTAAAAAAAACACTTAAAAAGTCTTAATTAAAATTTACTAAAGTAGCTTGCGCCGCTTGCACTCTTTTTTTTTTTTTTTTTTTTTTTTTACTTAAAAATTTCTGTTTTTTTTTAATATGCTCCAGCTTATTCAGCTTATTTAAAAATTAAAGTTTTCGCTAAACTATTTGTATATTTTTTGTTTTTAAAAATTGTTTTTGCGCCTGTAAACGCGCCAATTTATTTAACACGGACTAAAAACTATTTTGCGCACGCTTCAACTCGTTTTGCACAAAAAAAAATCGTTGCTTTGCTTGTTTTTTTTTATTTTCAAGTTAACAGTGTTTAAATATTATATTGTTTACAGTATTTATTGGAACTTTTAAACCATTATAAAAATAACTAGCACGGATATATTTTATACAACAAAAAACGCCTTTTAATATTTTGCATATTAATAATTAATCGAAGCAACAAAAGCAAAATATAGTTTTATAACCAAATTAATTAATAAAAAAAGCAAAAGCAAGTTTTTGCTTAGTTTTAGTTAAACAGTTAGCTTTTTTAATACGGCCAAACATTTTAAAAAAAATAATAATAGAAAAAAGTTATTTACGGAAAAAAAAATTATTAAAACAACAATTTTAGAAAAACAAAAATATTATTACAAATATGTGTTGGTACAAAGGTAAACTAAATGGCAGCTT
This sequence comes from Xylaria venustula, assembly GCA_022578775.1. Taxonomy (NCBI): domain Eukaryota; kingdom Fungi; phylum Ascomycota; class Sordariomycetes; order Xylariales; family Xylariaceae; genus Xylaria; species Xylaria venustula. Next base: position 125,943 of record MU389346.1, on the reverse strand, counting down.
AATATTTTTTTTTTTTTTTCGCACTTGTTTTTTTTTGCGCACCTATATTTTTCTTTTATCACGTAACTATTTACCTGGCTTACCAAGCCTGCAGTAATTTATACCTTACCAGACTTACAATAATCCATAGCTTACCAAGCTTACGGTAATCTATAGCTTACCAAGCTTACAATAATCTATAGCTTACTAAGCTTACAATAATCCATAGCTTACCAAGCTTGCGGTAATCCAAACAATTACCACATTTTCTATATCTATATAATCGTACATTTCTAGTATTTAGTTACTCGTTATTTTTGCTTTTCAGCTATCAACTTAAAATCGCTAAGCACTAATACATTTATTATTTCGACACTTAGTAATACTTTTTGTTGCACAGTAATAAAAGTACGATAAACCTCCTTAACGAACACCCGCTAATTTCCATACTGTTACCTGCAAATCAAAAACCCTCGACAAGTTTATTATATTGTTATATAATAAATCCGTTACAAATCGGTATAAAATAAAGCTTTTAAAGTTTATTAATTTATTATTAATTTTTCTTTAACTTTATATAAAAATTATATTATTTTTAGTAAATATTATATTTAAAAATTATTGTTTTTAATTAAATATATAAATATTTAACTTTAAATTTATTATAGCGCAATTTTTTAAAATATAAAATTTAGCGATTTTTTTAATTTATAAAATAAACTTGCTATATATACTATAAAAGATTTTATTAATTAATATTTTAGTTAATGTTTAATAAAAATTTTAAATTTTTTTTTTTTTAACGTTAAGTTTTTTTTACCGCTTGTTAAACGTTTTTTTTTTATAAGCTATTTTTATTTTTGCTTTTTTTTTTCACTTAAATATTTATTTGCTAAATTTTAAAATAAAGCTTTAAAAAATACCAGTAAAGCGCAACTAAATAATATTTGTTATATATTATACAGTTAAATATATTTAAATTTGCTTGTTTAGTTTTTATTTTAATGTTTGTGCAAAAGCGCTTATTAAAATTATTTTAAAAAGTTTTTTTTTGCTAACAATTTTGTTAAAAAAATTATTTATTTATTATGCTCGTTTTTGTTAGCAAGCTTAAAATAAGCGCGTTTTATTAATATTGCTTTTAAATTTGCTTAAATTTGCTTGTTTATTTATAAACTTTGCTATATAAAAAGCTTTTTTTTTAACAATTTTTTCGGTAAATCGTAATATGTTTAATATAGTAAATTTTTAGCAAAGTTTAGTAACAATTATATAGTAATTTAAAGTATTATTTATAATAGCTTAGCTATTAATATTTTAATATAAAATAGTTTATATTAAATATATATTTTAAAAAGCTTTATTTAAATCGGTAATAAAATTAAAAACTTTTTTTTTTAATATTTTTTAAATAAACTTTAGCAATTTTATACAATTATTTATTTAACTATTTAATAAAGTTTTTAATATGTTTTTAGCGCTGTTTATAATAAATTATTTATATTTATATTTATTTTTAAACTAAAGTATTTTATAAGCTATAGCACTAAATTTTTTAAAATTATCGTATTATTAATTAATAGTTTAAATAATGCGTATATAAATAAGCTTATAATTTAAATATATAATTTTTTGCATTTATTCGCAAAATTTAGCAATTTTAGTTTAATAAAAATTATAGTGCTTTAAAAAAGCATTATATTTTTGTTTAGCGGCTTAAAAAGCGCCTATGTGTTACGAGTATACGTATTAATACCAAGGTGGGCTAAAGTGGCGGGTTAATACTCCGCACTCGGGATTATTTTTTTTTTGTTTATATATAGCATTACGTAACGTTTTATTTAGCTTACCAAGCGAGGCTATAAGTAAAAAAAACGTCACCGCGCTAACCTTTAACTTATTTATATACACTTAAAATCACTACTTTGTAAAGCTATTTAAAAACTTGTTTTCGCTTGTATATTTACCTATAGCATTAATTAATAGCTTTAAAAACTGCTGTTAAATAAGTGGTAATTTTAGTAGCGCAGGTAAGTGGTGTAAGCCGTGTAAATAGTGCAAATAAATTTTTGCGGTGACATTTTTTTTATTTATAGCCTCGCTAAGCTTACAGTACTTTATAGTTTACTAAGTTTATAGTAATTTATAGTTTACCAGGCTTACAATGATTTATAGCTTACTTAGTTTATAATAATTTAACAATTATTACTTAATTTTTATAGTTTTTTATATTTATATAGTTTTACACTTTTTTATATTTAATTATTTGTTTAATTTAGTTTTTTAACTATTAATTTATATTTTATTTTATTAAATAACTATTATTTAATGCACTGTATAATTATATAATGGTAAAAATACCTGCAAATTTTTTTAACGAATTAATTACTTAGATTTTATTATTATTAACAAATTAAAACTTTAAATTAACTTTTTAAACTATGGTATAAATAATTTATTATATTTTAATAGCTTTTTAATTAATAAAATTTCAAAACAAAAAAAAATATCCGTATTAAAAAAACTTAGTAATAAAAAAAATACAAATAAAACTTAAAAAAATAAACCTAAAAAATATTTAAAAACCAAATAAAAATAAGCGAAAAACTTTAAACTTTTTTAAAAATTAAAAATAAACTAATTAAATAAACTATAAGCCCGAAAAAACAAAATTAAACTAAAAAAAACATTTTAATTAAAAATATAATTAAAATATAAAAAAAAAGCAGTAGCAAATTAAAATTAAGCAGTAAAAACGAAATTTTACAAACTTTAAATAATTTTATAAAAAAGAAAAAAAACAGCTTTATTATAACCGATTTTAAAGTTATTAACATTATTTTTTTTTTAATTAATATAAACTATTGCATTTGCAATATTAAAACTAGTTATATAAATAACTGCTATATTGCTTTTATTATTAACTTTAAAAACGTAAATAATATTAGTGATAAATTAAATTATAATTTTACCAGCTACTTAAAAAACTGCGGTAATATAAAAACTTAGTTAAGTTATATAAAAGTTTATTGTTTAAATAGCAATAATAATTTTTATAGCATGTTTAATTTTAATATTGGCGGCTTTAAAAATAAGCATACCGATATTATTTTTAACATTATTTTAATTAATAACAACTGTTAAATAAACAACTAAAAAAAAACTAAATAAATTATTTCGATTATTTTTATTTTCGTTAAAATTAGCAACTATATTAAAATTGCTAAACATAAAAAAATTTAAGCTTATAACATTTAAACTTTATAATAAATTTATAAATATAAATATATTTATAATTTATATAAAATTTTATTTAAAATAATATTTAATAATAATTATAAAAAATAATTAAAAAATAAAAGCTATATTTTAATTTTTAGCAAAAAAAAATATTTAAATAATTTAAGCTAATTTTTACAAAAAACTTTAAAATTAACAATAAAAAATTTTTTTAAAAAAAAACTAAAAAAAATATTTAAAAATTACAGCAAATTTAAAAAACAAATAAAAATGTTATTTAAAAACAAAAAAAAAACAAAATATAAACATTAAATTATATTATAAAATTTAAACGATTAATAATAATTTTAAAATTATTTAAGCTAGCTTTATATTATTTATTTTATAAAAAATTTAAAATATATATTTAAAACAAACTATTTAATATAAAAAAATTAATTAAATTAAAACAATATATTAATATAGCAATTATAATTAATAAACGATTTTTTAACCGGTATTTTAAAAAAAACCGCAAAAAAACTAAAAGTTTTTAAAGCAATAAAAAGCAAAAAATAAAACAAATAAGCACGGTTTAGCAATAACTTTTTAAAAATATAATATAAATTAAATATTTTAACTATAAATATAAAAAATATTTTAAAACAAATTGTTAATTTGTAAAAAAACTAAATAATTAAAAAAATATTAAACAAAAATTTTCTAGCTTAAAAAAAAAGCAAAAGATATAAAAGTTTAAAATAATAATAAAAAATAAAAAAGCAATTTAAAAAAAAAAATTTTAAAATAATAAATTTACCTGGGAATACCGATTTTTTTTAACACGAAAAAATATAAACTTTTGCGTTGCTATTTTATTGTGCAAAAAAAAATTTTAAAATAAAAAGGTTTTAAAACAAACATAGCTAAAAAAGCAAACTATTAATAAATAAAATATTAAATACGCTTTTTATTTTAAATTTTATTTAGTATTTAACTTTTTTTAATAAGTTTTTACAAAGCCAATAATTTTTAAGCTAATTTAAATTATAATTTATAAATTTTATTTATTAAAAATATTAGTTTTGCTTGGTTTAATAATTAAACAACTTTAAAAATTAATAATTTTTTTGTTTTATTAAAAAACGCTTTTTAAAAAATTTATAAAGCTTTAATATTATTAATAAATATTTAAAATATATATGGTATAAAAAAACAAATATAAGCTATAACCTAAAAAAATTTTAAATAAATTTTAAATAAAATATATACCGGTAAATTACGGCCGCTTTTTATATACAATATAATTAGCTAATTAAAATTTAATTTAATAGTTATTTTTAATTTTAATAATAAAAAAAATAAAAATTATTATTGTTAATAATAACTTTAACGTTTAACCGATTAAATATTTTAAACTTATAAAAAAACCAAGGTTAAACTGGTTATTACTTAGTTAAATTTTTTTAAAAAATCGGTTAAAATTTATAATAATAAAATTAAAAGTCAATAAATATTATATATATATATTAAAGTTATAACGCGTAAATTTAAAAATTATTTTAATATAAAAACTATATAGCTAAATATTGCTTTAACGAGATATAATATTTTTTGCCAACTTTTTGCGGAGCAAAAACAATATTTTGCAGCATTTAATGTTTTTAATGCTAAACACTGCTAAATTTTTGCTAAAATAATTGGCTGATCGTTTACTACAAAGCACACGGCTGCAGCTTAGCAAAAAACTTTAAAACATCAAAAAAAAAACGGAGTAAAATAACTGCTAAATTATGTCAGGCCACAAATTTAGGTAAAAGCAAAAAAGCTGCAATAAAACATAACCTCGAGCAGTGGGATGTAAAAGCTAAAAGGGTCACGGAGCGTATTAAGAGGTCTCGTTAGGATATTGTGGGCGTTGGTTTCGTTACAGGTTCGTCTTTACTTTTCAGTTAGATACATCTTTTCATCAGTTGTCATAAAGGCTTTCCCACCTCTCGCGCTCTCTCCCCCGTCCTATTCTCACGTTGCCTCTGGAAGTTATGGTGGTCAGCGGCTAATTTTAGCCAGTTTCCAATACCCTGGACGGGAGCCAACAACAAACCCTGGTACTGGACGAGCAAAGCACATCCACCATAGACGAGCAGCGCTTGCCGGCATAGGCAAGTCTTGGGATTGCATCTTCGGCAAGTTCCCAAGCAGGAGTCGGGCCGCAGTACGCACGCGCTGGACCATGGTACAGCGCAGTGTCTTATAAGCTTTCTCCCACCCTACTTGTCCCGTGGCTTCTGCCGAGATGGACGTCTGAACGGAGCTTCATCCTGCTGTCTGCCGGTCAAAGGAGGAGATCGTTGGCTTGTTGGATGCCAAGGAGCGGTTTCAACTCGATTCACAAGATTTATGGTCAAGGACAGAGCGATGCAGCTCGCAAATGTGAGGCAAGAGAAGGTGGCGGGCGGGGGGGTTGGAAATGGCAATTTTGTAGGGCGAAAGCCCATGCGCATCTGGGTCCTAATGTTCATAGGCATATGAGAACGGTCTTAAGTATTACAAAGTGACCACAAAGCCATCTTCTCTTCTTAGTTATCCCGTTCGCATTTGTGATCCTGTAACCTATCCATCAGATTCTCATCTCAGCTCATTCTCAATCATGATATCAAGCAATCTATCCGCATCATTCTCCTCCCTTTCTAGCGCAATCGAAGGCCCTACCCTCTTAAAGAATTTTCTTTCAAATTGCTCCGGATAGAAACCTGCATACTCCCAATCAAGTATAGCTTTCACTTTCAGCGTCACAGGATCAACGATCACGTTATTCGTCGAGAAATCGCCATGATTATATACCAGCTCTTTGGACTCAGAATGCTTCATCCTCCACTCTTGGCGGCCACTCTTAACCATGATGCGATATGGTGGTACGACCTAGATATATTAGCACAAAGGGAGACTTATGATTGACTAGGCAACATACAATCCCCGAAGGCCCGCCCCAGAACTTAGACTTCAGTTTCCTCATCGTCTCCAAATAAATCTCTAGTTCCTTTTCAATAACCTTCCGTTCCTCCTCCTCTAGTTCACTCATGCCCACCCCCTCAATATACTCCTTAACCAGATAGACGGCCCCGTTATCTTCGAAGCAACAATATAGCTCAGGGACTTGAATATTCGTATGCTCGGCGATAAACTCCATTGACGCCGCCTCATTAAGGAGTCTTTCTCTTCCGAAACGAGGGACAACTAACGTGCCCGCGAATGGGTCGATTTGCCATTCTGTTGGTCGTAAGCTACGTTTTACCCAGGTCTGACCGACTCTGTAGTATTTTCGTTCGGCCGTGATGGAAATGCAGTTCTCTTCGCGCCGCGCAATGAGCATTTGGTTGGTAACGGGTGGCATCGTATATAATGGTGGAAAACGAGATGTGTGTTATGTTTTGTCAGTTTTAGCGCTGGTTCGAATGGGTCAAGTTGCTGAGCTTTATCGAAAAACATTATCAGCCCAGACCAGCGGATATTGTTATTCTTGATCACGAGTTTGTACGTAAGCATATTATATAAGCCAGCGCTCGAGGCCCTAATTCATCCACGGTTCACGGTTCACGGTTCACGGCTCATGGTTCATGGTTCATGGTTCATAGTTCATGGTCCATAGTTCAGAGTTTCAAGGTAACGGCAAATCACGATGATTTTGTAAGTGGCTCTCACCAAAATCCTTGGTACCTAAGAGCTTTGTAATGCCCCGATTCGTCAAAGTCTGCAGGAAAGGACGCCAATCAACCGCGTTCTCTACTCGGCTCGGCCCTTCTTCCGAAGTGGCTTTATACCTGTCTGCAAGTTTGGAGATTCTAGGCTTCGGAGTTGGGGAGGATTATTAGAGGTGGTGGTGGGTGCTTACACGCGCAGACCCCTCCTAAAAATAGACGTGATCCATGGACGGGCATCGAAATAGCTGCCTAGTCATGAGGATTAACAATAGACTGCACTCGAATCTTGATACCATCTTGTCTTAGGCGTAACTTCAAGGAATAGAGGTCACGTCCTAGTACGCCTGATCATGTGTGTGCATGCCCTGTTTGCGGCTGTAATCTTCTGTTGGACAATTTCATTCATTTTTAAAGATCCTTAATCTCGCCACAAATAACCAGCCAACACACCTTTACGATATCCAATCCACCAATTTCAAAATAGCAAGGCCAAGGAGCGGTAAAAAATGTGAGGAGAACGAAACAGATTGTGGAAGGTGTTGATATCAGCCAATCTAAATCGACTTAGCCATACCAAAAGCAAATTAGAGTTTTTCTAACTAACTCATGAAGAGGATAGTCTCAGTTACTCCATCATCACCCATTGATACCCTAAACACCTATTTCTTAAGGTAAGTGCTTGCAAACCGGCAACCGGGTTGTGTAGAGGAGTACTGAGTCCCACATTCGGGACATGTGATTATCTCAGCAGGCGTGTTAACGGGTGGAGGCATGGTGCCAAAGGGTGGAGAGTTGGAGGCACCGGAAAGTAAAATAATCAGTATCTTGAGGTGATTAAGCCAAGGAGGAAGTTGAGAGTTAGGTGAGAAAACGAGAAATTCGGGGCGAGCAGATGGTATTTATCTCCCGTGGAGAGGGGACGAATCTGCGATGATTCAGAACCAGAGTCATCGGGTCGGTCCGTCTTGCGCTATCTGGAAGGCAGCGTTAATGACTCACGTCACAGTAACTGCATCTAGGAAGGGCTGCAGTACGATAGCGAGGCAATGAAAGATGATACATCACATTATTGTAGGCAGACATGGCTATGGGAAATGTGAGCAAAAGTGATTATTATCGTGGGCCAATAATGAGTTGAACTGCTATAGACTACCTAAACATGTGGGTCACTCCAGTCGAAGCAGTTGCTGGAAAAGCCATCAAAGCTTCCACTCATCCACCTTCTTCACACTCAAACAACCTCCCACTCCCAAAACCCACGTAACAGCCTCGATTCCGGAGGGAGGGGATCAATGATGTTATTGATGAGGGCAGGAATTTCTTGCAGAAAGAGCATTCCTTTCAGATCTGGGAAGAGGGTTCTGAGAGCAATGAGGCCAAAGTGTTAAGGACCGCGCAAGTACAGACGAGCCTAGCACCACGGTACATTGAACTACTAGTTTTCTCCTACCGAACGAGCAAATAAACGTAAAGCGGTCAGTTCTCAGGTAGTTAACATCGATGTGATGATGGTGCAGGGAGTTGGGGGAGACACGGTAGACACGGTCCAGACTCATCCGAGAATAATTCTGAGCCGGGAGTTCCGTGGCATCATGGACACGTAGTTCTCAATAGTTTGGAATAGTACAACCAATGCTCAAGCTTCTCCGAGTTTTTGCCTGGTGCTACGTCGAGGTTGTTGATCATGGGCGTCGACCAGAGTTCCAGAACTGAAATCGCCATCCGCTGCGTCAATCCTCTCCTCAGCCCTTGCCTCCTGATTCAGGTGCTCTGCCTCATCCTCAGACCTGAGCTAGTCGAACGGAGTTGAAGAGCGTTTTCGCTTCCGCGTCTTCCGGTTCGACTTAACACCTTTGCCTCTGCTCCCTTGCGTTAGCTCTCGCGACTCTTGCATCTCCTCAGCCCTGTTGAGAAACTGCGCAAGCTTTTTGTATGATATATTAACTTCCGTCGAGTTTGTGAAGTCCATTTTTGTCGATATTTCATCCGTAGCGAAATCGTTGAGACTGAGACAAAGGATGTTGGTCGAATTGTCAAAAGATCCGTCGGCGGCCCGCAATGGCTTCGGTAAGGTCAGCTTCAGCTCCATTTCTATGAAGAAGATGGCATACCTGGGATATAATTGTTTCTTCAGCCTCGAGGATGTCCAGTTCCTCTCCATCTTCATGGATGTACCGTGGTCGCCAAACCGACAACGTGGCTTCCTTTGTGTTGCTATATTTGATGTCGATACCAATGACCACTTTGATATCCCCATTTGAGAACTGAATATAATCCCACGCAAGCTTTTTCAGATCTTTTCCATCTTGTGAATAGGATATTTCTAAAACAACGCCGGGGTACTCCGCATCTCGGTGCTGGAATTGTGCGTCGGGTTCGCGCCTGTGAAAGACTCTTATACCTTGACCATCTCCATCTGTATTGTCTTCCTTTAGAAATATTCGAGCGCACCCCCCATTGGCTACCTGGGCAGCAAACTCCGCAGACGAGTCTCCACGGTGGCTTATAACCTCGAGTTGTCTGCTAATCTCCTCTGCGACAGAAGCGGTAAAGAAATCGTGGACCGGAGTTGGCATGCGAACCGACAAAAGCATGGATATGGGATCGTAGTCGAACCTGGCTTATTAGTGATGACACACTTGATAGGCCTTGTAGAAGGAGCAGCGTACCTGATGTTGTTATCAACGTGACTAAGGAGCACTGGATGTTGCTTCAGTTGGTCAAGGAAGCGCTCGTATTGTGTTGGCTTCAGTGGAATTGGTGTCCAGGGATCTATTAAGCTATGTTCTTGATGCTGTCTGAATATCTGCATGGCAGAATCCACAGCAGATCTATCGCTCCCATGGGAGAATCGCTCATCGGTGGTTGGGGGTGTCAATGGAAGCTGGATCTGCTTCTCCGGTGGTGTTGCTTTGTTCACAGCAAAGCTAGCAGGCTCCTGGGGATAGGTTCGCCCGTGGATCTGTAATGGGGCAGCCATTTCCCACGACTGATGAGACGTTCCAACTACGGCCGTGATGTGTAGGTTGCTGTGACTCAAATGGTTACCTAATCGATCAAATCGCGTAGCCAGAGCAGAAGTTTAATCTTCCGGGTACGTGCATCTACCACATGATTATCATCCAGACTTGTGCACATGATTAGATTCAAGGTCTGAGCGATAGCTAAGTCAAGTTGCTCTGCCCCACTATGTCGGATTTAGTGGTTTTAGGCTAAGGCTCCAGTCACCAGTGGTTGAACAGCTCTATTGGGGTCTTTAGGATGTTTTTGTCGTTTTTCCATTCTGAAGTAATATATGTCACTGACTGTATATATATTTCTCATACAAAATGGGTACAAATTTTATATTTTTACTATGTAGCCTTTTATTGGTTAAATGGTGATTTTTTTAAATACTGCTTAGTAGCTTTATTTCGGCGTAGCGCTAAATTTAATATATTTTTTTAAGTAGGGACACTTTAGTGGCTTTTACTTATACCAATTTATTTATATTTAGCGGTGCCGGTGGTGTTAAGTAGTGCTGTGTGCTTAGTTAACCGGTATATAAAATGATTATTTAAAGCTTTAAGCATTATAGCAAGCTTTATAGTAGTTATTTAAAAAAGCTTAAAAGCTTTAATATTTATTGTAAGTAAAATATTTTATTTTTAGCTATATAGCGAGCGTATTGGTAATATTTTAGGATTTTTATAAGTAATATTTTTGTAATTTAGTTAATAGTTTTTTTGGATATTTTTTTGTCGATTTTAAGCTTTTAGCGTTGTAGCAAGTTTATCGGTAGTTTTTTAAAGGATTTTTTTAAATTAAAACTTTTAGCTTATATTTTAGCTTGTAGCAAGCAAATTAATAGTTTTTTAAAAAAAATTTTCGTAAGTTTTTTGAGAACTTTTATATAAATTAGTAATTAAATAATATTTTTTTGTAAATTTTAGCTTTAGTTTTTTAAGCGAGCTTTTTGCTATAAATTTTAAAAATTTATATTTTTTAAGGTGTAAATTTTTAGCGGTTTATTTTAATTTTAAGCTTTTGCGCGCTTGTTAATAATTTTTTAAAAGTTATTAAAAGCTTCGGTAGCAAGTTTTTTAGTAAACTTTTTAAAGATTTTTGTAAATTAAACTTTAGCGGTTTATATTTTTTTAGGTGCGCTATATTTTTTTTTTCGGTATATTGCTAGGCTAGCTATTTACAAAGCTGTTTTTATTTTTAGTTTGCAATGTTTTTACTTTTAGCAAGCTTTTTAGTGGCTTTTTATTTTTTATACAAAGTTTATCCCAGGATTTAACAATTAAAAGTTATGTGGTTTTTTTAGCAAAGCTTGTTATTAAGTTGTTTAAAGCTTTTTAGCGGCTTTTTATTTTTTATATAAAGTTTATTTTAAAATTTAGCAATTAAAAGTTGTGTGGTTTTTTTAGCAAAGCTTGTTATTAAGTTGCCTAGAGCTTTTTAGCGGCTTTTTACTTTTTACACAAAGCTTATCCCATTTTTTAAAGGGGTGTGTGGCATTAACATTTAATAATTAATTAAAGCTAATATTTTTTAATATTTAAAGCTTATAAAATTTAGCAGCTGTAAGTTAAATTTTAAAAGCAGATTTTTTTAGCTGTTTATAGCAAACTTAAAAGGTATTTTTTTTTTAAAAAAATTTTTTAGCTGCTTGTAGTAAGCTTAAAAAATATTTTTTTTAAAAGATTTTTTTGGCTGCTTATAGCAAGCTTAAGGGATATTTTTTTTTTTAAAAAAATTTTTTAGCTGCTTGTAGCAAGTTTAAAAAGTATTTTTTTTTTAAAAAATAGCGGTATATTTTGTAATATTTGTAATGGTATATATTTTAACACATTTTTTTAGCTGTTTTAAAAGCTTAGTTTAAAACAGCTAGATATAAATATAATATTTATTTATTTAAAAGCTTTTTAATAATAAATAAATAAAGCGCTATTTTTTTTAAAGCTATTTTTTTTAGTGCTAGCTATTAGCTTAAGCGCTTTTTGCTAGTTATAGCGGTATATTTGCTTTTTTAGTTGCTAATTATTAGCTTAGCCGCTTTATTTTTTGGGCTTTTTTTATTTAGCGTTTTAGCGCAAAAGCGCTTTTTTTATGCTTTTAGCAAGCTTTTTTTAAATAAATAAACATATTGCTTAAAATTATTATTAATATTGTTAAAATTTTTAAAGTTATTAGCTTGTTTGCTTTTAGCGCTATTAATAAAAAAATTGTTTAAAACTAGGTTTTAAAAACTGTTTTTTAGTATTGCTTTAAAAGTGCTAGTTATATTAAGCTTAGGTAAGCTTTCGTTTGAAAAGCTTTTTGTATTTTTTGCGTTTTTTAAGCTAACAAGTAACAGGTTTTTTAGTAAGTAGTTTAGCTAGTTTTGCAGCCGGTTATTTAATAAGCTTTTAATATTACTTTTAAAATTGTTCGCGATTTTTTTAGTTAGTTAGCTAAAGTTTTAAACTATAGCTTTTTAACGTAGTTTAATAGCTATTATATAATAGCTAAAGGTGTTGGTTATAATTTGACCGCTATATTTAGCTTTAAACGAACTGGTTTAAGCTGTATAAATATTTTAGAAAATTTTTTTTAGGTTTATAACCAACTTAAACGTTTTTATGTTAGTAATATTAAAGTATGCTTTAGCGATTTGGTAAAGCTATTTATTAAACCATTTTGTTAAGTTTTAAATAGCTTTTTAAGCTAAACTTGCTATAAATATTTTATATTTAAGTTTATATTGCATTTTAAAAGCTTGTTAAACTAGCTTTTTAAGCTTTTTAAGGTTAATATATTATTAATTAATCGTTTGGCTAAACGGAAAATAAGTTATTTAAAAGTTTAAATGTACTGTTTTTTATATTTACGCGGTAAGCTTGGCAACACGTTTTTAGTAAGTGTTATAATGATATACAGCGTAATTATAGCGTTGTAATTTTATTTTGTATTGTGTAATTGCTGCTGTTGTATTAACTAAATCGGCTAGTGTTGGTAGCAATTTCGGTCGAATAAGCTATAAAAATTAATTATTTAAGTTAATATATTTTTATAAGTTTTTGCTAATAGCAGCAGCTTTAAATTTTTTATTTTAAAGTAAAAAATCGGCGGCTAACTTAAAACTAATAAATTTAGCTATTGTAACGCTTTTGGTAAGCGTAAGCGACAAAAGCGCTGGCTTTAAAATTTAAAAGCAATAAAAGCGCTAAATATTTAATATTAATAGCAATAAAATTACTGTTTTTTATAAAAAAATCTGGGTAGCCGGTAACAAAGTGCTTGCTAGCTTTTTGTACCAAAAGTAACGAAAGCGCGGAAATATTAAAATTGTTAGATTTTTTATACTGGTAGCGATAAAATCGCTTGTGATAAAGTGTGATAAATAAATTTTAATATTGAAAGCGTTAAAATCGCTAGATTTTCGGTAGTATTGGCGATAAAATCGCTGGCGATAAAGTGTGATAAATAAATTTTAATACCGGAAACGTTAAAATTGCTGGATTTTCGGTAATATTGGCGATAAAATCGCTGGCAATAAAGTATAAAAATAAATAAAACTTTTAATTGTCGGATTTAGTGGTTTTAAGCTAAAGCTTTAATTACTAAAGGTTAAACAGCTTTATTGGGGTTTTTAAAATGTTTTTGTTATTTTTTCATTTTGAAATAATATATGTCACTAATTGTATATATATCCCTTATACAAAATAGGTACAAATTTTATATTTTTACTATATAGCTTTTTATTGGTCAAATGGTACTTTTTTTAAATATTGCCTAGTAGCTTTATTTCGGCGTAGCGCTAAATTTAACACATTAAGCTTACCTAGTTTCGCCAATAAACTTTATTTTTTTTCGCTAAAAATACCAAAGTTCCGCCCAGCTTAAAAAATATATAACAATTAATTAATTTTAACGAAAAAAATTTTATATATTTAGTTACAAAAATTATAAAAATTTTAACTAAAAAAATACTATATATATATTTTAAACACTTAATTATTTAAATGTTTTTATGTAAAAAATTATAAAATTTTAAATTATTATAAAGCTAAACACTATAATTTATGTATTTATTACTAAAGCGTTTATAAAAATTATTAAATTAAATCGCTATATAATTATTTTTAACTAAATTAATAAAATAAATAGTTTAAAAATTATATTAGCAATAATTATAAAATTTATAATAGCAAAAATAATTAATTTATAAGCTTTAATATAAATTATTTATAATTATTTTTTATTTATATAATTAATTATAAAAAGTATAGGTTAGCAAAAATATTAAAAAATATTTTAACGAGTTTATTTTAAAAAAATTCAGTGAAAAAAATAGTATAATAATTAATACGCAGTTTATTTTTAAGCAAAAATTTTTAAGCTTTTAAATATTAATAAAATATTTGCAACAAAATTTTTTTTAAGTGTTATTATTATACGTATAGCATTAAATTAAATATATTAGCAATTTATTTAATTAATTTTAAATAAGCAACTAAATTTTTTTTAATAATTTTAAAATAATATAACTAAAAATTTTATATAAAATATATAAAAAATACTAGAATTTTTGCTATATATAACGGTAAAACAAAAAATTATTTAATATTATTACCGTTTAAACGCAATAAAAAAATAGCTAAAATAAATTAAATTAAATTTTTTTTTACTTTTTTTGCTTTGATAATTTTAAATAAAAATATCGCTAAATTTTTAAAAAATATGTATATTTGCACAAAATAATAATTAAATTTATTAATTATAAAATTTAATTAATATTTTATAAGCAAATTTAAAATATTAAAATTTGCTATAAATTTAAACATTAATAAAGCTTATATAATAAAATCGCTAAAAAAATAAAGCGTTTTTTTTAAGTTTAATTTTAAAACAAACAAATTTAGCAGTAAATACCTAAATAAAAAAATTATTGCTATTATAATTAATTTAGCAATATATATAATATTTAATATATTATTTTATTTGTTTTATTAATTTATAATTTTAAATAATTATAATATTTTATATTTAATTAATAATTTAGCTTTATTTAAACTAAGTTTATATTTTTTTAAAAAAATATAAAATATATAAATAGTTACGGCTAAATAGCTTAACTTATTAAATAGCTTTGCGCTATAAATAATTTATGCTATTTATATATGTTATAAATAAAAAATATTCTAGGTTAAATATAATAAATTATAATATTTTAATAATAAGTTTTATATAAAACTAAAGCTTAAAAAAATAAAAAGTAAATATAAACTAGGTATATAAAATATATTTATATAAAAAAAATAAAATTAAATTTTGTTAGTTTAATAGCTTATATATAACAATTATTTTTTTTATAGCAAGGTATTTATAGTTTATAATGTGCATAAAATGTAGTTTAATTAATGTTATATGGTATGGGATTATTATTATATTAGTATATTATAGTGTTATAATACCTAAATATTTATAGGTTTGTGTTTACGTGTTGCCTCGCACTAGTTTTCCGCTTTTTTGTAAGTGCTCCGTAGTTTATTTATTTGCTTTAAATTTTTTTTTTTTTTTTTTTTTTAGCTGCTTTTATTATTTTTTATTTGGTTTTTAGCTATTATTATATTTTAGCGCTATTTATTTTGTTATTTATTATTATATTTTTATTTTTGTTTTTTTATTAATTTATATATAATTTATTATATTTTTAAAATAAAAAGTTGCTGCTGTTAAAACGCTTGTTAAAATTTGTAAATTTGCGCGTATTACGCGTATTATTGCTTTTTTTGCAAAAAATAAAGTAGGTAAAAAAGTTAAGCAAAAAAACGCTGCTATTAATGCTAAAAATAAAAAATTATTGCTGCTTAATATTTTTAACGATTTAAAACAAATTTTTAATAACGTTAAGCTTTGTAATAAAAAGCAAAATTTTGTAAAAAATAACAATAAAAAAGCTGCAATTTTAGTAAAAAACGCTTGCTTTAAAAAGCAAAGCAAAAAAAAGCGAAACCGCGTTTATAATTAACGCAAAATTTTTAATAAGCTTAAAACTTTTATAGCTTGCTAGCATTATTTTTAAAAATTTTTAAGAATTTTTAGCCTAAAAAAAGCGATTTTTTTTGTGCGTTATTTAATTAAAAATGTTAGTTTTTTATTTTGCATTAACTGCAAAAATAATTATAAAATATATTAATTTATAAGTGTTTTTATGCTTGTTTTGCACGTATTTTACTGCTTACCACTTTTTTTAAATTTTAGCTATATTAATTTTTAATGCCGTTTGCTTTAACAAATTAATTATTTAAGCTTGCACTTTATTTAAGCTAATATATAAAAACAAATATATTTTTACTTGTAATAAAAACGGCAATTTAATTTAAAAACTTTTGCTGCTAATTTATTATTAATTTATTAAATGTTAATTTTGTTTTTTAAACCGTTTTATAAATAATAATTATTTATTATAGCTAGTATAGCTTTATAGCTAAAGTTAAAAACTTTTAGCCTGCATTTTGTGCTTATAAATAAATTGCTAGCTAACGCCAATAAATTATATTGCAAAATATTAAGCAAATTTTTGCTAAAGCTATATGTACTTTGTTTTATATTTATTTTGTAAATATTTTTAATATAAATAAAATATTAATATATGCAAATTGCATTGTTGCGCAACTGTTTTTTGTTTTAAATTAACTAACTATAAATTTTGTTTTTAAAGAACTGCTATAAAACAATTTATTTTAAAATATAAAGCTTTAATAGTTGCAAAAAATAAAGCTAAAGTTTAGCAAAACAATTATATAAACTTAATATTTATAAACGTTTGCTATTTTAATTTATTTTAATTTTATTATAAATTTATATATAGCTTACTAGCAAAATATAAATTAATTATATTTAAAGTTATAAATATAATTTTTATTATACAATAAATTATAATTAATAATTTACAAAAATATTGTTTAAAAAAATATTAAATTTAAAAATAATAATATTATTAAATTTTAAACTATAAGCAATTTAGCAAAAATTTTTATAAAGCTTGTTTATAAAGCGCAAAATTGTAAATTTTAAAAAATAAGTTTAACTTTTATTATAAAACTATAATTTTTTTTGTTGCATTATTTGCCAAAAGTTTTAGCTATATATTAAACATTAATATATAATATTTTTAATGCTTTTTTATATAAAATTTATAACTTATTTGCTGTTAAAAATGGTTTTTTTTTGCTGGTTTTAGCGTTTTTTATATGTTTTAATTGCTTTAAAAGCTATAATATTAATTGTTTATATTTACTGGTTATATTTTAAAAATTAATTTATTTATTTAATTTTATAATATAATTTACTTTGATAAATTTATTTTTTTACTATATTTTTTACTTTTTATTTATTTTAAATATTTTTAAAAATAAGGATAAATAAATTATTTTTAATATTAACGGTTTAAAGTTTTAATAGTTATATTAAAAAACGTTATAAAAATAGTTATATTTAATAAAAAAAGCTATATAACATATTTACAAACTAATTTTATATAATATTTTAAAAGGTTTAATAAATTTAAATGCAAGCTTTTTATTTTTAAACTTAAAATTTTAAGTTAAAAATGCAATTAATTAATTAATAATATATAATTATGCTTTATATTTATTATTATAATGTTTTATATATAATTTAATTGTTTTTTACTATTGCATCGTTAGTTCGTTTTTTAATTCAATTTATTTATGCAATTGATTTTATCTTACTAATATTTTTTTAACGTAAAATTATTTTTAATAAATAAACAAAATTTTAACTTATAACTATATAAAGCTTTAAAAAGTATTTTTTTAATAATAACATTAATAAATAAATTAACAGCAAAATAAACTTAAAATAATAACTAAAGCTATTTAATTTGTTTAATGTTAACAAAGCATTTTAAATATATTTTAAAAGTTTAGTTTATTTATTTTGTTTAACTATTAATTTGCAAATAAAACGCTATTAAATATTTTTTTTTTAATTTTAAAATAATAGCATAAATTTAATAAAAACTAGCTCGTAAATATTAAACTATAATTTAAAATTATATTTAAAAAGCTGCTATAAATATATTTAATTTTTTTGTAAAATAAAATTATTATATTGCTAATAAAAAAATAACAAAGTTTTATAAATTTATTAATTATAATTAATATAGCATTAATTATTTTATTTTTATAAAAAGTTTTTAAAAAGGTAACAATAAAATTTATAAAAAGTTTTTGCATAAAAGCAAATAAAATTAATTAAGCATTAAATTTACCGTATTTTTAATAGTATTTTGCTTTTAATTTTAAATAAATTGCATAGCTATTAATATAGTTATAAACGTTAAATTTTATATTTTTTTAATAAAACTTTTAACGTAATAACTTAAATATATAGTTTTAACTAAAATATTTTGCTATAAAATTATTATAATATAGTTTAATAAATTGAAAATAAATAAACTTTTTTAAAAATATATATATTTTATTTTAATAATAAATTAAAAATGTTTTTATCGTTTATTAAAAATTAATAAGCTTTTTATAAATAATTTGCTTTTAAATTGCTTTATATTTAAATTTTTTTTTTAAATGTTATAAATTATTTTTAAATCAAAGGACTTTTTATTATTAATAAACATTTGGGTTTATTTGCGTATAACTGCTTAAATAAAAAATAACTAAATTTTAAATAAATATGCAGCGCAAATTTTTTAACAAATATTTTAAAATAATTATTTTAAATTTTAATTTTTAATACAGCTAGTTTTTTTTTTAAAGTAAAAAATAATTTTAAATTATATGTTTTTTCGGCTATATAATCAAAGCATTTTAAAGGTAAATCAGCTTTGTTTTGTTGCTTTTTTAATATTTAAAAATAAAATTAAATAAAATAAAATAAATATATTAATATGCTTAACGTTTATTTAGCTTAAGCGTTTTTATAAACGTCTGCAAATTAATATAATTTGTTAGCACTTTAACTAGCAATTTGCTTTTTTAAAAATAATGCTGCTAATATTTAAAACATTTAATAATAGCTAATATTTTTTAATTTAAAGTATTATAATGTAATTTAGCATTAAAATATTTTTAAAAATAAAACGTAACAAATTTTTATTTGCTTTGTTTATTTTTTTAAAAAAAGTTATTTGTTAGCGCTGCTTTAAAAATATCGGTTTTTATTAATATTTGCTTTTTAAGGTTAAAATATATAAAAAAAATAACTTTTTTAAATATATTTTTAAGCTTATTAAAAACTTTTTTTAAAAAAGCATTAAAAAAAATTTAATTTTTTTTTGTTATAAAAGCGTTTTTTTTTAAATATTAAAACAATTAAAATACTATTTATAAATACCCGTTTATAAAACAGCGGTAAAAGTTATAAAACTGTAAAAACTAATGTAATTTATAACGAAAACTAAAAAATAGCTATTTTAAAATTGTTTAAATACGTTTAAAATTTATTTTAATGCCGCTATTAAAAATAATATATTTAAAAAACTCAATTCTTTTTAATAAAACTAGTATTTTTACAGCTTAGCGTATAGCTTAGCTTTTTATAGTTTTTTAATAATATTTTGTATATATTTTATATATAATTTTTTATTAAATAAAAAAATAAAAATATTATTAAAATAAGCGATATAAATAATATTTATAACATCGTTAAATATTTTTTATATATAATTTTAAAATATTGCAAAAAAGTTTAACAAATTTATAAATAAAAATATAAACTTATAATAGCTATATTAAATGCGAAACGCTATTTTTTATTCGTTATTTTTAAATATTTATATTTAATAATAAGCATTTTTAAAGCTGAATTTTATAAATATTTTTGCGTAAAAAAATCTGTTTAACAGCTTTAAAATAAATAAAAAAATATAACAATTTTTTATTGTAATTTTATTAAGTTTTTTAAAGTTTACGTATAAACATAAACCTTCGTTTTTTTTAAAAATAAAAAAAATAAATGCTTTTGCAAAACTAATAAATTTTTTAATTTTTCGACTTTTTTTTATTTTAATAAACTAATTATATAACTTTTTTTAATTTATTTTAGGTTAAAAAAAAATAATATTTAGTATTAAATTTATTGCATAATTTTTGCGTTTAAAATATAAAAATATATTAGCTTAATTAATATTAAAAAAAATTATATAAATTATAAAATCTTTTCGGAATATTTTTAAGCTTTAAATAATTCAATAGCAATTTAATTTTTTTAATTTAAACTAGTTTAAAAAATTATATAATAATTTAATAATTAATTTTGTTTTCGCAAGCTTTAGTAAATTAATATGCCGTAAATAATTTAAACTATTTACGTTATAATTTAAAAAAACTATTAATTTTCCGCTAAATCGAAAATAATTTTTTTATTTTTTAATATAATTTAAAATTGTAAAAAAAAACTTTTTTTTTAATTTATTATTTTTATTAATTATAACGCAAACTTTTTAAAACTTTTAAATAATATTGCAGCTATTAATTAATTTGCATATAATTTAATAAGCGCTATAGCTAAAAAAAATACCACTTATAACATATTAAAGTTAATATATACGAAAAAAAGCCTTTTTTAACTTGTAATATAAAGCAAAAATATAAAAAATATAGTTACATTTTGCGCAAAACTTTAAATTAGCATATATTTTTAATAAATTTTTATTTAAACTTGTTAATAAAATAATATAAAAAATATAAAAACGTTATAATATAAGTATAAAAAGCTAATAATTAAGCTTAAAACTAATAATTAAAATTAAGCTAATTAATTGTTTTTTTAATTTATATTTTAATATTAAAATTTATTATTTAAATATTATTTTTTGCTTTTAATTTTAAAGTAATTTTTGTTTTAATTTATTTTAATTTTTTATATTTTTTGCTTGCAGTTTTTTTGGTTTATTTTTTTAAAGCAGTTAAAATTTATATCTTTTTTTTATTTGCAATAAAAATAAAAAACATTTTAATTAATATTGCTTTGCGGTTAAAAATTATTATTGTTTTAAAATTAATTCGTAAAAAAATCTAGCCGATTTTTGTTATTAAAATTCTTTTAAAATATTTTAATTTTTTTAATTTAAATTTTAAAATTAATTTAAAAATTAACAATTGTTTTTTTTCTTTTTAAAGTTTTGTTTTTTTTTTCGAAAAAAAAAAAAAAAACGTCGATTATTATTTTTATAATTATTGCAATTATTAAAATTGCTTTAATTTTTATTATTTTAGTTTTAATTTTAGTTTAAAAAATTATTGTTGTTATTTTGCGGTTAATTTAATTATAAGTTATTTTGTTAACTTTTAAAGTTTAAATTATTTATTAATTTTAAATACCGTTAAGTAATATTTATTATATCGGCTTTAGTTTTTAGCAAAAAATTATAAAAATTTATAATTTTTTTTAAAAAGCTTTGTTTAGTTTAGCGTAAAAAAGCATAGCTTTTTTGCAAATAAATCGTAAACGTTTTTAATTTTTTACTATAGCTAGGTATTAATTAAACATT
This sequence comes from Xylaria venustula, assembly GCA_022578775.1. NCBI lineage: Eukaryota > Fungi > Ascomycota > Sordariomycetes > Xylariales > Xylariaceae > Xylaria > Xylaria venustula. The sequence goes on along the minus strand of MU389346.1, from coordinate 104,538 downwards.
TGTAAAAATTGCTTTTATAATTATTGGGCATTTTTTAATTAGCTGCTTACGCTAGCATTTAAAAGAAAAACTGGCGTATTAATATTTTAGTTTATTTAAAGTAATAATGCCAATTAAATAAATATTATTTCCGTTTTATACAGTTTTTGCGTTTAAATAAAATTTGGTATTAATTTTTGCAAGCTTGGTTTATTTTGCTAACTATATATAAAATTTTAGTGGTGCTAAATTAAAACTTGTAATTAAAACATAAAAATATAAATTTAAGCTCGGCTTTTTATTTTATTTATTAATTAAACGTAAAATTTATATTTAGTAAAAAATATTTTTATTTAAGCAATTTACTTAAATTAATTTTATTATAATATTATTAATAGCTTAAACTTAAATTATTGCCGATAGTGTTATAATTTAAATCGAAAAAAAATATAAAGGTAATTAAAAAAGTATAATTGTTATCGTAGTTAAAATTTTCCATAAAAACTAAATATTAAAACCGACGGCTTTAGCTGTTAAATTTTAAACTTAAACTTAAATTATTAAAGTTATTTAGGTTTTTTTTTAATTTCTCGTAATATTTTCGTTTTTATTTTATTATAAGCTTGCTAATGCTTTTAAGTCGTTTTTTTTAAAATATTAATAATAATTGCTTTAGTATAATTTGCAAATATTTATTAAAATTAATTTATTTTGTTAGCTTAACAAGCGTTTTGCTGCTGTAATAATTATAAATTAGCAGCTTTATTTTTTAAAGTACCAAAAGCTAAAATAATTAGGTTTTATTAATAACTTTAAAAAATATTGTAAAAATTTCAAAAGTGATTTAAAAATATATTTACTAACGCAGCAAAGCCTTAAAATTAAATATTATATCGAAGTGCTATATTGCCGTATAATAAGTGACCGGGTGATAAAAGCTTTAAAATTATTACAAATAAAAAATATTTTAAGTTAAATACAATAAATTATATTATTTTAGTAATAAGTTTTATATAAAGCTAAAGCTTAAAAAAAGTAAAAATTAAATATAAACTAGGTGTATAAAATATATTTATATAAAAAAAGTGGGAATAAATTCCGTTAGTTTAATAGCTTATATAAAACAATATACGTAACCCATTTAGCCGTGCACTTATAAATACGAACGTATTTAAATTATATATAAAATAATTTTTTTTTCTCCTTATTTTAATATTAATATATATTTAATACGTTAACTTAAAGCTTTGCTTTTTAAAAGCACTTTAATTATAACATAAATATTAATATTATAAATTTTGTTATTATAAATAAAAATATTAAAATAATTAAAAATGTTTTAATTAAAGTTTAAAATTTTATATAAATATTATTTTAAAAGCTTGTTTAAAAAATATTAAAATTTAATGTTATAATTTTAATTGCTTTTTATATTATAAAAATTTAAAATTAAACATTTTATTAAAATACTTTTATTTTTTTAAATATAAGTTTATTATAATTATTTAAGCGGAAATTTAGTTATATTAAGCTAATAAAACGGTGTTTTTTTAAAACTTTATTTTTTAGGTATATAAAACAACGTTTTATAAACGGTATTTTATCGCTATTTAGTAAAAATATTAATTTAAAAAGTATAATAATGTTTAAATTATTAATAAAATTATTAATTAATAGCTAGCAAGCTATTTAATTTTTTTGCTTTTATTTTTAAAAAAACCTAGTTTTTTAGCAAATTATTGTTTTAAAATTATATTTGCTATAATAATAACGTGCTAAAACATTATATTTTTAACGCTTTTATTAATAATATTAAGTTTTTTAACGCTTTTTATTATAAAATTTATTTTTTTTAGTTATTATTTTTTTTAATTACTATTTCTTTTATTTTTTAATATAGTTTTTATTTTTACGATTATTTATATAACTATTATTTAAACGACATTTTTTAAACGTTTTTTTACCGACCGCTTTAAAATAAAAAATCTTTAAAATAATTATTTTTAAAACTTTATTTTTATTATTTAAAATTTTATAAGCAATTATCCCGCTTTTTAAAACTTTTTTTTTATTTTACATTATTTTTAAATTTAATTAATATTTAATTCATTTTTAGTTTATTTTTTATTTAGTTTTTTTTTTGTTTTGTTGTTTTTTATTTTTTAGCACTATATTTTAAAGTATTTTTTATATTAAATAGTTAGTTTATTTAAATTTCGAGGTTATTATTATTATTATTATTACGTAATTATATTTTTACAAAATAATATTAATTTATTTAAGCTTTCAAAATTTAACCAAAATATTTTTCTTTAATTATTTTATTAAATAAATCGTTAATATTTTTAAACTAAAAAAACTTTCGTAAAAGCTATTAAATTAATTAGTAATAATTTTAATAATTTATTATTATTATATTAACAAATAAAAATTATATATTGAACTAGTTTTTTATTATTAATAGTTTTTATAATATTTTTATTTAACGTTTTAAATAAATTTATTTTTAATAATGCTATAAAATAATAAGCTGCAAAAATCGCTTTAATTATTGCAATAAAACTAGCTGGTTATAAGTGTTTAATTAGCTGTTAAATTAGTTAAAAGGCTATTTAAGCTGTATATAGCCGGCCATAAGCCGATCACTGTTTAAAACGCTATATAAAAAGCATTGTTTTTTAATTTATACTTAGCTATTTAATTTAGCTATAAAGTTATTAGCTATTTAAATAAGCAAATAGGTACGCAAATAATAACTATGCTATTGTTTATATAATTTATATATATTTATTTATAATAATATTTTTATTATTTTTATTATTATTTTTATATTTTTATTTTAATAATATTTACGGTAAAGCAAAAAAATATTAATATTTATTTTTTAAAGCGTAATTTTAATCGGAAATTTAATTACTTAACGTTTTTTTATATAAATTATTATATAAACGCGTTTTAAATATAAAATGCTAGCCCGCGATAATTATTACTTAAAATTAACTAGCTTAGCCGTTAAAATATTTATATAGCTAGCTAATACGCGTATAGCCGTTATTTTATAATTAAACTATAGCTGCTTTTTAACAGTTAATTTGCCGAGTTATAGCTAATATTTTATAATTGCTTTGTTGTTTATTATATACGTGTTAATTAATTAATTCGCTAATTAATTAAGCGTTATATTAATTATATACGTTAATTAACCTAGTATATTTACTTTACCTTAAATTACTATAAAAGCTTATTGCTATATAATTTAATATATATTTTTGTTTTTAGCTATATAGTGTAACAGGGCTAGCTAGTTACGGGTGCTTAACTAGCCGTCAGGCTAGTTAAAGGGCTATTCGGGCCATACGCAGCCGGCCGCGGGCCAACTACTGCCTGAAACGCTGTATAAAACGCGTTGTTTTTTCACTTACACTTAGCTAGGCACTTATTTATTAAGTTATTAGCTATTTAAACGGGCAGCCAGGTAAGCCAGCAATAGCTATGCTATTGCTTATATAATTTATATATATTTGTTTATAATAATAATTTTATTATTTTTGGTATTTTTTTGTGTTTTTATTTTAATAGTTAATAAATTTAGCTAGTTAATTATTAGCTATATATTTATATATACGTTAATTAATTAATCTGCTTGCTATATAGTTTATAATTAAATACTTAGCTAATTAATTATTAAATTATTATACGGGTTAATTAATATGTTTTTAAACTAGTTATTATATAAATTTATTGCTATATAATAAAACAAAAAAATAAAAACAACAATAAAAACAATAAATTTATTACTATAAACAAATATATGTAAATTTTATAAGCAATAACATAGCTGTTGCTAAGTTGCTTAGCTGTCCGTCTGGATAACTTGGATGCCCTGGATAAATAAGTGGCTAGCTAAGTGTACGTGAAAAAACAACGCTTTTTATATAGCGTTTTGGGCAGTAATAGGCCCGCGGCCGGCTGCGTACGGCCTAAATAGCCCTTTAATTAGCTTAACGGCTAGTTAAGCATTTATAACTAGTTAGCTTTATTGCAATTATTTAATATATGTTTTTATTTTTAGCTATATAACCGTTACGTTAGCCGTTTTAATTTAGCTAACAATAGCTTTATTACTTATTAATTAGTTAATTTGCTAGGCAAAAACTATTATTTAGCAGCGTTATAGCTGCTATTTTGCTATAATATCGCCGTTATTTCGCATTTGTTTTTATTACTAGCGAGATTTTTATACACGCTTTAATTAGCTAAATATTTTTAAATTAATAATTATATCAATTATATATTATATAAATTAATATAAAACTTTGTTTATATAAACATAACTTTAAATAATTTTTGTTATTATTATTTAATTATTAATTATATCTTTATTATTAAGCTAAATAATTTTATATAAAATTAATTAATTATTTTATTAGCGTTTTATTATTTTTAACACCGATAGCTGTATAAATAACTTTTTATATAAATTAATATAGTAATTTATTTATAATTATTTTATTAAACCGTTATATTTATTTAGTTAATTAACCGTTATTTTTAAAGTTAACTTTATAGCTTTATTAATTATTAATTAATTAATTCGCTAAGTAATAGCTGCTATTTAATAATAATATAGCTATTATTTTGTTAAACTATAGCGTTTATTTCTTAACGCGTTAACTAGCTAATTGCTATATAAAAAAACTTTTATATAAATTAATATAAAAAACCGATAAATTAAAATATAAATACCAGTTAAAATAAAATATAAAAGTTTATTAGCAGTTTTAAATAAAATAAATATAGCAAAAATTAAAATATAACTTTAAAAAAGTTTTAAAATAGCAAAGCTTTTTTTTAAAAAAAAATTAAGCTAATTTTAAATAAGCTAGTAAATACCGCAAAAATATAAAAATATAATAAAATTGCATTTATTTTATATAAAAAAATATTTAAAGTATATATATTGCAAAAAAGTCTATAATATTTACGCTATATAAAATATATACAAATTAAAAAAAAATAAAACGCTATATAAACAGCGTGCCGCAATTAAAAAATTAAAAACCTAAGGTAATTAAAAACCTATTAGCTTAATAATTATAAATGGTTTTTTTAAGCTTTATTAGTGTTATTATTAGGTTTTTAACTTTTTTTAAATTAAATTTAACAGCTATTTAAAAAATACCGTTAAATAAAGGAAAAATGCAATAAAACCAACTAGTTATAAATGTTTAACTAGCTATTAAGCTAGTTAAAAAACTATTTAAGCTATATACAGCCGGCTATAAACTAACTACTGTTTAAAACGCTATATAAAAAACGTTGTTTTTTTATTTACAGTTAATTATTTAATTTAGCTATAAAATTATTAGCTATTTAAACAAATAAGCAGGCAAACTAGCAATAACTATGCTATTGTTTATGTTAAATCTTTTTAATTAATTATTAATATGCAAAAACATTATAAAGCTGGTATTGGCAAAACTAATAAAATTTTAACAAATAAATTTAATATTTAGTTTAATTTACTTTGCGCTAATATTTATATAAAATTAGCGCTTTAGAAAATTTACCCTGCAAAAACGCCACTTTAGCGATCTCGCTTTATAAAATTTTACTTTGCGCATATTTAACCAAAATGTATACAAAATAAGCTTTGTTAAAACTAGCGCTTTAAAAAACTTATTTAGTAAAGTTTTATTTTACGTACATTTAATTAAAACATGCGGACAATAAGCTTTATTAAAATTAGTGCTTTAAAAAATTTATGTTATAAAAAAACTGCTTTAGCAATTTTGCTTTAAAAGTTTTACTTTGCAAAAACTAGTGTTTAAACACGTAATTTAACAAAAATAAAAATAATTATAATATAAAAACTTAAATATAACACATAAAATAATTAAATAATAATTTTTTTTGTTAAATTAATTAATATATTTATTACTTTAAATTAGTATTTAATTAACAAATAAACTTGGAAATAATAGTGTTTTTATTTAGTTTATATAATTAACTATTAAAAAATTTATTTTTAATAAATTATAAACCTGGAATATTTTTAAGTTTAAAATTAAATATTATTATAAATTTTATAATAAATTTTACTTTTTATTTTTAAATTATTTATAGTAATTTATTATTATATAATACTTTAACTTTAACGTTATAAATTTAATTTTTAAACCGGCTTTAAAAGCTTTTTAAAGTAATTTATAATTTTTAAAAATAAAATAAACAAATTATAGCAACGCTTAAAGCATTGCAAAAAATCTTTTTTAAAACTTTAATTATATTTAACGAAATTGCATAAAAAATTTAAACAAAAATTTAACTTTTAATATTTATTTAGTTTTAATTAATTTAGCAAAAAATTAAGCAAATAAATTATTACGTTTAATAAATTTTAAAAACTTAAAAATAATAATAATTATAAAAATAATTATAAACGTTAATTATTATATTTTAAGCCGTCGTAATGCTATAAGTTTTACAAAACTTTGTTTTAATTAATTATTTTTTTAATTTTAAACAAATTATTATGTTTTAAATAATTATTAATTTTTATAAGCTTAATAATAATTTTAAAAAAAATTATTTTTATAAAAAGTTTTATTTATTAAAATTATATAAAATATTTAAATTTTTTTTATTTAATGTTGAATTTTTTTTTAGGTTTTAAAACTACAAAAAAAAAGGTATTAATTATTTTTGTAAATTAATGCAATAATTATTTAAAGACTTAAAAAAAAACCTATTTTAGCTAAGTAAATTAAACTAAGCAAGCTATATATTTAGCAAGCCGTATTAATTTTGCAAAAAGTTTTAGTATTAAATTTTTTATAGCAAATATTATTTAACACTTTTATTACCGATTTAAACATTAAAACAAAGTTTTTTAAAAATTTAGCTAATTTAACTATAATTTTTAAATTATAAAAAAACAAATTTTATTAATTTTAAAAACAAAAATAAAAAACTTTTTAACTAAAACATATATATATAAAAACTAAAAAAAAAACGGTATAAAATAGTTTTTACTAAATTTTTAATTAAATAACAAGATTTTTTAATTATTATGTTAGTTTTCAAGTTATATTAATATTTAATAACTTTAAAAACAAATTGTTTATTTAATTTAATTTAAACAAAAAAATTAACTTAATAATTATTTTTAGCTATATAATATTAATAACACTGTTAATATTTTAAATAATAAAGCAAACTTTGTTATTTATAAAGAATTTAACGGTAAAGCTTAGTAAGTTTTTATTTAAAAAAGCTATTTTAATACTTTAAAAAAATCGGTAATTTTTAAATTTTATTGCAGCAACAATATTTATAAAAAAACAATTTTAAAAAACGTTTTATATATTTTTAAGTTTAAGTATAATATAATTTTAAAAGCTTTTTACTTTAAATTAAAAAAATATATAAATAGTTTTATTTTTTATAACAGTAAGCATTTTATTATAGCACTATTAAAATTTAAACAACTGTTTTTTTATATAAACTTTTAAAAACTAAATATTTTTTTAATATTTAAAAAATATATATTAAAAGCAATTAATTTTTTTTTTTAATATTTAATTAAAAAAACCTAACAGTTATAAATTTTTAATGCTAGAATTTAAATTAAAAAAACTAGTAAAAAAATTGCCGCTATTTATTGCAGCTAGTTTTTTGGTTATATTATTTCGATTACTAAAGTTAGCTTTATTTTAGCACCGAAAACTAAAAAATATTAAACTATTATTTTTAAAAAAACTGTTAAAATCGCTTTAAGTTTGCTTAATTTTAATTTTATAAAGAAAACCGATTTGTTTTGCCGAAAATATATTTAAAACAAAACTATTAAAAAATATATAGCTATTAAAGTTAAATATTTTACAAAAGCATTTATTATAATAATAAAAAATTTATTTAACTTAAAACTAATATTTTAAAATAAATAACTTTATATATTTATTATAATTAAAAAAATTATTTAATATTGTTAAACTTGCTTTTTAAAAAACAAAAAAAATATTTTTTTAACAGTTATTTAAAATATTTTTAAAATGCTAAAAAATAAATATAAAATTTACCTAGCATATTTTATTTATAATAACAAATTTAAAGTTTATAACGCAGTAATATAAACCTGGCTAAATAAAAAAAATATTACCTATAGTTATTTAAATTTTAAAATTTTTAAAAATAAGCTAGCAAAACGGGTTATTAAAATAATTTTAAACCGTTTATAAATAACTATGCAAAAAACCGGAATTTTTTTTTTAGTGCTATATATTACTAGCTATAATAAATTTAATTAACTAAACAGCAATTATTAATAAAAATATAACGTTTTATTAAGCTTTACGTTATACGCTAAAGTTTAGTTTAATTTTTTATTGCTTTTTGCTTATTTATTATATAATAATTAAAACTTTTTGTGTTATTTTTATACCTATGCAAAAAAAGGTTAAAAATTTTAAATTAACAAAAAAAGTAAAAAAAAGCTAAATATATAATATTTAAATTAGCTATTATTAAGCTGCTAAAAAAAGCATTAGTTTTAATAAATAATGTTAATTTAAAAAAAATACCTAAGTTAAATAACCTAAAAAAAAGGTATAATTTTAGCTTAATAAAATTAATATTTACTATAAGCAAAACAATGTAAAATAATGCCTTTTATTTAATTTTGCTTAATTTAAATTTATTTTCGGCTTGTTTAATTAAACTAGCTGTTTTTGTTATTTAAACTAGCTTAATTAATAAAAATTAACTTAAAATAGCTAAATAGCCGGTATTTCGTTTAATTTAGCCGAAATGCTTTTGTTTTTTTAAATAACAGCTTAAAAACTTTTAAAATCACTTTTTAACTAGTGTTAAAAGCATTAAAAGGTTTTTAACATAATTATTTTTAATCCGTACCGTTATTAATAAAAAAATGTGGATAATTTGCTAAAAATTATAGTTTTTAGCTTTATGGGCTATTTTATACGCTAATAAGCTGCTAAGTTTTTGCTAGGTAGCCTAGGCCTAGCTGAGCTACCTGGGTGGTAGCTAATGCCTCGCTAGTTAGGTATTTAAGCTGTATAATTAACGCGCTAGTTTAAGTGTTCAACTTTCTCTTGGTCACTATATAATTAATATGGTATTTTTAATATTTACCGACAAATATGCCCAGGCGCCGTTTGTAATACCAAGTTGGTAAATAATTATAAAGCAAAAACGCAAATAAAAGCTTAAAAACGGGTAATTAATTAAATTAATTAAAAATAAATAATTTAATAGCTAAAAAAATAGCAAAGGTAAAAAACTTATATTTATAGCTAAAATTATATTAAAATTTTAATAGTGTAATTTTATTGCTATATTATATTTAGATTTTTGTTTTGTTTTAAGGTATTTTTTTTAGTTATAAATTTTTTAAATATAAATTATATATATTATATTAGTTTAGCTATATTTTATACGTTATTTTACTTAAGTAATATAGTAATTTTTTTATTTAAATTTTATAAGCTTTTTTAAATTGCTTATAAAAACTATTAAATTTAATTTATTTTTTTAAGTAAAATTACTTTAATAAATTAATTTAAATATAGTAGAATTATTTTTAAAGCGTTTTGCACGCATATATATAAATAACACGTAAATATTATTATAATGCGCTATATATAATAGCGCTTTATATATATATATAAAGCGTAAAAATAATAATTATAGCTTATTATCATATAATTTAATAAATATATTTTATAGCAGTAAATATAAATTTATATAAATATATATAAAAAGCTTGTTTATTTGCTGTTTTATAATTTTTATAATATTGTTTTTATAAATATTTAAAATTTTGCTTAAATATACGCGCTTTTGCAAAATGCGCAAAAAAAAATTAATATTAATTTAATAATAATTAAATTTTAAAAATATTTATTTTTAATATAATAATTTTTGCGGTTTAAAGTTTTTTATATTTAATTGCAAATATTATTAATTTAAAATAACATGTTTAAATTATATATATTGTTATTATTATTATATTGTGCATGTTTTTTTTATATATATTGTTTGTAAAAATTTATAGTATAGTATTAATATATTTGCTAGTTTATCCGACTTATTTTTTGGCAATAAAAATATTTCGGCTTGTTTGTTGCCGCGTTTGCGTTTGCGTTTAATCGTAATTAAACTTTTTGCTTGCGTTTTGTTTGTTTGCGCTTTAGCAATTTATATTTTTGCTGCTTTTATTATGCTTTTGCATAAAATATGCTTTAGTGTTGCTGCTATTAATGCTATACTTTTGCTAAATAATTTTTTTCTAAATTTATTTAGCATTATTATTATTATTTTCAAGCAGGTAATTATTATATCATTTATATTACCGCTTGTTTTTATTGCCGCGGCCGACCGGCTTTTTTAAAAGTTTAAAAAAAAACATTTTGTTTGCGCTATATGCAAAACATTTTTTAAAGCTGTTTTATTAGCAAATATTTTAAAATTATAAAAATTAAAAACTGCTATTAACAATATATTTTAAAGCATTTTTATAAATTTTTATAAATATATTTATTTATTATTTTTATATTATATATTAGCTAGCTAATAAATAATAAGCCCGTTAATATTTGCTATGCTAATTATATTTTATATAACTTTTTTATTGCTAGTATATTTTAAGCGCATATTTAAATATTGCAAACTTTAGTTTGCACGCTTTTAAACTTAGCTAAAATAAAACAAAAAAACTTTTTTTTTAGCTATTTAATTAACAAGTTTACAGTTTTTTAAAATAATTAATTTAAATTTTTTTTTAGTTTAAATCATTTTGAAATAATTAAAAAAGATTTATTTTTATTTTTTATAATTTTTATATTAAACTTATAATTTATAATTTTTAATTTATTTTTTAATTTTTATATTTTAAATATTTATTTAAAAACTTTTTTATTAAATAATTTATTTTTAAATTTATTTAAAAAAAAAAATTTTAAAGTTATTTTATTATTTTTTAGCAATTTAATTAATTTAAGCTAATTAAAAAATATATTTTATTTTTACGCTAATAAAGTTTTTATTAATTTATTAATAATTATATCGTTAATAAATATATATTTTATTAAAATAATTTTATTTTTAATTTTTTAATATAATTAATAGTTATAAATATTAATATAATATAGTTTAATATATAACAAAGCTATTTTTTTAATAACTAAGTTTATAATTTGCTAATTATTACATATTATTTAAATACGCTAATTTTTTAACGTAATTTTTAACTTGTTAATAAATTAATTTATATATATAATTTTTTAAGCTATTTATATTAAAGCAAAAAATTTAGCTTTAATAATAAAAATAATAATTATATTTTATTTATTTAATTATTATTTAATAACTTTTTTAAAAAGTTTTATAATATAAATTTAAAAGCTTTTTTTATTTAGCGTATTATTTGCAAAAAAAGTATTGCTAGCTATTATAAAATTATTTTTATTTTAAAATAAATAATAAATAAGTAAAAAGCTTGTTAGCCGCTTTATAATGCTTTAAAAAAAGTTATAATTAAATTAAGCTAATTTTAAAAAGTTAAATATTATATTTAAGCGCTTAATTATTATAGCATATAAAATAAAGCCGGTTTTTTATTAATACTAGTAAATATTTTTTAGTAACGCTTTTTTTTTATATTAAAAAAGCTTTTTTGTTTATATTAACGTGTTTATATAAATAATAAAAATAATATTTTGCATTTTAGCGATTTTTTTAATATATACAGCTTAAAAAAGCTATAAAAACTATTTAACTTAATTTTAAATTATTTTTATTTTTAAAAACTATTATAAATTATTTTTACCGGTTAAATTATATTGTTATTTTAAGCTAATAATTATTTTATTAGCTATTTTTTAGTTTTTTTTATTATAAATTAATATAATATCGTTAATATATGTAAATAATATGTTATGGTCCGGAACTTTAAAATAAAATTGAAAATCTGTGTATAGTTGCTTATATTTAACTAGCTAGGTATATTTGTTTGAAAATATTTTTGTGTACAGGTTATAGTTTTAGTTTCACTGTTTTAACCTGTACCTCTGTTTTAACCTAATGTTTTGTTTTACTGTTTTAACCTTAATATTTTTACAATTTGCCCCTTTAAAAAAAAAAATCGTTTTTAATTTACTAGTTTTATTTAATAATATCCCAGGTAATAACTTGTTTTTTTAATAATTGCTCCGGTTTGTTAGTTTTGTTGGTTAAAACGTAACTGCAAAGCTTTTAAAAAATAAATTCGGGTATTTAATTTTATACTGTTTTAAATTTATTTTAAGCTAATTAGTCCTTATTAAATTTTTTGCGTTATTTATATAAACTAAGTTAAATTGCTAAATATATAAAATTAAAGTATAAAAAACAAAAATTTACGGTTTTTTTAAACTTGGTTATATATTATTGCAAGTTATTAAATGCAAAGCTTTTATAAAATGCGAAAATTTTTTTAATAATATTATTAAGTTTAACGAAAGTGTATATATACATTTTTTCAAAAATTTGGTTAATAATTTGTTTAACGTATAACTTAATTAATTTGCTAAATATAGCTTTGATAATTATATTTAACATTATAACCGTAAATTGTTTAATTGCTGCTTTGTATATTTTTCCGATTTTATTCCTAAGTTTAACATCGTTAGCTTTAGCTGCTCGCTAAACTAAATAAAAATCGTCGGATAGTTTAAGTGTAACTAATATTGCCTCGCAAAATTTGTCGGATAATAGCGCTTTATATTTAGTTTTAATTTTATATAATATATTTTGTTTTGCTATAAATAATCGAATTTTTTTTTTTTTTGCATCGACTGGTAAATATAATATATACATTGGTTTTATGCGTAAAACGTTTAATTTTTGCTTAAATACTTTATTTGGCTGTATGGGTTTATGCTTATTTTAAATGCGTTTATTCGTGTTATCCCGTTATATATATATATATTAATATAAACTTAAATATATTTGTCTGTATTATTTTAAATGCATTTATCCGTGCTATTTTATTATATATATACATTAATATAAGCTTATATATATCCGTTTGTTTTATATTTATAATTTGTAAGTTTAACCTAATAATTGCTGTTTGTAATCTCGTTATTATTCTCGTTAAAAATAAAAAATATATTTATATTTAATAATATAATTAATTTAAATTTGTTTAATGCAAATAATTATACGGTTAAAATAAATAATTAAACGGTTAAAACAAATAGTTAGCTAATTAATATAAATAGTTAAATAATTAAAGCGATAATTATATATAGTTAGTTGGTTAAAATAACGGCTTTAATAGTTAAAGTTAATTAAATAATTAATTTAATAACTAAAATTAATTAGTTAACCGGTTAAACAACAAGCTTTATTAGCTATGTTTAAAAAACAAGTTTTGTATAAATAAAAAGCTTAACAGGTTTTATTAACTGTGTTTAAAAAACAGGTTATATTTAAATAACAGGTTTTATTTAAACAACAAGCTTTTAACCGATAAATATTATTTAAATAATAAAAAGCGCCGCTTAGCTAACAAGTTTTATTTAAACCACGGGTATAACAAGTTTTACTTAAATAATAAATGCTTTTTAAATAATAAACGTTGCTTAAATAATAAGTTTTGCCTAGGCAATAAATATAACAGGTTTTACTTAAACAATAGGTGTTTTTTAAATAACAAGCAATATTTAAATAACAAATGCTATAAATTAAGCAATATTAATAGGTTAACCGGTAAAAATAATTAGTTAAGTTGGTAATATTGCAAAGATATTTGCTTTGTTTTTGTTATTTTTTTTGTTATTTTTATCCTCGTTTTCGTTAAAATTTTATCGTTTATTAATAATAGTTTTTTTTTTAAGCGTTATTATTTTTACGATCGTTTTTTTTATATTTAATATATTTTGTTTAGTAATAAATAGTTTTTTACAAAGTTTAATTTTTTTGCTTAGCATAAAAGTTGTTTTTTTTTTTTTAATTTTGCGTTAGCTAAAGTTAACGCAATATATCCCAAGCTATATTTATTTGCTTAATATTTTTAGCATTTAGATATTTTTCAGGTGTAAAAATTTAAATAAATTTATATAAATTCTAGCTTGTTTAAATTTTTTTTGCTTTAATTAAAATTATGCTATATTTATATTTTGCGTTTTTAATAATTTATAATATTTTTTAAAACTTGGGTTTTAAAAAAAATAAGTTTATTTTAAATTTATTTGTTTAGTTTTACGCTCGTTTTGCGTTAGCAGCTTTATTTATCCAAGCTATAAATATTATTTATAGCTTAATATTAAATAGTTTGTTTATTAGCTTAGCTTATACTAGTTACGCAATAACTTTGTTAACGTTTATTTATAATTAAATAAAAGTGTTAACAATAACGTTTGGCTAAAATTTTTTCAAAGCGGTTTAAATATAATAATTTATATTATTTATGCTAAATTTGCTTTTAAACTTAAATTTGCGTTTTTTAGTTAGTTTATATTACATTAGCAGCTATTTTCTAGGTTTAATATATTTTTTTAATTTTAAATTTTTTTTTTAAGCAACTGTTAATGCGTTGTTATTTTTAAGGCTAATATTTGCGTTTGCTCCGTAGTTAAATTTTCGGTTAAAGAAATTTTAAGCTATAATATTATCCAAATGCTATAATGTGTGAAAATTTAAAAATATAATGTTTGAAATTATATTCGTTTCACGCGTTATATCCGTTTTAGCAATATAATATGCGATTTAAAAATGTTATATCTGTTTTACGCATTACGTTTATTTTAGCGGTATATATTTTGTTTGATTTGTCCGAGTTTTCGGCAGTTATAGTTTATAACGGTGTTTATTTATTTTAAATTCGTTTTAAAAATATTAAAAATAAGCAAAGTTAATTATAAACTAAAATTTTGGTATTTTTATAGTTATATGTTATATATATAAAAGTAATAAAAAAATAGTTATGTATATTTTTAAAAAACTTTATAATAATGTTGGTAATATATACGTTACTTTATGTTTGTATAAAAAACGCGTTATTAAAAAAAGTGCACTTAAATGTTTGTTTGCAAAATAATTTTAACTAGTTTTTATTTGTTTGCAACGATTGGTTTTTAAAATAAGCTATTTTTCGGTACCTCGATTAGTTTTGCTTTTAAATTTTTAGCGGATATAAAATAAGCGGTATTATATATTTGTATTAATTTTTTAACATTTTATATTAATAAACTTTTAAAGTATTATTAATTATAAATAGTTAAATATCCGTTTTATTAAATAAAATATTTCAGCTAAAAACGTTTGCTTTATTTGTTAACACGTTTATTTAATAGTTGTTCGATTTTATATAGTTATTATTTGTTGTTATTACCGTCCGTATAAATTTATCCGGGTTAAAGTCGTTTTTTTTGGTATAAGTTTTTTGTTATTAGTTTTAAATATAATTATGCAACAAATATAATTCGGTAAATTTTTTAATGCTTTAAAAAATTTAGTTTGTATGCCAGCTGTTTTACTTTTTTAACGACTATTAATGGTTTAACTTGTTGCTAAAATTATTTTTTAAGTAGTTTTTTTAGTAAATTATATTTTTAATACAGTTTAAAATATACCTTGTTTTTAACGATAAATTTTAAAAGGGTATACTTTTTATTATATTTAAATTTTATATTTACAGCTGCAAAATCGATAGCTGCTTATGCTTTTTTTTAATATAACTTTTAAACTGTTTTGTAATTTTTAAATTGTTTTAAAACTTTTAAAATAAATAGCGGTATAGCTAATTTAAATTTTAAAACGATTTTATTTGGTAAACGTCCCAGTGTTTTTTGTTTTGTATTATTTAATATATACTGCAATAATAAAATAATATTTGTTTAAAGTACGTTTAAATTAAAATAATAAAAACAAATAGCAATTTTAACATTTTGGTTTTTTTTTTAAACTATTTGTTTGTTTGCAGGTAATAAGCCGTAAAAAATTTAAATGCTGTGCTTATTTTAAAAAAAAGCGTTTTTTAAAACGTGAAAAAAAATTTAAAGTTTTAGTTTGATATAATAATTTTTAATATGCTTTAATTATTTAATAACAATATTTTAGCAAAGATTTTTGCTTAATTTTTAGCTGTATAAATAATATGTTTTAAAATAAACAATGTTTTTTTATTATATTTGCAAGTAATCGTAAAAAAATTGTTATATTTGTTAAATTTTTTTAGTTTTTATAGTATTTTTTTGCTAATATTATTAACATCCCGATAATAAAGTTTATTGTTACTGTGTAAAATAAAATAAATTCGGTCGTTATAAGTTAAAAATTGCCGGGTAGCTTGTTTTAGTTTTGCTTATTTTTTAAGCATTTAAAATAATGTTTAAAATATTTTCGGATGCGATAAAATAGGTTTTTTATAGTAAATTTTTTTAGTTTTTACATTATTTATTTTATGCCGAAATAATGTTTTTTCTTATATATAGCAATTAAAACGTTTTTTAAATATAATTTTAAAATTATAAATTTTTTAAAACCGGCATTTAGTTTATAAAACAGTAAATTATTTTTATTTGTTTTAAAGTTAAATTTTTTTAGTTTTTTTAATTTAAAATTAAATGTGCTAAGTTTATTATTTTTAACGTATTTTTTTGCCAGCTTTTTTTTAAATTTATTGTTAACTTAAATAACGCTAGCAATATATGCAAATTTATTTGCTATGTTGTTTAGTTTTAATTTTACTTCGTTTTGTGCTTCGGCGTTATTTTTTGCGTTTTTTTTTATAAGCAGTTTAAATAATGCGTTTAAAACCAGGTTTAATTTACCGGGTATGTGTTAAATATCCAGTTTATATTAATTTAAATATATAAATGCATTAGCTAATTTTTCGTTTATTTTTACAACGTTTATAATAACCAGGTTTTTTTGTAAAACTATGTTTTAAGTAAATTTATAATCGGTAAAAATTATAACTAAATTTATATATAATTATATTTGTAGTTTTATTAACAGCATGTTTATATTAAATATGCAACCTTTAATTCGGTTGTATAATATTTGCGTTTTATTTTTGTTAAAACTTTATTTAAAAATAAAATTAATTAAATTTAGTTAATTAATATAGGTTTGCTATTTTATTTGTTTTTTAAATAAAATATTATAACACCGTATTTTCGTTTTTTAAAAGCGTTTATTTTAAAAAATATAGTTTTAATATAATTTTAGTGTATTAAATATAAGTTTTAAATAAAGTTGTTTTAAAAAATTTTAAAGCTACTTTTTTATTTATTTATTGCGTTAAATTTTCGGCTCGAAATTTTTTTTTTTTTAGCCGTTTGGTTTTTTTGTAAAATAATTTCGTTTTTTTTTTTGTTAATTATAGCTGTTTTATATGTTTGTAATGGCAAAACTTTTTGCTAAAACTATAAAATATATTTTTTAAGCTAAGTAGCTATGCCGATATATATTTTTAGTTTGCTTAGTGTTTTAAAAAACTTAAACTTTTAAATAGCTGCTATTTTATTTATTGTTATATAAATAGTATGCTTGTTAACTCGTAAACCGAAAAAATTAATAAATAAATATCCGCAAAGTTTTTTTTAAAATTAAAAGCTAATTTTATATTTTAAAACTTTTATAATATTTATTTAAAATAAAATATATGTTTTTTTTAAGTCGCTAAATATAACGATATTATTAATATAAGCTCGGCAAAATGTACTAAAATTTTCCAAACAAATATTAATAAATCTCTGGGCATAAAATAAGCTATTTTTAAAATCTATAAGTGCTACATTAAATATTTCGAAGCTTTTAGGTAATATAACGACTATGCGGTTTTTATGCTTAAAATAAACTAGTAATTAGTAAAAAGAAATGCGGCATTAAATATTATAAAAACGGTTTTGCCGCAAATATTAAATATAATGTTTTTTTGCGTTAGCATTAAATATACGTCTGGAATAATTATTGCGTTTAATAGTTGTAAGTCGACTATTACGCTTTTTTTTTGCTAATTATTAACTATTTTTTAAGTTATAAATATTAAGCATTTAAAAAAGGTTAGCTTTTGCATTTATTTAAATTTGCTTTGTTTTTACATAAAGTTAAAAGTTTTATTTAATATTTTTTTGTTTTATATACTTAATTTATATGCGCGAGTTTTAATTTTTTGCTTTTGCTATTTTTTAATTAAATTAACTTTTATTTTTTCGTGTTTCGGAAACTAAATTATACCGGTATTTATTTATACGTTATATTTTTCGAGTATTTATATTTTAGCTTTAATAAATTATAAGTTTTCGTTAAATATATAAACACTATATTTTGTTATTTTAAATAAAACGTTTTTTAGTTGCTATAAGCTGTTGTTTGTTTTTTTAACTTATTTACTATTCGTTTGTACTATTTATATATTATTTTTTGTAATAAAAAATTGTTTTAAAAAATTATCGGTAATATTAAATTTGTTTTTAAATATTGCGTTATTGTATTTATAAACATTAAACTAGTTAACTTTTTAGCGCTTTTAAATTTTTAAATCAATTATAATTTTAAATTTTTTTTTTTGCAAATTTAAACTAGTTTATTAAAAATGTTGCAATAAAAAATGGCTTTTGTAGTATATTTGTCGACAATAGCTTTTATTAGTTTTTTGCCGTGCGCTATAAATGCGTACTCGCGTAATATTTTGTTGTTTATTTAAATCGGTAAATTTATATATTAAACGAAAATAAATGTAATTAAGCAAAATTAAACGGTTATATTGCTGTATGTAATAATTTGTTAATAAATTAAAATAGCTTGTTTATTTATTGTTATTATAACTATTGCTTTTTAGCTACGGCAACGGTTAACTGTTTATTTAAAATATTAATAAATATTTAATGTGCTTTTATTTAAAAAATTTTAAATAATAAATTTAGTTTTAAACGTTTGTTAATTTATGCATTAATAAATATTTATATTACGACTAGCAGGCTTGCTTTATCGGATACAAAGATATTTATACTAAATATAGCTTTTTTTAATAGTGTAATTAATCCGCTAATATTACCGACCGTAGTGCTCCGGGCGGATTTAACTAATTAATATAAGCGTTTATTTGCTTAAAGCTATATTTTGTTTATTATTATATTTAATACACCTATATCGATATATATTATACTTAAGGTTTTAAAACTTATTAAGTTAAGCTTTATTTTTATATATATAAATTTTGTTTTTAATTTGCCGTAATAAACGGGTTTTAGGTTAAATATTATTATGCGGGTGCTAGGTTTTATTAGTATTACATTTTTATCGTATAAATTATTTTCGGTAACAATATGCCAAACAATATTATTTAAAATTTCTTTAACTTTATTTGCAAATAAAAACAGTTTAATTTATTTAAGTTTAAGTGCTTTGCAGTTAAATAACTAGCCGATATAAAGCAATCCGCTTAACTTGTTTAGTTTAATACCCGTTTCGCTTGTTAAAGTATAAAAATTGTTATATACGTGTGTTATATATTTGTTACAAAATTTAAAAACAGTATAACATTTATAATAGGTCCGGCAATTTTTAGTTGCAACCTAGTTAAACTAGGCGAAATAAAAATAATTATATTAATTAATTGTTATTTTAAATTTGCCGTTTTATTTGTTTAAAACTTTTTTAAACATATAATAATTGTTACCAGCTAGCTAAGCTTTTTTACTTTTTTTTTTTATTGTTATTTATAGCTATAAATTTTTCGGCTTTAAAAAAAGCTCGTTTGTTATTTTGTTTTAAACAAACTTATTGTTTTTAACGATGTTTTTAGTTTTTTTGTTATTGCTAATTAGCATAACTTTTTAAATTTATACGTTCGCAATTATTGTTATTAAAGCTGTACTAATAAAATTGGTTAAAATTTTTGTTTTCTAAATTTTTATCGTTTAAAATAATTAAATCGACTAAAATGTAAACGTTTAAAACCTAAGCATTTTTTGTAATAAAACGGGCGTTCGGCGGTATTAATAAAATTTTAGCGTTTAAAAAAAGCTTTATTGTTATTTTTAGTGCATTTTTTATTACTTAGTTCGGCATTATTAATCGAAAATATATAAGCTGCTAAAGCTGGTAACATTTATAACTTTAAAAAAAAAGCATAAAATAGTATAAAATTTATCGGCATAAAAGCACACGCGACTATTTAACTAATTATAAATTATAGCAGCTTTAAAATACAAAAAGGTTTAATACGTTTTACAATATTATTTTTATAAACTTTGGCTATTTTTTCCAAATAAATTAAATATTTATTAAGCTAATATGGTGCAGTAAATTTAGCGACCAATTATTTAAAAAACGGAATTAGCAAATTATATATTTTAAATATTTATTGTTTATTTATATCGCGTCCGGTTACTTTAGCAAGTTTAAAAATGCTTGCAGCTTATTTATAAATTAATTTTTTTGCTTAAATACGGTTTACTAAATAAACGGCGTTAAATTTTTAAGCTGTTTAAGTGTATTTGCTATATCCGGTTTAAATTTTTTAACTATAGCCGCTAGTGCTACGTTTAAGTTTGTTAAATATATTTGTTTTTTAGCTATGCTAAGCTTTTTTGCCTACTAACTTTAAGCAAATTTATATAACAGCTGTAAAAAATTTCGTTAAATTATAGCACGTTTAGCGTTATTTTTTAAGTGCTAAATAACGCTATTTTTAAATAAAAATATATTTTTCCAGTAAATATTATATTTGCATTAAACGTAATTTTTTTTGCTAAAAATTTTTTAATATAAAAGTTAAAATATTTAATATAAAAAAGTTTCCAGCTAAAAAATAAGCTTTTTAATCCTATGTTTTTAAAAGCATTTATAAATTTACCAAATTTTTATAGCAAAATTTAAACTTTTTTGTCCGCTAAAAAACTTTAAACAAAGCTTAAGTCGGCTATAATTAATAAATTTAATTGTTAAATATTTATTAGCTTAGCTAATAATAAAATATCTATTTAAATATTTATATTTTAAAACAAAAACGATAATAAATTTAAATTTTATAGTTAAAATTAAAAAAATAATAAAACAAATAACAATCCGTTTAACAGTTATAAATCCGGTAATGCTATAAATAGTGCTAATATATTTAGTAATAAAAAATATAAATCGGAAATAAAAATAAATAATAGCTCGCTTTTAAAAAATTCTGGTATTTGCGGTGCTTAGTATTTTTAGTAATTTTAAAAAAATAAAAAATAAAAATGCTAGCAAAAACTTTTCACTTTAAATCTAGTTTGTTTAAACAACTATTTATTAAGTTTTTATTGTAAAAAATAAAAAAAAACCGATAAACGTGATATAAAAAAACGTTTAAATAGGTCTGGGATAAAAAAAAAAATAGCTAGGAGTTAAAAGCTTGCTATTAAAACAAGCAAAATATTTGTTTATAAAATAAATAAATTAGCTGGGTTAAAAACAAAAGCGAAAATTTTTTAACATTTTTAAACTTAGTCGGCAAAAAATAAGGGGTTTTACGAAATATTTATAAATTAAAGTTTAAAATAACGTCGGTTAATATATAATCTATATTATTCAAGCAATTGCACTGGTTTTAACGTTTGGGAAACTTAGGTTTTACTTTTAAAACGAGTTCGTTTTTTTTTATTGTTAAAAATAAGAAAAAAGTCGTAATTTTTATAATTAAAATTTGTTCGTCCGGGATAGTAGTAGTTAGGTTATCCCGTTTAGCCTTGTAAAATAAAAGACGGGATTTGTCTAGGTATGGTGCGAAAAAAAAAACAGTCGCTAGCTACCAAAATGTTATAATTTAAAACTTTAGGATAAAATTGGAAATCTGTGTATAGTTGCTTATATTTAACTAGCTAGGTATATTTATTTAAAAATATTTTTGTGTACAGGCTATAGTTTCAGTTTTATTGTTTTAACCTGTACCCTTGTTTTAACCTAATGTTTTGTTTTAATGTTTTAACTTTAATATTTTTACATAATAGCATTTTTTAATAAAAATAATAGCAAATTTTATAAAATATCGGTAAAAAACCTGCTTTTTATAATAACTTAAAAAGTTTTTTTTTCTATAATAAAAGCAATTTTTATAGCTTAAAAATAATGTTTTATTTTTAATAATTAATTAATATTTATATATAATTTTTTTTTTTTAATTTAGCGTTAACAAAAATATTTATAGCATTATATTACTTTAGTTTAAAATTAAATTTAGCTTTAATAATTATTAACGTTTTAAAAAATTTATTTGCTAAAGTGCTAGTATAAATGTTTTTTTTTTGTTACGCTGTTAATTTTCCATATTATTAGCCGGGCTTTATTTTTATTATAATATTTATATTTATTAAATTTATATACGTAAATTTATATATAATTTAAAGTAACTTTTTTTTATAACAAATTTTTAAGCAATTTTTTTTTAGTTTTTATTTTTTTATAGCTTTGTAAATAAATATATTTAACTTTTTAAAAATAATTTTTAATAAATAAGTTTTAAATTTGCGGTGTTACTTTAGCAATAATAATAAATTTTGCTTATATATATATATATATATTTTAAAAAAATTTAAGTAAATAAACTTTTAAATATTTGTTGGTATGCTTAAAAGCTTTTTTTTTATTAATAAAGTGTTTAAAATTTAATAGTTATATTTTATTGTTATAGTTATTTTTTCGAGCTTTTAAATATTTATTAGCTAGCTTAAAAACTTTTTTTTATTAATAAAGTGTTTAAAATTTAATAGCTATATTTTTTTATTATAGTTATTTTTTCGAGCTTTTAAATGTTTATTAGCTACTTCAAAAGTTTTTTTTTTATTAATAAGGTGTTTAAAATTTAATAGCCGTGTTTTATTATTATAAATTGCTGTTTTACCGTTATTAAAGTTTAATAGCTATAATTAATTGCAAAATATATAATAAGCTTTATTAAAAGTTTTTTTTTTAGCAACAAAGTTTTAATAAAATTTAATAGTTATAATTAATTGCTATAAAATTTTTTAAAAGTTTTTAGCAGTTTATTACGGTTAGTTTTTAATATGTTTTTTTTTGTTATTTAATATATTTTTATATAATTTTGCCGCGTTAAAACAAATTATTTACTTGAAAAAAATTTATAAATATTAAATTAAGGTAATTTAATGCTATAAATTTAAAAAAATCGCTTTTTAAGCTTAAATTTAATAACTTTAAGCTGGTTATAATTAAATTTAGCAGTGCTATTTTTAATAAGTTTAATAAATTTAGCATTTATAGTTTAAAAATTAAGTTTATTATTAAATAATTGCTTTTATTAAGCTTTTTTTAACTTTTGTTTATAAGTTTGTTTTTGCTTTAATTTTTTTTATTTTTAGCTTTGTTAGTATTTTTAGCCGCGCTTTTAAACATTATATTAAACGGCTTATTATTTTTTTATTTTTAAATAATTTCTTTGTTTATTTTAGCGGCTGCTTAACAATTTATTTTATATAATAGCGTTTTGTATTTTTTTTAGTTTATTTTAAAAACATTGTTTTAAAAATTGTTTTTATTTTTATTAAAAAATTTATTTTCGTTAACAATAATATTTTTAGTAATAATAACTTAATTTTTTTAAATTAATTAAATTTAATAAGTGTTAATAAATTAATAGCTTATTAAATATTTTAACGCTTTTTTTTTTAAATTTAGCTTTAATAGTTATAATAAATACTATATAGTTATATACTCGTAAATATGCTATAAATTATTTTTGCTTATAATTAATTATATTTTGTAAATTATTAAAATATAAATAAAACTTTTCGTAAAAAACTTGCTATTTACTTATTTTTTTTAGCGTACGGTTATATAAATATATTGCTATTTATACTATTTTTAGCTATAAAAAAATTAAAAGCTTATAATTATTTTTTATTAAACTTGCTCGGTATTTAATAATAACTTTTATTTTTTTAGCGCTACCGTTAAAATTTTATGTGTGCAAAAAAAAAAAAAGCTTTATTTTAATGCTGTAAACGCGGGAAAAATAATTAGCAAGCTTTAAAATATTATATTTAATGCTTAATATTTTATTATTGCATTTTATTATTTTTGCTTTAGCTTTAAAATAAAAATTAATATATTTAATGCAATTTTTAAAATTTTTTTCAATAGTGTTAGCATGTTTATTATTAGCATAATAATTTTAAATATACTTAAAATATTAATTTATAACAAGTATAACTTTTTAAAGCTTTGTATTACTTTTAAAAAAATTGTTAAATTTATAAAAATTAATTATTAATCGATTTTTAGCTTTAATAACTTTTAAGCAAACATTTTATATTATATAGCAACAAGTTTTTGATTTATTATACGCTATATATTTAACTGTTTAAATTTTATTATTTTAGCAAAAAATAATTGTTATTTTTTTGGTATAAAAAAATAACTGCTTAAAAAGTTTTGGTTTTATATATTTAAGCTGCTAATATTAACAGTATAAATTTGCTTTAAACCTTAATTTTTTAATATAAAAGTTTAAAAAATTCCGCTGTATATAAAAAACTCGTTCGGTAATTTTTGCAAGTAAATATTTTATAACATATTATTTATATATACGCATTAATAAATATAAAAGCTTTTTTTCTTAATATTTTAATTAATTAAACTTTAGCTTATTTTTTAATAAATTTTTAAGCGATTTAAAACTTGCAAAAATATTAAATTTATAGCTATATTTAAACAATATATTATATTATATAATTAATATATAATAAAGCTTTTAAAGCTTATTGCTTAAATATAAATTTTTTACTAGCTTTATATAAAAAGCATACTGTTTTTTCCAAATATTATATTTTTTAAATTAATATTTTTTATATTTAAAAATTGTTGTTTTTAATTAAATATATAAATATTTAACCCAAAATTTATTATAGCGCAATTTTTTATTATATAAAATTTAGTGATTTTTTTTAATATATAAAATAAGCTTATTATATATGCTATAAAAAGTTTTATTAATTAAGTTTTTAGTTAAAATTTAGCGAGAATTTTAAATTTAACTTTTTTTTTTTAGTTTTAACGTTGCGTTTTTTTTACTAGCTATTGTTATTTTTGCTTTTTTTTCGACTTAAATATTTATTCGCCAAGTTTTAAAACGGAGCTTTAAAAAAGCATACTAGCAAAGCGCAACTAAATAACATTTATTATATATTATATAATTAAATATATTTAAGTTAGCATATTTAGCTTTTATTTTAGCGTTTGCGTAACAACGTTTATTAAAAATATTTTAAAAATATTTTTTTAATAATTTTATTAAAAAAAAATTATTTATTTATTATAAACTTGTTTTTTTTTAGCAAATTTAACGTAAGCGCTTTTTATTTATATTATTTTTAAGCTTGCTTATTTTTAGCTTGTTTATTTTCGCTTGTTTATTTATAAATTTTAGTATATAAAAAGTTTTTTTAACGATTTTTTTAGTAAATATGCTTAATATAATAAATTTTCGGCAAAATTTGGTAATAATAATATAGTAATTTAATATATTATTTATAATAGCTTAGCTATTTATGTTTTAATATAAAATAGTTTATATTAAATATATATGCTAAAAAACTTTATTTAAATCGGTAACAACCTTAAAAACGTTTATTTTTTTTCGTTTTTAATATTTTTTAAATAAGCTTTAATAACTTTATAAAATTCTTTGTTTTATTATTTAATAAAAATTTTAATAGGTTTCTTTAGCAATATTTAAACTAAATTGTTTATATTTATGCTTATATTTAAACCTAAGCATTTTTAAATTATAGCAGCAAGCTTTTTAAAATTATTATACCACTAATTAATAATTTAAATAGCGTGCATATAAATAAATTTATAATTTAAATATATAATTTTTCGCATTAATTTAAAAAGCTTGGCAACTTTAATTTAGTAAAAAATATTATGCTTTAAAAAAATATTATATTTTTGTTTAGTAGCTTAAAAAAACGCCCGAGTTAATACCGTAAACTTAATGTGACGAACTTTAAATTCGTATAGGCGTGATATAATCGGAGCTCCCGTAAAAAATCGTGCTAAGTAATAACTAAAAAAATTATTATAACGTTAAATAAAAATTATACTAAAGTTGTTAAAAATACTTTTATATAGTTTTTTAAAAAGTTGCTATATGTTTAAATTAAATTGTAAAATAAAAACTAATTAAATATATAGGAAAACTTGTTACTATTATATAAACCGTTTTTTTTTACCTATATTTAAGTGCTTATTTTGCTTGCTTGTTTTTAAGTAGTAAAATTTTTTTTGCTTATTTGTTTTGTCGTGCTTATTATTTCGAGCTTTATAAAATTTTTAAGCACGTTACGTAATTTGCGCCCCGCGCGTTACCTTAAGCCTGCGCTTTTTTTCGTTGGTTTTTGGCTTTTTAATTAGCTGATTTATTTGTTGGTCCGTAACATTATTTTCTAACTTTCTAAATTATTGCTTTTAATAATTTTTATAAATATGTTTTTTTTTTTTTTTTTTTTTTTTATGTGTGCATATTAATTATGTTTAACTTTAAACAATTAAAATTGCGTTAGCATTTTAGCGCTTTAGCTTGCGTTAATTTAATTGTTTATATAAGCTTTACTATGCTTTTTTTTTGTTTTTGTTATATTTTAGAGCAAATTTTATATTACGTAATTTTAAGTTTTAAAAAGTGTTAATTATATATTAAAGCTTACCGTTTTTGCAATATTTTTGGCTTTTTGTTTTATAAATATAAAAAGTTGTTTATTAAAAAAAATAAGCTAAAACAAGCCGAAAAAAAAGCGAAAAAACAGCTTCGTGTTTTAATAAATTGTTTTGCTTGCTTGCAAAAGCAAAAACGTTTTTTCCGAAAATGTAAAATTAAAATAATTTATTATAGCATCAAAAATGCTAAAGCAATAAAAAAACTGAAACGGCTAAAAGCTAAACAAAAACGTTTGTTTAATAAATATACTTGTTTTTTTGCTGCTATAGCAACTTTTGCTTTTATAAATTAAAATATTTTTGATTTTTTTTTTGGTCAATTTTGTTTTTTTAGTGTTAATTAGTTAAAATGCCGTTAATAAAACTAATTAACTATTTTTGCCGCTTTTTTTAAGTTTTTTTTAAGTTTTTCTATAGTTTTTTTATATAAATATTTTTTTTATTTAATTAAATATTTATAAGTTTTTTTGTTTTAATATAAATTTAATATTTTTTTAATATTATATATATTTTTATTAGGTTTAACTTTTAGTTTTGTTTAAAGTTTAGCGTTTTTAAGTGTTAATTTTAACAAAAAAATATAAAATATTAATTATATTTTAGCTTTTTTAAATAGTTTAAATTAACAATTCGTTTTTAAAATAATTTTTTTTATTTTAAAAAGTTTAATTTGTTTAAAATTAAATTTATTGCTTAGTCGTTTAGTTTTAATGTTGCGCTTTAAAAAATATACTTTTTTTTTTTTTTTAAGGTTAACTTTAACAATTTATATTTATTGTAATATGCTTTTATGCGGTTTTATAAAAATATTAGCTTGTTTTATAATTTTTGTTATAAGCCGATAATTTTTTTTGCCCGTATTTTTGCGTTAAGCGCAAAAATTCTTTAAATTGTTGTTTTAAATTTTTTTAAGTTAAATTTATAATTTGCTTTAAATAATAATATTTTTATTAATTTATTATTAAAACTGTTATATATATATTTTATTTTTAGCAATAATTTAATTTAATTGTTTTACTATTTGTTAAAGTAGCAGCAAAAATATTACTTTAAAATTTAATTTAATCGTTTTATTTATTTATTTGTTTATAAATAGTAAGCTATAAATATACAGTATTTAACTTTTAATATTTTTATTAACGATTAATAAAATTTAAAAACTATAATCGTTTTTTTATTTATAATTATTTGTTTAAAAATTTTATATTTATTAAAAATATATTGGGTTATTATATAAGCCAAATTTTTTGCCGTATTTAATTTTAAATATAGTATAAAATATTTATATTTTGTAAGTTTTTTTATAATAACTAGTTTTAAATCGTACAATATTTTTCTTATTAGTTTTTTTAATTTAAACAGCTTAACAATAAAATTAAACGCAATAAATTTTTAAGCTTTATTAAATATTTTTTTAAGTTGCAACAATTTATATAATTTATATTGCGGTGCTTTGCTTTTTTTACATAAATTGCATTTAATTATTATTTTTTTAATTATACTTTTTATTTTTTTTTAATAAAATGCTTAGTTTTTAATTTTTTAAATAATTTTAAACATTTTTTAATATTTTGCGAGTAAATGTTTATAAGCTAATTTTACAAGCTTTTTTTTTAATTTTAATAATATTTATATTTTATTTTTGTAATATAATAAGTTTATAGCGTTATTATATTTTAGTTTTTTTGTATTAAACTAATTAATATTGTTATAATAATATTTAGCCGTAATAATTACTAATATTTTTTGTTTAAATAATTTATAGTTTATTTATATTATAATTAATATTATTAATTTTTGTTTTGTTTTTTTAAAAAATGTTTGATTTTTTTTTTTTTTTTTTTAATAATCGCTTTATCGGCTTAAAATATTCGCTTTAATATTTTTTTTTTAATATAAACAATAATAAAGTTAAATTGCAAAAAAAATTCTGCTTATTTAATTTCTTATTTGTTTAATATTTTTAATATTATAAATGTCGCAAAATTTTTATAATTAAAATATATTATTACTAGCTTTTTTAGTTTGTATAAATAGTGCTTTTATTTTTTAAATGCTTAAATAATAGCTATAAATCTTTTATTTAGCAATATATATTATGCTGCTAGTTTTAAAAATTTCTTTTAAAAAAAAAACTATCGGATATAATTTTTTATTATCGTTTTATTAACTTAATTGTCCGCTTATTGCCGTTTTGCAAACATTAACCTTTATTTTAAATTTTTTGTTAAAGTTAAATAGTTTTAAAACTAAATCGCTTACAATTAAAAATTTAACTTTATTAAAAAACTTTTATTTTTTGTTTTTTTACTTAAAAATTAAATTTTTTTTTATTAAGTCTGTAAAAAGTTTTGCATATTTACTAAAACTTTTAATAAATTTTTAAATATAATTTATAAATTTTATAAATGTTTTTATATTATTTGTTAATTTAAATATAAGCTAATTTTTTATTGCTCAATTTTAAATTTTTAAATTTATATTTTTTTAAAGTTATTATAAATCCGAAAAAATTAACTTTTTTGTATAAAATTTGCTTTTTTTAAAGTTTATTTTAAATTTTTCGTTTTATAACGCTTTAAATATTTTTTTACGTGTTTTCGGTGTTTTTTAAACGTTTTTAAGTATATTAATACATTGTTTAAATATATTATTATAAATACGTCGATAAACTTTTGTATTGCGTTTGTAATTTATATTTAAAATATTACTGGTGCGTTAATAAACCTAAATAATATTACCAAATATTTAAATAGCTTTTTAAGCATTTTAAATGCTGTTTTTTATTTGTTATTTAATGCTATTTTTATTTGGTAATATGCGTTAAATAGGTTAAATGCCGTAAATTATTTTGTTTGCGTTAATTTATTTTTTATATCGTTAATTTTAAGCAATAATTTTACAAATTTAACTTTTTTAAAGTTTACGTTTTTATAATTTATATAAAGTTTTTATTGTTGCTTGCTGTTTTTTTCAAGCTTTTTTAGCATTTATAATACTAGTAATCGTGCTAATAATGTTAAATGCCGTATAAACTTTTTTGCTAAATTTTTTTTAATATATTTGTTTAATTTTTATAGCTGTTTTTAATTTATATAATGCAGTAAAAATTTTTTTAATATTGCTTTTTTTTAAATAAAATTTAATAATTTTATACTTTGTGCTTTAATAAATAATTATATGTTTTATTAAATATATTGCCGTAATTTTTATATTTTAATAATATTTTGCTGTTAAATATCGGCTTAAAATTTTTAATTATAATGTACACTTGTATATATTGCTTTATAAAATTATTTAATGCCCGTATTAAAAGCTTTTTAAAAATTAATTTTTTTTTTGATATATTTTATTAAAGTTAGCCGGTTTTCTAGTTTATTTTAAAATTGTTTTTTTGCAATTAAAGTATTTTTAAAATAACATTATACTTAAATATTTTTATAATATCAATCGTAAGTTTTTTTTTGTGTTTTAAAATATTAAAAAAAAATACTGCAGTTTTTTTTAAAATTATTTTGTTATTATACACAATTAAACTTTTATTAACGGTTATAAATAAATAAAAGTTGTTTTTTAGCTTTATTAATATATTTAACCGCTTAATAACTCGTAAAAAAATAAAGCTTGCTTAAGCTTTTATATTTATAAACGTTTATAGTTTATTTTTTTAATATATTAAATCGATTTTAATATATTTACTTTTGTTAACTGTTATAGCATAAAGCATTTTTAGCTTTTAAGTTAGTTATCGATTTGTTATAACTGCTTTTGGTCGTTTTTTAATTTTTTAATTATTTTTGTTTGTATTAATATTTTGTTTTTTTGTTGCTAAGCTTTAATTGTTTTAATTAATACTAAAAATTGCATAATCGTAATTTTATTGTCGTAATATTTTAATATTATTTATGTTGTTAATTTAAAATTTATTTTAATAGTTTGTTTTTTTTTAAACGTAAGTTAGTTTTGCTTAATTTATATTGCGCGTTTTTTAAGTTTTTATAATTTTGTAGCTTTTGCTTAAGCATATATTTTATACGCGTTGTTATAACACTGTTTTTAGTTTGTAATTTATAATATACATTTTGTTAGCTATTATAAATTTATTTTAAATATTGCAAACCTGTTTTAATTTTAATATATAATTATTATTCTTTTTATGTTATTTTTATAATAAAACTGCTATAGTGTGTTACCGTTTATTTGCTTTAAAAACTATATATATTTAAGTTTTTTTCGAATATATATTAAATATTAATAAGTTATATAGTTTATTTAAAAAATATTTTTGTGTTATTTGTTTTTTAGTTGCAACTTTTTTGGTTTTTTATATTGCATAATTTTATTGTGGTAATATTTTTTAGCGATTAATTGTATTGCTTTACTTAAATTTTTATTAACATTTGTTTTAGCTTTTACGATAAAAATATTATTATACGTTTGTATATTTTTTAAAAATGTTTATATTTCGTAATTAAGCATAGCTTTAAAAATATTTACGTTTGCGTTTTTTGTTTTTTATGTTTAGCGCTTGCGCTTTATTAATTTTTTACGCTAAATATATTTTCGCTGTATAAATTTTGCTACAGCGTTTTTTATTTATTTTTATTTAGTTTAGTAGTCGCATTGTCGATATATATAGTTTTGTTTTTTTAAATATTTGTTATTTTTAAGCTAATTTAGCTTTTTAACCGGTTTTTTGCTTCGTAAAATCGCAAATGTTTTGTTAATTTTTATAACATTTTTAATTAATTTTAGTTTTTTATAGTTGTTATTTTTTTTTACGTTTATTTATTTTGTATAGCTATTATGTTTATTATAATTAACTATGTTGCAAATATACCTGTTTTATTTTGCTCGTTTTAATTGCTTTGTTGCTAGATATGCTAAATATACCTATTTTTTTTTTTTACATGTGTTGCAACTAGGTATATTTTTAATATATCGTTGCTAGTTTAAAGTTTATTAATTGCTAATTTGTAATATTGCGACTATTATTGCAAAAACTTGCTTAAACTCTTTAAATTTTTGTTATTTTTTAAGCTTTTTGCAATTTTTAGCGTAATATTTTTTTTAATTACAATTATAATATTTAATTTTGCTTAAGTTTTATTTTTTAATAATTGCATTTAGTTTTATTAATTTTGAATAAATTTTAATTGCCGTTAATTTTTAAACTTTTTTTTTTTTAACATTTAATATTTAATTGTTTTAGTTTCGTTAAAATTTTTAAAATTGCCGCTTATATAAACAATTGTTAATTTTAATTGTTTTTGCAATAAATTTTTTTAAATTGCTTTTTTTTTTATTTTAATATAACTTGTTTTAAATTTTAATTTTAAATCCGTTAAAAAAAATCGTTATTATTATATTATTGTTAGCTTATTTAATTTTTGCGTGTTGCTTGCGAAATTTTGTTGCGTATTTATATACTGCTTTAGTTTAAATTAAAGCTATTAATTTTTGTTTAGCTTGTTTAACTTTTTCTGGATTTTTATATATATCGGTTATAATTTTTTCGAATTTTTTATATTTGTTAAAAATATTGTTAATTATAGTTTATCGATTATTTTTTTTAGTATTTTTTAAGTAATTATTTATAATAAGTTGAAATTATTTTAACGTGTTGCTTATAAAATACCTTGCAATTATTATTAATTTTTTTACGTCCGTAGTAAAATTTGATCTATAATATTGTAAATACACTTTAATTTAGGTTAAAAATTTTTTCAATTAATTTTGCGAAGTATTAAACTTTTTTAGCTTAATAAGCTTAAAAAACTTGGGTTTAAAAATATTGATTAATTAGTTTTTAAGCTGTTTGTTTTAATATTTTAGTCGTCGGATTTTTTTTGCAGTTAGTTAAATAAATACTATACTATTGCAGGTGTTAAATTTAATTGTTTTGTTAAAGCTATAATAATTTTTTCAATTGTTTTAAACATTAATTAAATAATAATTTAAAATATAACAAATTTTAAGTTTATATAAGCGTAGTATAATCGGAGCTCTCGTAAAAAATCGTGCTAAATAATAACTAAAAAAATTATCGTAACGTTAAATAAAAATTATATTAAAGTTATTAAAAATACTTTTATACAGTTTTTTAAAAAGTTGTTATATATTTAAATTAAATTGTAAAATAAAAACTAATTAAATATATAAAAAAATTTGTTATTATTATATAAACCGTTTTTTTTTTATCTATATTTAAATGCTTACTTTGCTTGCTTATTTTTAGGTAGCAAAACATTTTTTACTTATTTGTTTCGTTATGTTTATTATTTTAAGTTTTGTAAAACTTCCGAGCACGTTATATAATTTACGCTTTGCGCGTTATTTTAAGCCTGCGCTTTTTTTTCGTTGGTTTTTAGCCCTTTAATTAGCCGATTTACTTGTTGGTCCGTAACACTTAATAACCGTAGCTTTGTTAAACTTAATATTTAAATTTATTAAAAAATAATTTTTAAAAATTAGCGCTTTTAACTTTATAAACTATAAAATTTAACTTTTTTAAAAAACTATAAATTTTTATAAGTTTTAGCTTTAAGCCGCAGCGGTAAAATCTTTTTTATAAAAAAAAAATTGTTTAAAAATTTAAAAATAATAACGTTTTAATTGAAAATTATAACGATTTTATTACTTTAATATTTTTAAATCGCTTTAATTAAAATATAAAATATAATAAAACTTTTAATTATTAAAATTTCAGTAATGTAATTTTGTTACTATATTATATTTAGCTTTTTTTTTAAGGTATTTTTTTTAATTATAAATTTTTTAAGTGTAAATTATATATGTTACACTAGCTTAGCTACATTTTTTACGCCATTTTGCTTAAATAATATGGTGATTTTCGCACTTAGGCCTTACAGGCTTTTTTAGGTTGCCTATAAAAACCATTAAATCTAACAAATCGCAAGGCCCGTGCGTGGGTTGGCTTGCGAAAACCGGTGGCTATTTAAAAAGTTTAAGTGACCGCGTAAGCAAAAGTTAACCAGCTTTAAAAGCCGGGAAGCTTTTGTTAAATTTTCAGTGGTAATGTAATCTCGTCGCTGTATTGTGTCTGGCTTTCTGTTTTATTTTAACGCATTTTTTCTAGTTATAGCTTTTTTAGGTGTGGGTATATATGCCACACTGACTTAGCTATACCCTGTACGCTACTTTGCTTAGGTAATATAATAATTTTTTTACTTAAGCTTTATAAGCTTTTTTTAAGTCGCTTATAAAAACTATTAAATTTAATACACCTTTTTAAGTA
This sequence comes from Xylaria venustula, assembly GCA_022578775.1. NCBI lineage: Eukaryota > Fungi > Ascomycota > Sordariomycetes > Xylariales > Xylariaceae > Xylaria > Xylaria venustula. The sequence goes on along the minus strand of MU389346.1, from coordinate 70,577 downwards.
AAGTTATTTTAGTAAGTTAATTTAAATATAGCGTAGTTGTTTTTAAAGCGCTTTGCACGCGCGTGTGTAAATAGCGTGTTAATATTATTATAATGTGCTAAAAACAATGGCAATTTATATATATATATATATATATAAAGCGCATAAATAATGTTTATAAATTACTATATAATTTAATAAATATGCTTTATAATAGCAAATATAAATTTATATAAATATACGTAAAAAGTTTGTTTATTTTTTGCTTTTTAGTTTTAATAATATTGTTTTTGTAAATATTTAAAAATTTGCTTAAATATATACGCTTTTGCAAAATGCGCGGAAAAAAATTAATGCTAATATATTAAAAATTAAAATTATAAAAATATTTATTTTTGGGATAATAATTTTGCGGTTTAAAGCTTTTTATGTTTATTTGTAAAAATTGCTAATTTAAAGTAGCATATTTAAATTATATATGCTGCCGCTGCTATTATATTATATGCGCTTTTTTTATAAATGTTGCTTATAAAAGCTTATAGCATAGTATTAATATATTTGCTAGCTCGTTTAATTTATTTTTTAAAAATAAAAACATTTTAGCCTGCTTATTGCTGCGCTTGCGCTTGCGCTTAATTATAATAAAGTTTTTTGTTTGTTTGCTTGCTTATATTTTAGCTGTTTATATTTTTGCTGCTTTTGTTACGCTTTTGCGTAAAGCGCGCTTTAGCGTTACTATTATTAGTGCTATATTTTTTTTAAATAGTTTTTTGCTAAATTTGCCTAGCATTTTTATTACTGCTTTTAAATAAATAATTATTATATTGCTTGTTTTGCTGCCGGTATTTTTGCTGCGTGCTACCGCTTTTGCTGCTGCTTTTACTGCTATCTCGTTTTTAGCTTTTATTTCGGCAAATAGCTTACGTGCTTGCTTTTGTTGCTGCAGCTAACCGGCTTTTTTAAAAGTTTAAAAAAAAACGCTTTGCTTGCGCTGTATATAAAGCGCTTTTTAAAGCTGCTTTACCAGCAAATATTTTAAAGCTATAAAAAATAAAAATTGCTGTTAGTGGTATATTTTAAAGCATTTTTATAAGCTTTTGTAAATATATTTATTTATTATAATTGCGTTATATATTAGCTAGCTAACAAATAATAAGCCCGTTAATATTTGCTGTGCTGTTTGTATTTTATGCGACACTTTTATCGCTAATACATTTTAAGCGCGCATTTAAGCATTGCAAACTATAGTTTATATACTTTTAAATTTAGCCAAAAAAAAAAGAAAAAAAAAATAAGCTTTAGCTACTTAAATAATAAACTTGTAGCTTTTTAAAATAATTAATTTATAGCTTTTTAAAGTAATTAATTTAAAAGGTTTTTTTAGTTTAAATAGTTTTTAAACAATTAAAAAGTTTTTTATTTTTGCTTTTTATAATTTTTATATTAAATTAATAATTTATAACTTATAATTTATTTTTTTACCTTTTATATTTTAAATATTTATTTAAAAATTTTTTTGCTAATTAATTTGTTTTTAAGCTTGTTAAAAAGTAAAAATAAACTTAAAGTTATTTTATGATTTTTTGGCGGCTTAATTAATTTAAGCTAATTAAAAAATATATTTTATTTTTACACTAGTAAAGTTTTTATTAACCTGTTAGCGACTATATCGTTAATAAATATATATTTTATTAAAATAGTTTTATTTTTAATTTTTTAATATAATTAGTGATTATAAAAATCGATATAACGTAGTTTAATATATAGCAAAGCTATTTTTTTAGCAATTAAGCCTATAGTTTGCTAATTATTGCATAGTATTTAAATATGCTGATTTTTTAATGTAATTTTTAGCTCGTTAATAAATCGGTTTATATATATAGCTTTTTTAGCTGCTTGTGCTAAAGCAAAAAGCTTGGCTTTAATGGTAAAAATAATAACTATATTTTATTTGTTTAATTGTTATTTAATAACCTTTTTAAAAAGTTTTATAATATAAGCTTAAAAGCTTTTTTTATTTAGTATATTATTTGCAAAAAAAATATTGCTAGCTATTATAAAATTGTTTTTATTTTTAAATTGCAGTATATATTTTTAAGTAAGTAATAAATAGGTAAAAAGTTTATTAGCCGTTTTATAATGCTTAGGAAAAAAGTTATAATGAAATTAAGCTAATTTTAAAGCTTTAAACGCTATATCTAGGCGTGTAATTATTATAGCGTATAAAATAAAGCCGGTTTTTTATTAATACCGGTAAATGTTTTTTAATAACGCTTTTTTTTTATACGGAAAAAGCTTTTTTGCTTGCATTAGCGTGCTTATATAAATAGTAAAAGTGATATTTTATATTTTAGCGATTTTTTTAATATATAAAGCTTAAAAAAACTATAATAGCCGTTTAATTTAATTTTAAATTATTTTTATTTTTAAAAACTACTGTAAATTATTTTTACCGGTTAAGTTATATTGTTATTTTAAGCTAACAATTATTTTATTGGCTATTTTCTGTTTTTTTTTTATTATAAGCTAATATAATATCGTTAACGTATATAAATAATAATATTTTTTAACGGAAATAATAGTAAAGTTTGTAAAATATCGGTAAAAAATTTATTTTTTATAATAATTTAAAAAACTTTTTTTGCTATAGTAAAAACAACTTTTATAGCTTATATAAAGCTTATAATAATTTAAAAATAATGTTTAACTTTTAATAATTAAATAATATTTGCATATAAATTTTTTGGTTTAATTTAGCGTTAATAAAAATATTTATAACGTTATATTGCTTTAATTTAAAGTTAAATTTATTTGCTAAAGTGCTAGCATAAATGTTTTTTTTTTTTCGTTATTAAGCTGTTAATTTTTTTGTACCACTAGCCGGGCTTTATTCTTTTTGTAATATTTATATTTATTAAATTTGTATACGTAAATTTATATATAATTTAAAGTAAGCCTTTTTTATAACGAGCTTTTAAGTAATTTTTTTTAAGTTTTTATTTTTTTATAGCTTTATAAATAAATATATTTAACTTTTTAAAAGTAATTTTTTAATAAATAAGTTTTAATCTCGCGGTGTTATTTTAGCGGCAATAATAAGTTTTGCTTATATATTTTTTTTTGTTTTGAAAAAATTTAAGTAAATAAGCCTTTAAATATTTGTTAGCATGCTTAAAAGCTTTTTTTTTTAATTTATATGTTTGTTATTTTTTTAAGCTTTTAAATGCTTGTTAATTAACTTAAAAGCTTTTTTTTTTTTTATTAACAAAGTGTTTAAAATTTAATAGCCGTGTTTTGCTGTTATAATTATTTTTTTAAGCTTTTAAGTGTTTGTTAGCTAGCTTAAAAGCCTTTTTTTTTTTATTAACAAAGTGTTCGAAATTTAATAGCCGTATTTTGCTATAGTAATTTGCCGTTTTACCGTTATTAAAATTTAATAGCTGTAATTAATTGTAAAATATATAATAAGCTTTATTAAAAGCTTTTTTTTTTTAGCAGCAAAACTTTTAACAAAATTTAATAGCTGTGGTCGGTTGCTGTAAAATTTTTTAAAAACTTTTAACAGTTTATTATGCTTAGCTTTTAAAATGCTTTTTTTGTTAATTAATATATTTTTATGTAATTTTGCCGCGTTAAAGCAAATTATTTATTTCGAGAAAAAATTTATAAGGGTTAAATTAAAGTAATTTAGTGCTATAAATTGAAAAAAATTGCTTTTTAAGTTTAAATTTACCAATTTTAAGCTAGTTATAATTAAATTTAGCAGTGCTGCTTTTAAAAATTTCAGTAATATTAGCAATTATAGCTTAAACGTTAAATTTATTATTAAATAATTGTTTTTATTAAGCTTTTTTTAGTTTTAATTTATAAGGTTATTTTTGCTTAAATTTTTTTTGTTTTTAAATTTATCGATATTTTTAGCCGCGTTTTTAAATATTATATTAAAAAGCTTATTATTTTTTTGTTTTTAAGTTACTTTTTTATTTATTTTAGCGGCTGCTTAATAATTTATTTTGTTTAATAGCGTTTTATACTTTTTTCGGCTTATTTTAAAAAAATCGTTTTAAAATTTGGTTTTATTTTTATTAAAAAACTCGTTTTTATTAAAAATAATATTTTTAGTAATAATAACTTAATTTTTTTAGGGTAGCTAAATTTAATATATATTGATAAATTAATAGTTTATTAAATATTTTATTTAAGCTTTTAAGTCGAGTTTTTTGCGCTTTTTTTTTTCGTAATTTAGCTTTAATAGTTATAGCAAACGCTATATAGGTATACACCCGCAAATATGCTATAAATAGCTTTTGTTTATAATTAATTATGCTTTGTAAATTATTAAAATATAAATAAAATTTTTCGTAAAAAATTTGCTACCTATTTATTTTTTTAGCGTACGGTTATATAAATATACCGCTGTTTATATTATTTCTAGCTATAAAAAAATCAAAAGTTTACAGTTGTTTTTTATCGAGCTTGCTTGGTATTTAATAATAGCTTTTACTTTTTTAGCGCTACCGTTAAAATTTTATATATGCGGAAAAAAAAGCTTTATTTTAGTGCCGTAAACGCAGTAAAAATAATTAACAAGCTTTAAAATATTTTATTTAGTGCTTAATATTTTATTATTGCACTTTATTACTTTTATTTTAGCTTTAAAATATAAATTAATATATTTAATATAGTTTTTAAAAAAATTTTAAATAATGCTAGCGCGCTTATTATTAGCATAATAATCCTAGGTATATTTAAAATATCGGTTTATAACAAGCATAATTTTTTAAAGCTTTTTATTACTCTTAAAAAAATTGTTAAACTTATAAAAATTAATTGCTAATTAATTTCCGGCTTTAATAACTTTTAAGCAAGCGTTTTATATTATATAGTGGTAAGCTTTTGATTTGCTACACGTTATATATTCGGCTGTTTAAATCTTATCGTTAAAACAAAAAATAATTGTTAATTTTTTGGTGTAAAAAAATAACTGTTTAAAAAATTTTAGCTTTATATATTTAAGCCGCTAATGTTAGCGGTATAAGCTCGCTTTAAACCTCGATTTTTTAGTATAAAAATTTAAAAGATTTTGCTATATATAAAAAGTTTGTTTGGTAATTTTTGCAAGTAAATATTTTATAACGTATTGTTTATATATATAAGTTAATTAATATAAAAGCTTTTTTTATCGGTATTTTAGTTAATTACACTTTAGCTTATTATTTTAATAAACTTTTAATTAATTTAAAATTTGTAAAAATATTAAATTTATAGCTATATTTAAGCAATATGCTATATTATATAACCGGTATATAATAAAGCTTTTAAAGCTTATTTCTTTAATATTGATTTTTTTTTAGCCTTGTATAAAAAGCATACTGTTTTTAGCAAGCATTATATTTTTTAAATTAATATTTTTTATATTTAAAAATTGTTGTTTTTAGTTAAATATATAAATATTTAACCCAAAATTTATTATAGCGCAATTTTTTAACATATAAAACTTAGCGATTTTTTTAATATATAAAAACAGCTTGTTACGTGCGCTATAAAAAATTTTATTAATTAATATTTTAGTTGATATTTAGCGGGAATTTTAAATTTAACTTTTTTTTTTCGGTTTTAACGTTGCATTTTTTTTACCGCTTGTTAAACGCTTTTTTTGCTAGCTATTTTTATTTTTGCTTTTTTTTCGACTTGTATATTTATTTGCTAAGTTTTAAAACGAAGCTTTAAAAAAGCATATTAGCAAAGCGCAATTAAATAGCGTTTATCGCACACTATATAGTTAAATATATTTAAGTTAGCTTATTTAGCTTTTGTTTTAATATTTGCGCGAAAACGCTTATTCAAAATATTTTGAAAGCTTTTTTTTTGCTAACAATTCTGTTAAAAAAAATTTATCCGTTTATTGTAAGCTTGTTTTTTTTAGCAAATTTAGCATAAGCGCTTTTTGTTTGTATTGCTTTTAAGTTTGCTTATTTTTGCTTGTTTATTTGTTAACTTTGCTGTATAAAAAGTTTTTTTTTAACAGTTTTTTTGGCAAATTATAATATACTTAATATAGTAAATTTTTAGCAAAATTTGGTAGTAATTATATAATAATTTAATTTGTTATTTATAATAGCTTAGCTATTAATATTTTAAAATAAAATAGCTTATACTAGGTATATATGCTAAAAAGCTTTATTTAAGTTAATAACAAGCTTAAAAACGTTTAATTTTTTTTTGTTTTCAGTATTTTTTAAATAAGCTTTAAAAATTTTATAAAGCTATTTGTTTAACTATTTAATTAAATTTTTAATAAGTTTTTTAGCAGTATTTATTATAAATTATTTATATTTATGCTTATATTTAAACTTAAGCATTTTTTAAGCTATAGCATTAAGCTTTTTAAAATTATTATACTACTAATTAATAATTTAAATAGCGCGTATATAAGTAAGCTTATAATTTAAATATATAGTTTTTTGCATTTATTCGGAAAGCTCGGCAACTTTGGTTCGGTAAAAATTATAATGCTTTAAAAAAATATTAAACCTTTGTTTAGCGGTTTAAAAAAGCGCCTAAGCTAGTACGGTAAAATTAGTAACTATAATTTCGTTAAATTTAATATTTAAATTTGCTAAAAAATAATTTTTAAAAGTTAACGCTTTTAACTTTATAAGCTATAAAGCTTAATTTTTAAAAGCGATATATTTTTATAGGTTTTAGCTTTAAGCTGCAGTAGCAAAATTTTTTTTTTATAAAAAAAAATTGTTTGAAAATTTAAAAATAATAGCGGTTTAATTTAATATTATAGCGATTTTATTTTTTTAGTATTTTTAATCGCTTTAAATAAAATATAAAAAATAATAAAACTTTGAATTGTTAAATTTTTAGTGGTAGTGTGATTTCGTTGCTATATTATGTCTGGCTTTTTGTTTTATTTTGAGGTATTTTTTCTAGTTACAGCTTTTTTAGGTGTGGGTATATACGCCACACTAACCTAGCCACACCCTGTATGCCACTTTGCTTAGGTAATGTGGTAATTTTCTCACTTAAGCCTCACAGGCTTTTTTAAGTCGCCTATAAAAACCACTAAATTTAACAACTTTTGCGGTCGCTACGCCTAGTTAAAAAAATTAGTGCTAAGCTAAAACTAGTGTTAATTAAAAGGTTTAACTTAGCTAATTTTAAAAATATTAATAAATTATTGCTAACAATAATATGCGTGGTATTATTAATAGTTCGGGTTGAAGCGTTAAAAAGCTAGTAAAGTTGTTAAAATTAAAGGTGAAATAAAATAAAGTTTAAAAATAAAAAAAAAGCTTTTTATAAAAACGTTTAATAAATTAAATAATTTTTACTAGTAAATAATTTTCACTTTTTTATTAAAAACACTTTGTAAATAATTTAAAAAAATAAAAAAATTAACTTTAATTAATTAAAGTTAACTTTTTAATAATTTAAATATTTATTTAATTTACAGTTAATTTTAAAACTTTTATTTTGTTTTAATTAAGCTAGTTAACGCTAAGTTAGGTAAATAATTGTTTAATATGCGGTGCAAGCTAAATAAAATTAACAAACCGGTATTATTTAAGCTTAATTTTTTTTAAAAAAAATAAATATGCAAAAATTGCTAATTATACCAAATATTTTAATTAAATTTCTAGCTTTACCTTAAAAATATAAAAAATAAAAATATATTTTTAAACGATTAATAAAACATATTTAATATTAATAAGCAGCTAATTAATTTTTTAAAAATTAATATTTTTAAACAATTAAATAATAGCAATTAATAAGTTTATTAAAAGCGTTATACTAATTATTACAGTTATTTTAAAAAAATTACGTAATTTAAAATATGCTTTAAAAATTGCAAACGTAAAAAAACATTTAAAAGTTATTAAATTAAAATTTAAACAGTTTTTTTTATAAAATGCTTTAAATTTATAGCTAAAAATAAAGCTTAATAACAAATTATTAGCAACCGTTAAACATTAAAAAAAAAGCTTAACAAACTAAAAAAAATTATTAAGTTTAAAGTTAAACTAGTAATTAAAAGTTTTAAATAAATATTTAATTTTAATTATAATAAAACATTTGCTTTTATTATTATATTTTTTATATAAAAAGTTTTTTTTTTAGTATTAACCGCTATTTTTAACTGAAAAATTAAGCAAATAAATTTTATTAAAGTTTTTTTTAACAGCAATTTTTTAAAACTTATTTATATATATTTGCTAAAATACTTAAAAACTTTGCTAAAAAACCTTAAGCTGTTTAATATAGCATTATTAGCCGGATATAATTTTATTTTAAAACAAATTATTATAAATTTTTCGTTTTTTAACCAAACTTAAATAAAAATAAAAATAATAGCAAATTAAACTGTTTAAATTATTAAAATCTTTAAAATTTATTTTATTAATAAATAATTTATTAATTTGTTATAATTTAATATTAAATATTTTTATTATTATTTATTTTAACGATTGCTTTTTAATTAAATTAAATAAAACATTTATTAAAAAACTTAAAAAAAAAATTTCCTAAAATTTTTAATATTAAAAACAAAAAATTAGCCGCCTAGTTTTTAAAAGTAAAAATTAAGCAAAACAAATTTAATTAAACGCTATATTTTTAACAGTTTTAATATATTAAAAAAGCCTTAAAAAAACTAAATTTAAATAATATTAAGCTTACTAAGGTTTTTTTATAACTATTTATACCGAAAATAAAAATCTTTAGCTTTTCGGTAACTAAAAAGCAATATTACTATTATTAAAAAATAATAAACTCTGCTAATTATTTTAATTTTATAATTTAATTAAATATAGCTTTTATTTGTTAATAGCTAGCTATAAAATTTTAAAACTTTTATAAAAAACATTTATTTGCTGCTATTAATTTTTTTAAATATTTAATAAATTTAATAAATTATAAAATAAATATTAAACTAATAATATTAGCTATAATTAACTATGCTTTTATAGTTATAAATAATAGCAATTACATAAAATATTATATTATTATTAAATCGATATAAATATATATTATTATTATCGCTAGTATTGCTGTTAGCTAAAAATTTAAATAAGCTAGCATTATTGTTTTATTTATGTTTAAAACCGAAAATATTGTTTTTACTAAAGCAATTAAAAAGGCTTAATAGCTTTAAAAACTGTTTAAAAAATTAAATTGCTTATTAAAAAAATTATTATTATTTTTAAAAATAATATAAAAACTATTGCTATTTTTAAAAATTTAAAACATTATTAATTTATTAAATATATTTTAATAAAGTTTTAAATTAATTAAAAAACATAAAAAACTAGCATAATAAATATAAAAAATATTTTTACCAAAAATATACCCGCAAATAGCTGAATTAAAACTTTTGTTTTTATAAAACAAATTAAATTTTAATAAATGCTTAAATTTATAGCGGTGCTTTAAAAACTAGTTAAATTCCCAGTTTTTTTAAATAAAAATTTAAAGCTATTTTTAGCTTTTTTTATTAACTAAAAATCGGTATAATTAATGTTAATTAAAAACATATAGCAATACTTTTTCTTTTAAATAAAAAGCAAATTTTTTGCTATTAAAGCTTATTATTACTACTTTAATTTTTATTAAAAAAATATTACGTTATTAATTATAACTTTTTATTTTTTTATATTATATATTTATTACATTTATTATTTAAAAATTATATATTGTTAATATATTTAAAGCTAAGCTTTGTTAAAAATAGCAAGCTAAATAATAAAACTTAAATAATATAACTTAAATTATTTATATTAATTAATTAACTTTATAAATTACAGCTTTTAAAACGTAAAAAATTAATAAATATTTCGCTAAACGCTAGGTGCTACCTTTTTTTATAAATTATAGCTGCGGTATAACAAAGCAATAAATATTTTATTATATAAATAACGTAATTTTTTTTTACGATATATTTATTAGCTTTATAAAAAATGCTTTAGTAATATTTATTAGCTATAATTTTTAAAAAAATAATATTTTTTCATTTTTGCTTTTTTAATAAATATTATTTAACTAATAAATAAAAAATTACTTATTATTGCTAGCTATATATTAAAATTACAAAAAGAATTGTTGCTAATAATATAAAAAAAGCTTATTTATTAAGCAGCAAAACTTTTACTAAATAAATTTGCCGGGTAATTTGCGCTAAATATTTTTTATTATTAAAAAAGAATTTTTTTTAAAAAAATAATCCCTAGAGATTATGCTAGCTATAATTACACCTATATAAAATAAATTAATAATTTACACTTAAATAACGCTTTTTTTTAACAGTAAAACTAAAATAACTTTTAAAAATATTAATAAATTAATATAAAAAGTTTTTTAAATCATTTAAAGTTTTTTTAAATTATTTAAAGTTTTTTTGCTAGGCAATTAAGCTTTAAAAAATATTTTATATAAGCTAAAATAATAATAAATAATATTTTTAAAAAATAAATCGACTTTTTAAAATTATATTTATATAAAATAACAGAGCTTAAAAACAGTATACCGGCATTTTTTTTAACCTTTAAATTTTACCAAGCTAGCTTTTACGGCTTAAATTATTATTACTGTTTAAAAATATTATATTTTATTAATAAATTTATTTTCTTATTAAGTTTTTATTATTGCTTTAATAATTAATTAATTTGTTTTTATTATTAACGCGTTAATTTAAAAAATTTACCGGAAAAATTATAATTAAAATTGCTTTTTAACTGTTAAATAAAAATTTTATTGCTATATATTTATATAAATTTTTTAAGGTAAATATAATAAAATATTTATTTTAATATTAAAAATTTTAAAGTAATTATTAATCCCATATTTAATTAAACTTATAATAATTATAACTGTAAAATTACTTATTATAATTGTTTAACTTTATATATTTATAAAAAACTAAGGCTAATTTATTTAATGCTTGTTTTAGCGCGAAAAAACATTTATGTTTTTTAATGATTTTATTGCATAAAAAAACCTTTTTGCCAGTACCAAAATTTAGTAAATTATAGCAAACTAAAAAATATAAAGTTTTTTACTATATTTAAAAATTAAAAGCTTTTAATAAATATTATTTATTAATAAAAAATAACTTAGCATTTTTTAATTGCTTATAAAAATTTAAGCTATTTATACTATAGCAATTTTAATAACGCAACATTTTTTACTATGCTTAAAGTTTAATAATATTTAATAAATATTATTTATTAAAGCTTTAATTTTATAATAAAAATAAGCGCTATAATTTATTAAATATTTGGCTAATTAATTGCGATTTAATTTAATTATTATAACAAATTTAAGTTTGTATTAGCGTGGTATAATCGGAGTTTTCCGTAAAAAATTATGCCAGGTAATAACTAAAAAAATTATCGTAACGTGGTAAAAATCACACTAAAATCGTCAGAAATACTCCTATACAATTGTTTTAAAAACTTGCTATATACTTAAATTAAAATATAAAATAAAAACTAATTAATTATATAAAAAATGCTTATTGTTATATAAATTATTTTTTTTTTACCTAATTAAGTTTGCTTATTTTTGTTACCCGTTTACCAGATTTTTTTTTTTGGTAATTAAAATAAAGGTAATAACAAAATAAGTTGTTATATAATTTCACTCCGGGTTAGGTTTAAACTTTCTCGTTTTTCCGTGAATATAACCTTTTTAGCGTTTTTTTGCTGTATTATTTTAGCTTTGCTAATAAGCCGTCTGTTATTAATTTATAACATTATTTTTTTTAAGGTTATTATTTTTAATAACTTTAATAAAAAATTTTTTTAAGTTTTATTATTGTTTTTTTTAAACCGTTATATTTTGCTCCGTTTATAAACATGTTATTTTAACCGATTATTTTAACAAGTTTAAAGTTTTTTTTAACCCGTATACTCGTTATAATTTTTTAAACAAGTTATATTTTTGGGTTTTAATTTATAGTTTTTGTTGCTTTTTTTATGTTTGCTATAATTGCGTATGCAAAATGCTTTTTTTTTTTTTGCTAGCTTAATATATATTATAAAAAAGCGCTGCCGTATTTATAAAAAACGTAAAATCGCACGTACCGAGCTAAACTTTCTGCGAAAATTTTTTAAGCAAGCTTAATACACCTTGCTTTATATTTAAAACATTATCTTTACTTAGTTTGCTCGCTTAAAACGTTTAAAACAACAAAACAATATTTTAAAAAGCAAAAATAACAAATGTTATTATAAAAAATTTAAATTTTTAAACGAAATAAAAGCTGTTAAACAAAAAGCTAAAAAATATAAAGCTTTTTTTTTTTTTTGCGTTTTTAATATAAGTTTTACAATTAATTAAAATGTTTTTAATTTGTTTTTTGCGGTTAATTTTGCTTTTTTAGCATTAATTGGTTAAAATGTTAGCGGTAAAACTAATTAACTAATTTTATTGCATTTTTTAAATTTTTTCTAAGGTTTTATATCGGTTTTTTATATAAATATTTTTTTATTTAATTAAATATTTATAAATTTTTTTATTTTAATATAAATTTAATATTTTTTCGATATTATATATATTTTTATTTAGTTTAACTTTTAGTTTTATTTAAAATTTAACGTTTTTAAATATTAATTTTAACAAAAATATATAAAACATTAAATATATTTTAGCTTTTTTAAATAATTTAAATTAATAGTTTATTTTTAAATTAAATCTTTTATTTTAAAAAATTTAATTTGTTTAAAATTAAATTTATTGCTAAATTATTTTATTTTAATATTGCATTTTAAAAAATATTTTTTTTTTTAAAGTTAACTTTAATAATTTATGCTTATCGTAATATATTTTTATGCGGTTTTATAAAAATATTGGCTTATTTTATAATTTTTGCTATAAATTAATAATTTTTTTTCCCCGTGTTTTTGCATTAAATGCCAAAAATTTTTAAATTGCTGTTTTATATTTTTTTATGTTAAATTTATAATTTACTTCAAATAATAACATTTTTATTAATTTATTATTAAAACTATTATATATATATTTTGCTTTTAGCAATAATTTAATTTAATTGTTTTGCTGTTTATTAAAATAGCAGCAAAAATATTATTTTAAAATTTAATTTAATTGTTTTATTTATTTATTCGTTTATAAATAATAAGCCGTAAATATATAATATTTAATTTTTAATATTTTTATTAATAATTAATAAAACTTAAAAGCTATAGTTATTTTTTTATTAGTAATAACTTTTTTTAAAATTTTATATTTATTAAAAATATGCCGGGTTATTATATAAGCTAAATATTTTGCTATATTTAATTTTAAATATAATATAAACTATTTATATTTTATAAGTTTTTTTATAATAACTAATATTAAATTATATAATATTTTTGTTATAATTTTTTTAACCTAAATAATTTAATAATAAAATTAAACGCAATAAATTTTTAAGCTTTATTAAATATTTTTTTAAGTTGCAATAATTTATATAGCTTATATTATAATATTTCTTTTTTTGTATAAGTTATACTTAGTTAACACTTTTTTAATTATATTTTTTAGTTTTTTTAATAAAATTTTTAGTTTTTAATTTTTTAAATAATTTTAAATATTTTTTAATATTTTGCAAATAAATATTTATAAGCCAGCTTAACAAGCTTTTTTTTTAATTTTAATAATATTTATATTTTATTTTTATAATATAATAAATTTATAATATCGTTATATTTTAGTTTTTTTATATTAAATTACTTAATATTGTTGTAATAATATTTAATTATAATAATTGCCGATATTTTTTGCTTAAATAATTTATAATTTATTTGTGTTATAGCTAATATTATTAAATTTTTTTTGGTTTTTTTACAAAATATTTAGCTTTTTTTTTTTTTTTTCAATAATTGCTTTGTTAACTTAAAATGTTTGCTTTAACATTTTTTTTCAATATAAACAATAATAAAATTAAATTATAAAATTTTTTTTGTTTATTTAATTTATTATTTGTTTAATATTTTTAATTTATATAAATAATGCTTTTATTTTTTAAATGTTTAAACAATAGCTATAAGTTTTTTATTTAGCAGTATATATTGTGCTATTAATTTTAAAAGATTTTTTTAAAAAAAAGCTACCGAATATAATTTTTTATTTTTGTTTTATTAACCTAGTTGTTTGCTTATTGCTATTTTATAAACGTTAATTTTTATTTTAAATTTTTTATTAAAATTAAATAATTTTAAAATTAAATTGCTTATAATTAAAAATTTAAATTTATTAAAAAACTTTTGTTTTTTGTTTTTTTATTTAAAAATTAAAATTTTTTTTATTAAATTTATAAAAAGTTTTATTTATTTATTAAAACTTTTAATAATTTTTCGAATATAATTTATAAATTTTACAAATATTTTTATATTATTTGTTAATTTAAATATAAACTAATTTTTTATTGCTAAAATTTTAAAATTTTAAATTTATATTTTTTTTAAAATTATTGTTAATTTAAAAAAAATAATTTTTTGCGTATAAAATTTACTTTTTTTAGGGTTTATTTTAAACTTTGCGTTTTGCAACGTTTTAAGCATTTTTTTTATATATTTTCGGTATTTTTTAACTTTCTTTTAAATATATTAATATATTGTTTAAATATATTATTACAAATATATTAATAAACTTTTATATTGCGTTTATAATTTATAATTTAAATATTACTAAGGTGTTAATAAGTTTAAATAATATTATTAAATATTTAAAAACCTTTTTTAATATTTTAAATGCTGTTTTTTATTTATTATTTAGCGCTATTTTTACAAGCTAGCTAGTTAATTAAAATTAATATATATATAATTAATTTTACGCAACAATATATTTTCCACGCGCAAAAAAATATATATTAATAATATTTGCTAACTAAAAATTATACATAATTTATCGGCAGTAATATAAATTATTACCTTTATAGCAAATAATATATAAATATTAAACCAACAAATTAAATAGCAAATAAACAATTTAAACAAAAGTTTAATTTTTATAATAAAAATAAACCGCAATTTTACAAATTTTATAAATTAAAATAAAACGACTAAACAATAAATTAAAATTTAAAAAACTTGGGTTTTATAAAATTAAAAAAATTATTTTATTAATTAATTATAAATTATTATTATTAAAAACTATATAAATTTATTTTGTTTTTTATATTTTATTATTTAAACTAGCATTAAAAAATATATTTGTTAAAACGTATTTAAAATAAAACTGGATTAAAATATTTATAAAGTTAAAAAAATATTAAATTTTCGTTAAAATAGCAACAAATTTAAATATTTTATAAAATAAAAAAGGTATTTATATATGTAACAAACCTTAAGTTCGTATAAACGTGGTATAATTAAAACACCCCGTATAAATTTATGCCAGGTAATAACTAAAAAAATTATCGTAACGTTAGGTAAAAATCACACTAAAGTCGTTAAAAATACTCCTATACAATTATTCCAAAAAATCGCTATATGCTTAAATTAAATTATAAAATAAAAACTAATTAAATATATAAAAAAACTTATTATTATTATATAAACCGTTTTTTTTTTACCTAAATGCCTGTTGCTTTATTTGCTTTATAAAGCAATAAAAGCATTTTGCCTTTATTTTTTTACAGAGCACTCTGCTTTGTGTGCTTTATAGATCTCCTAAAGCACTCTGCTCTATAGTCTCCACAGAGCCGCACATCACGTAACCACACCCATGCCCGTGGCTCTCTCCTCTAGTCGGCCCCGTGCCCCTCATTAAGTTTTCTCTGGTCACTCTAGTCTCTTAACAGGCCGCCCGCTGTTAGTCCGTAACAATATACAAACAATATTTAAAAACCTATAAAATATTTAAATAATGCTGCAATAATTATAAATTAATATTACGGTAATTTAACAATTATTATATTTTTTTTTAGTTTTTTATATTTATATAACCTTATATTTTTTTTATTTAGTTATTTATTTAATTTAGCTTTTTAGCTATTAACTTTTTTATATAATTTATAATTATTATTTAATACACTATATAATTAAATAATAATAAAAATATTTACAAACTTTTTTAATAAATTAACCGCTTAGTTTTTATTGTTATTTGCAAATTAAAAATCTTTTATTAATTTTTTATACTGTGGTATAAATAGTTTGTTATTTATCGCTTTTAAAAAGCGATTAATTATAGCTATAATAAATTTACCGAAAAAACTATTATGTTATAGCTTAATATAAACAAAAAATTTTAAGTACTTAAAAAAATAGATTAATTAATTATAAATATAACGAAAAAAAACTTTAATAAAATCTTTGTTAAAATATTAATAAATATAATAACTAACAGCAGCGCTATTTAAAATTTCGATTAAAAAATAACAAAAAAATTATATAGCAAAAAAAACATGTTAGCAATATAATACGTATTAAAAAAAAACGCAGCTTATTTAGCAATATTAATTAATAAAACACCGAGTGTAAAAATTAAAACCTTTATAAAGCTGGTATTATAAATTACAAAAGTTTTTAATAATAAAAAAATAAAACATATATTTAGCAAAACGCAATACGATAAAAAAACAAAATATAAAATAGCATTTTATAATAAGTATATAAAATTATTAATATAATGCTAAAATGTTTATTAAAAAGCAATTAATTAAGTTTAAATATTAATAATAATTTACATTTAGCTTAATTAAAAAAACCGTTAATTTAAAAAAATATTAGCTTTTAAAATATATTAAAGCTAAGTATTTTTTTTTTACAAATTTTATCCGTATATTATAAACTCGAGCTAATAATTTTTAAAAATTAAAGTTAAATAATATTGTTTATTTTTTAAAAAGCGTTGCAGTAATATAATTAATATAGCTATTAAACATTAAGTTTAGAAAATATTTTATATAATTATTAAATAGCGGCGCTTTAAATATATTACGCGCGTTAATTTTAGCGTTTTAACACGTTGCTTAAATTTTTAAATTTAAATTTTTAGCAAAAGCTGCTTATGCTTATAATTATAAATTAGCTATTGCACTAAATAAATTATTAATATAAAAATAACAAATTTTTTTGCTTATATAAAATGTTAAGCAAAGCAAATAATTTAAAACAATTAAAACAAATTGCTATAATTAAATAATATAATAAATATACTGCAAAAATTAAAGCTATTATGTTTAAATTTATTAAAAGCTTAAAATTTAAACTAAAAAAATTAATTGGTAAAAAATATGTAAAAAAAAAAGGAAAAAAAATAAACAAGTATAAAAATTAAAATAATTTATTTAAAAAAAAATAAAATAAAAACTATTTAAATTTTTTTATTAATTTAAAATAAACCGTGCATTAATTACACATTTTTTTTAAATAAAAAAAAAAAGCTATATTAATAATTATTTATATTTATTTAAGCTAAGTTATTTTTTATAGCATAATTAATTAATTTAATTATTTAGCACTTAATTTTTTCTATAATTTTTGCAAGTTTTATAATTATAAATTTTATATATTTTTTAAACTATATATTTATTAATTGTAATTTGCTTTAAATATATTTTTTTATAATTAATAAATATTATATATTTTTATTTTTTTATTGCATTCCTTAAAGTTTTTATTATAGCGTTTTAAAATATTTTGCAAATTTGCTTAAATAATTATTATAACTTAATTTTTTTGCTCGGTTATTTATATTTTAATAAAAAACAACCTTTTAATTTTTTTGCTTTATTTATTTGCAAAATATGCTATATTAATTATAACATATTAATTAATAACGTAAAAAAAACCGTGTTATTTTAACTAATTATATATATTTATTTAATTGTTTTAGTGTTAATTTTTATAAAACGATATATTTTAATATTATTAATATATTTAACAAAAAGCACAATAAAATAAATATAAAATAATAGCTAATTAACTTTAAAATTAAAACATTAATTAAAGCTGTAATAATATTACGAAATAAAAAAAATAACGCTTAAAACATGTTATAAATTTACTGTTAAAATTAACTTTAAAAAATGTTTTATTAAACAGTTTATTAATTTAGTTATAATAAATATAAAGTTCGCAATAATAAATAGTTTTCGCAATTTTGCTAAAAACTTATTATTTAACTATTAATTTTTAATAATTTTTAATATTGTTAAAATTAAATGCTGTATTTTTTCGATTTAATAGTGTTGTTTTATTTATTTAATTAATAATATTGCAATATATTTTATATTTCTTAAAAACAAAATATAATTATGATTTTTTTACTTTGTTATGCAATTATTATACCGTTTTTAAAGCAAAACAAATAATTAAACATATAAATATTTTTGCGAAATAAACACTTTATTTTTGTTTAATTTTTTTAATTAGCTTAAAAAATATATAGTTTTAAATTTGTTTGCCGAATAATATTGTAAACTAAAATAGTTTAACAATGTAAAAAAAAAAATACAAAAAATATATAAAAGTTTGCGTAACAATAATTATTAAAAAAAGCTAAAATGAAATAATATATATATATATAATTTTAGCGCTTAATTAATTAAATTTATAAAATAAAACAGCTATTTATATTTTATATAATTTTTATATTGAATAGCGTTTAATTTAATGTATATAAAGCCGGTATATATATAACAAATCGCTTTGTTTTTTTATATATTAGCAAAACAAACTAAATTAATAATTAACTAAGTAATAAAATATTAAACGGTTTAATTAAATTAATTTAAAAAATATAACCCGACTATAATAATATTAGCATTATTTTTAATTTATTTTTCCGAAACTTTAGTTTATTTATTATATTTAAATATTTTTTAAATTAATATTTAATTAAAAAAACGGCAAAAAATTTAAAAGAAAAAAATTAAATTAACAAAAAAAATATTAAATAAATAATTTTAAAAAAACTATAACTAGCAAATAAAACAAGCAAAATAAATAATTAGTTTTATACTTTAATTATTAACGCTAAAAAACAAATAATATATATTAAAAATAAGTTGTTTAATAGCTAATTATATAAACTATATATTATAAGTTAAAATATAATATGCAAGCTAAATAAAAATAATGTTATTTGCAGGTTTATTTGTTATTTAAATAATAGCTTAAAATAACAAATATATTAATTAATTTAACAAAAAAAATTTTATTATTTAGTTGTTTTATACGTAATATTTAAGCTTTTTATATCACTGTTATTGTTTTTTTTTTCGTTTTGTCGGATTATATGCTTTAAAAATAGTTTTTGCAGGGTAAAATTTTTAAAGCAAAATTGCTAGGGTAATTTTCCCGTAAAGTGAATTTTTTAAAGCGCTAATTTTAATAAAGCTTATTTTGCGCGCATTTTAGTTAAGTGTGCGCAAGGTAAAATTTTGCAGGGCGGGGCCGCTAGGGTGGCATTTTTACAGGGTAAATTTTTTAAAGCGCTAGTTTTATATAAACATTAGCTCAAAATAAATCAAACTAAATATCAGATTTATTTGTTAAAATTTTGTTAATTTTATTAATATTAGCTTTTTAATATTTTTACACACTAATAATTAATTAAAAAAATTTAATACGTTTTTTTAATTAAAATGCGCAAGCAAAAAATGCTTATATAGCTTAATTTTTTTTTAATTTGCTTAAAATCGGGTTTTATAAATTGTTATAACAAATTTTTTATATAAATTTTTTGTTAAAATTAATTTATTTACACAAAAGTTTTTTAAGCTATATTTTTGACCTAAGTAAAATCGGTAAATATATAAAAAAAACCGACCGGCAGGTTAAATTGCAATTAATAAACTAAATATTTAATAAATTATAATGTTTATTTTTACTGTAAAGTTAAAGCTTTAATAAATAATATTTATTAAATGTTATTAAACTTTAACGCTATTAATAAATAATATTTATTAAATATTACTAAATTTTGATGCTTTTAGTAAATAATATTTATTAAATGTTATTAATTTTTAAGCACGGCAAAAAATGCTATATTATTAAAATTGCTATAATATAAATGGCTTAAATTTTTGTAAGCAAATAAAAAGTGCTAAATTATTTTTTTTTAGTGAAAAATATTTACTAAGGATTTTTAATTTTTAAGCACAGCAAAAAAAACTATATTATTAAAGTTGCTATAATATAAGTAAACTTTAATATTAGCAAAAAAGTTTTAAGCAGCTTATAGCATACTGTTAGCAAAGCTTTATATAGTAAAACTATTAAAAAATATAAATGTTTTTTTTAGCTAAAAAAAACATTAAATAAATTAGCCCAAGTTTTTTGTAAATATATAAAATCGAACAATTATAATAAATAATTTTATAGTTACAATTATTATAAGCTCGGTTAAATACCGGATTAGCAGTTATTTTAGGTTTTTTAACGTTTAAACAAATATTTTATTACGTTTACTTTAAAAAAAACCTATATAAATATGCGGCAGTAAAGTTTTTGCTTAATAGTTAAAAAATAACTTTAATTATAACTTTTCCGGTAGGTTTTTCAAATTAGCGTATTAATAATAAAAATAAATTAACTAATTATTAGGGCAATAACAAAGGCTTAATAAAAAAGTAAATTATTAGCAAAACGCAATATTTTTAAACAAAAATAATAATTTAAGCCGTAAAAACTAGCTTAATAAAATTTACAAACTAGAAAAAATGCCGGTATAATATTTTTATGCTTTATTATTTTATATCAATATAATTTTAAAAAGTTAATTTATTTTTTAAAAATATTATTTATTATTATTTCGGCTCGTACGGATTATTTTTTTTAAAGTTTAGCTGCTTAGCAAAAAAACTTTAAATAAATAAATAATTTAAAAAAACTTTTTATATTAACTTATTAACATTTTTAAAAACCGTTTTAGTTTTGCTATTAAAAAAAAAGCGTTATTTAGGTGTAAATTATTAGTTTACTTTATATAAGCATAACTATAGCTAGTATAATTTTTAAAGATTATTTTTTTAAAAAAAAAATTTTTTTAACAATAAAAAATGTTTAGCGCAAGTTAGCCGGCAAATATAATTAATAAAAGTTTTGCTGCTTAATAAATAAGTTTTTTTTATATTATTAGCAACAATTTCTTTTGTAATTTTAATATATAGCTAATAATAGTAAATAATTTTTTATTTATTAGTTAACTAATATTTATTAAAAAACAAAAATTAAAAAATATTATTTTTTTTTAAAATTATTGTTAATAAATACTATTAAAGCATTTTTTATAAAGCTAATAAATATATCGTAAAAAACGTTTGCGCTAATTATACAACAAAATATTTATTGCTTTGTTATGCTGCAGCTAAAATTTATAAAAAAAAAGTTAGCGCTTAGCACTTGGCAAAATACCTATTAATTTTTTACGTTTTAAAAACTGTAATTTATAATGCTAGTATAGCTAATATGAATAATTTAAGTTATATTATTTAAGTTTTGTTGTTTGGCTCGCTATTTTTAACAACGCTTAACGCTAAATATATTAACAATATATAGTTTTTAAATAATAAAAGTAATAAATACGCAATATAAAAAAACAAAAAATTATAATTAATAATATAATATTTTTTAACAAAAATTAAAGTAGCAATAATAAGCTTTAATAGCAAAAAGTTTATTTTTTTGTTTAAAAAAAAAAGTATTGCTATGCGTTTTTAAGTTGGCATTAGTTATGCCGATTTTTTAATTAATAAAAAAAGCTAAAAATAGCTTTAAATTTTTAGCTAAAAAAATTAAAAATTTAGCCAGCTTTTAAAACACCGCTATAAGTTTAAACATTTATTAAAACTTAGCTTATTTTATAAAAGCAAAAGCTTTAGTTAAATTATTTGCGGGCATTTTTTCGGTAAAAATATATTTTATATTTATTAAGCCGGCTTTTTATGCTTTTTAAACAAATTAAAATTTTTTTAAAATATATTTAATATTGTTATAAACTAACAAATAAATCGGCCAGTTAAAAAGCTAAAAATTAACCAGGAGGGGGCGTAAGCCCAAGGTAATACGCGGGGCGTAAATTATATAACGTGCTTAGAAATTTTATAAAGCTTAAAATAGTAAGCACGACAAAACAAATAAGCAAAAAGTGTTTTATTACCTAAAAACAAGCAAACAAAGTAAACATTAAATATAGGTAAAAAAAAAACGGTTTATATAATAATAATAAATTTTTTTATATATTTAGTTAATTTTTATTTTATAATTTAATTTAAATATATAGCGATTTTTTGAAATAATTATATAAAAGTATTTTTAATAACTTTAATATGATTTTTATTCAACGTTACGATAATTTTTTTAGTTATTATTTAGCATAAATTTATATCGGGTGTTTTGATTATATTACGCTTATATAAACTTAAGGTTTGTTATATTTTAAATTATTATTTAATTAGTGTTTAAAATAACTAAAAAAATTACTATAGCTTTAATAAAACAATTAAACTTAACATTTGCGATAGTGCAGCATTTATTTAATGAGCTACAAAAAAAGATTTAATAATTAAAACATTAAAACAAATAGCTTAAAAATTAATTAATTAACATTTTTAAACCTAAGTTTTTTAAACTAGTTAAGCTAAAAAAGTTTGATAGTTTGCAAAGTTAGTTAAAAAAATTTCTAACTTAGGTTAAAATGTATTTGCAATACTATAAATTAAATTTTATTATAAACGCAAAAAAAATAATAATAATTGCGAGGTATTTTATAAGTAATGCGTTAAAATAGTTTTAATTTATTATAAATAACTCCTTAAAAAATGTTAATAAAAATAATCGCCGCACTGCGACTAACAATATTTTTAGCAAATATAAAAAGTTTAAAAAAGCAATAACTAATATATATAAAAACCTAGAAAAAGTTAAACAAATTAAGTAAAAGCTAATAGTTTTAACTTAAACTAAAGCAGCGTATAAATACGCAACAAAGTTTTGCAAACAGCATGCAAAAACTAAATAAGCTAACAATAATGCGATAATAACGATTTTTTTTAACGGATTTAAAACTAAGGTTTAAAATAAGTTGTACCGAGACGAAAAAAAAAGCGATCTAAAAAAATTTATTGCAAAAGCAATTAAAATTAACAATTGTTTATATAAACGACAACTTTAAAAGTTTTAACGGAACTAAAATAATTAAGTAGTAAACGTTAAAAAAAAAAAGCTTAACAATTAACAGCAACCGAAACTTACCTAAAATAAATAAAGCTTAATGCAATTATTAAAAAACAAAACTTAAGCAGGGTTAAGTATTACAATTGTGATCAAAAAAAACACTATGCTAAAAACTGCAAAAAGCTTAAAAAACAACGAAAATTTAAAAAGCTTAAGCAAATTTTTGCAATAATAATCGCAATATTATAAATTAGCGATTAGTAAACTTTAAATTAGCAACAATATATTAAAAGCATACTTAGTTGCAATACGTGCAAAAAAAAAAACAAATATATTTAACGCATTTAATAACGAAGCAATTAAAACAAGCAAAACAAAATAAATGCACTTGCGATATAATTAACTGTAATAAATATAACAGCTATACAAAATAAATAAACGTAAAAAAAAATAACGATTATAAAAAACTAAAATTAGTTAAAAGCGTTATAAAAATTAACGAAACATTTGCAATTTTGCGAAACAAAAAATTAGTTAAAAAGCCAAATTAGCCTAAAAGTAACAAATGTTTAAAAAAACAGAATTGCACATTTCGGCAATATAATTACTAAATTAAATAAAAATAAATAAAAAACGCTGTAGCAAAATTTATATAGCAAAAATATATTTAGCGTAAAAAATTAATAAAACGCGAGCGATAAATATAAAAAGCAAAAAACGCAAACGTAAATACCTTTAAAGCTATACTTAATTATAAAATATAAATATTTTTAAAAAATATATAAATATATAATAATATTTTTATCGTAAAAGCTAAAACAAATGTTGGTAAAAATTTAAGCGAAGCAATACGGCTAATCGCCGAAAAATATTATTACAATAAAACTATGCAATATAAAAAGCCAAAAAAATTGCAACTAAAGAACAAATAACACAAAAATATTTTTTAAGTAAATTATATAATTTATTAATGCTTAATATATATTCGACAAAAACTTAAATATATATAATTTTTGAAACAAATAAATAATAACGCATTATAGCAACTTTATTATAAAAATAATATAAAAAAAATAATAATTATATATTAAAACTAAAACAGGTTTGCAATATTTAAAATAAATTTACGATAGCTAACGAAATATATATTATAAATTACAAACTAAAAATAATATTACAATAACGCATGCAAAATATATGCCCAAGCAAAAGTTACAAAGTTATAAAAACTTAAAAAACGCGCGATATAAATTAAACAAAACCGACTTACGTTTAAAAAAAAAAATTATTAAAATAAATTTTAAATTAATAACATAAGTAACACTAAAATATTATAACGACAAAGTTATAATTATACAACCTTTGGTATTAATTAAAGCAACTAAAGCTTAGCAACAAGTAAACAAAATGCCAATATAAATAAAAACGGTCGAAAAATTAAAAAATAACTAAAGGCAATTATAACAAATTAATAACTAACTTAAAAGCTAAAAATATTTTATGCTACAACGGCTAATAAAAGCAAATATATTAAAATTAATTTAATATATTAAAAAAATAAGCTATAAGCGTTTATTAATATAAAAGCTTAAGCAAGCTTTATTTTTTTACAAATTATTAAGCGGTTAAATATATTAACCAAGTTTAAAAATAATTTTTACCTATTTATAACCGTTAATAAAAGTTTAATTGCGTATAACAACGAAATAATTTTAAAAAAAACTGCAGCACTTTTTTTTAATATTTTAAAACATAAAGAAAAACTTACGCTTAATATTACAAAAACATTTAGGTATAATATTATTTTAAAAATACCTTAGTTACAAAAAAACAATTTTAAAATAAACTAGAAAACCGGCTAATTTTAAAAAAATATACTAAAAAAAAAATTAATTGTTAAAAAGCTTTTAATGCAAACATTAAGCAATTTTATAAGGCAATATATATAAATATATATTATAATTAAAAATTTTAAGCCGATATTTAACAGCAAAATATTATCGAAATATAAAAATTACAGCAATATATTTAGTAAAATATATAATTATTTACTAAAGCATGGAATATAAAACTATTAAATTTTATTTAAAAAAAAAGCAATGTTAAAAAAATTTTTATTGCATTATATAAATTAAAAACAGCTATAAAAGCTTAATAAATATATTAAAAAAAATTTAGCAAAAAAGTTTATATGGCATTTAATATTATTAGCACGATTACCGGTGCTATAAATGCTAAAAAAACTTAGAAAAAACGGCAAGCAATAATAAAAACTTTGCGTAAACTACAAAAATATAAACTTTAAAACAGTTAAATTTATAAAATTATTGCTTAAAATTAACGATATAAAAAATAAATTAACGCAAGCAAAATAGTTTATAGCATTTAATTTATTTAATATATATTATTAAATAAAAATAGTGCTAGGTAATAAATAAAAAACAGCATTTAAAACGCTTAAAAAATTGTTTAAATATTTAGTAATGCTATTTAAGCTTATTAACGCACTAGCAAGGTTTTAAACATAAATTACGAACGCAAGATAAAAATTTATCGATATATTTATAATAATATATTTAAAAACACTTAAAAAATACCGAAAATATAAAAAAAAAATATTTAAAGCATTACAAAATGCGAAATTTAAAATAAACCTTAAAAAAAGCAAATTTTACACGCAAAAAGTTGATTTTTTTAAATTTACAATAACTTTTAAAAAAATATAAATTTAAAAATTTAAAATTTTAGCAGTAAAAAATTAGCTTATATTTAAATCGACAAATAATATAAAAATATTTATAAAATTTATAAATTATATTTAAAAACTTATTAAAAGTTTTAATAAACATGCAAAACTTTTTACAGACCTAATAAAAAAAATTTAACTTTTAAGTAAAAAAACAAAAAATAAAAATTTTTTAATAAAATTAAATTTTTAATTGTAAACGATTTAGTTATAAAACTATTTAATTTTAACAAAAAATTTAAAATAAAAGTTAACGCTTGCGAAATAGCAATAAGCAAACAATTAAATTAACAAAACGATAATAAAAAATTATATCTGGTAGTTTTTTTTTCGAAAAAAATTTTAAAACCAGCAGCACAATATATACTGCTAAACAAAAAGCTAATAGCTATTATCTAAACATTTAAAAAATAAAAACACTATTTATACAAACCAAAAAAGCCAGTGGTAATATACTCCGATTACAAAAACTTTACAACATTTATAACATTAAAAATATTAAACAAACGACAAATTAAATAAGCAGAGTTTTTTTTACAGTTTAACTTTGTTATCGTTTATATTAAAAAAAAAAAATATTAAAGTAAACATTTTAAGTCGACAAAGCGATTATTAAAAAAAAAAAAAAAAAAATCAAACATTTTTTAAAAAAATGAAACAAAAATTAATAATATTAGTTATAACACAAATCAACTATAAGTTATTTAAACAAAAAATATTAGCAATTATTACGGCTAAATATTACTATAATAACATTAATTAGTTTAATATAAAAAAACTAAAATATAATAATACTACAAATTTATTATATTATAAAAATAAAATATAAGTACTACCGAAATTAAAGAAAAAGCTTATTAAATTAGCTTATAAACATTTATTCGCAAAATATTAAAAAGTGTTTAAAACTATTTAAAAAATTAAAAACTAAACATTTTATTAAAAAAAATAAAAAATATAATTAAAAAAATATTAACTAAATATAACTTATGCAAAAAAAACAAAGCACCGCAACATAAACCATATAAATTATTGCAACTTAAAAAAATACTTAATAAAGCTTAAAAGTTTATTGCGTTCGACTTTATTATTAAGTTACTTAAATTAAAAAAACTAATAACAAAAATATCGTATAATTTAATATTAATCGTTGTAAAAAAACTTATAAAGTATAAATATTTTATACTATATTTAAAATTAAATACGGCAAAAAATTTAGCTTATATAATAACCTAACATATTTTTAATAAATATAAAATTTTAAAAAAAATATTTACAAATAAAAAAATAACAATAATTTTTAAGTTTTATTAATTGTTAATAAAAGCATTAAAAATTAAGCACTGCATATTTACGGCTTACCATTTACAAACAAATAAATAAACAAAACAATTAAATTAAACTTTAAAACAGTATTTTTGCTGCTACTTTAACGAACAGCAAAACAACTAGGTTAAATTATTGTCAAAAGCAAAATATATATACAATAGTTTTAACAATAAGTTAATAAGAATATTATTATTAAAAGCAAATTATAAATTTAACCCGGAAAAATTTAAAACGGCAATTTAAAAAACTTTCGCGCTTAACGCAAAAACACGGGCAAAAAAAATTATCGGCTTACAACAAAAACTATAAAATAAGCTAATATTTTTACAAAACTGCATAAAAACGTATTATAATAAACATAAGTTATTAAAACTAATTTTAAAAAAAAAATTAAAATATATTTTTTAAAACGTAATATTAAAACTAAGCGATTAAATAATAAACTTAATTTTAAACAAATTAAACTTTTTAAAATAAAAAAAATTATTTTAAAAATAAATTATCAACTTAAGTTGCCTAAAAAAATTAAAATATAATCGACATTTTATATTTTTTTGTTGAAATTAGCACTTAAAAACGCTAAATTTTAAACGAAACTAAAGGTTAAACTAAATAAAAATATATATAATGTTAAAAAAATATTAAATTTATGTTAAAACAAAAAAACTTATAAATATTTAATTAAATAAAAAAAATATTTACATAAAAAAACTATATAAAAACTTAAAAAAAACTTAAAAAACGCGGCAAAAATAAGTAATTAATTTTATTAACGGCATTTTAACTAACTAGCGTTAAAAAAGCAAAGTTAACCAAAAAAAAAAAATCAAAAGCATTTTAGTTTATAAAAGCAAAAATTGCTATAGCAGCAAAAAAACAAGTATGTTTATTAAACAAGCATTTTTGTTTAGCTTTTAACCGTTTAAATTTTTTTATTGCTTTAGCACTTTTGATGCTATAATAAATTATTTTAATTTTATGTTTTCGAAAAAAACGTTTTTATTTTTACAAACAAGCAAAATAATTTGTTAAAATATAAAGCTGTTTTTTTGCTTTTTTTTTAACTTGTTTTAGCTTATTTTTTTTAATAAATAATTTTTTATATTTATAAAACGAAAAGCCGAAAACGTCGCAAAAATAATAAGGTTTAATGCACAATTAACATTTTTTAAAACTTAAAGCCACGCGACACAAAGTTTGCTTTAAAGTGTAACAAAAATAAAAAAAAAATATTATAAAATTTATATAAGCAATTAAATTAGCGCGAATTAAAGCGCTAAAACGCTAACGCAACTTTAATTTTTTAAAATTAAACATAGTTAACATACACATATAAAAACGGAAAAAAAAAAACATATTTACAAAAATTATTAAAAATAATAATTTTAAAAATTAAAAAATAATATTATAAACTAACAAATAAATCGGCTAGTTAAAAAACTAAAAATTAACTAAAAAAAAGCGCAGGCCTAAGGTAATACGCGGGGCGTAAATTACGTAACGTGCTTAAAAGTTTTATAAAACTTGAAATAGTAAACACGACAAAACAAGTAAGCAAAAAATGTTTTGCTATTTAAAAACAAACAAACAAAATAAGCACTTAAATATAAATAAAAAAAAACGGTTTATATAATAATAATAAGTTTTTTTATATATTTAATTAGTTTTTATTTTATAATTTAATTTAAATATATAGCAACTTTTTAAAATAATTGTATGAAAATATTTTTAACGACTTTAGTATGATTTTTATTTAACGTTACGATAATTCTTTTAGTTACTACTTAGCATAAATTTATACGGGGTGTTTTGATTATATTACGCTTATACGAACTTAAAATTTGTTATAAATATATTAATAATGTTTTAAATTTTTAAAAATAACAATAATTTCTATATTATTTTTAAAAATAATAATAAATTTTTTAACAGGCAATTGTTATAAATTAATAGCAAGCGGTTTATTAAAAAACTAAAGTAACCAGAAAGATTTAATAAAGGGCACAAAGCTAACTAAAAAAAAAAGCTACGGGCATAAATATAGTTATATAATGCGCAAATTTATAAAGCATATAAAGCACAGT
Source organism: Xylaria venustula (assembly GCA_022578775.1). NCBI lineage: Eukaryota > Fungi > Ascomycota > Sordariomycetes > Xylariales > Xylariaceae > Xylaria > Xylaria venustula. Next base: position 41,304 of record MU389346.1, on the reverse strand, counting down.
GCTTTAAAAAATTTATAAAGCGTGCAAAGCAAAGTGCTTTAAAAAAAAATAAAAGCAGGTTTTTTTTATTGCTTTATAAAGCAAGCAAAACAATAAACAATATAATAAAAAAAAACAGTTTATATAATAATAAACATTTTTTATATAATTAATTAGTTTTTATTTTATAATTTAATTTAAATATATAGCGATTTTTAAAACAATTATATAAAAATAATTTTAACGATTTTACTGTAACTTTTTTTAACGTTACGATAATTTTTTTAATTATTATTTAGCATATTTTTTTAAAAAACTTTAATTATACCACGTTTATATAAACTTAAGGTTTGTTATATTTTAAATTGTTATTTCATTAATGTTTAAAATAATTAAAAAAATTACTATAGCTTTAACAAAACAACCAGATTTAACGTTTGCGATAATGTAGTATTTATTTAACCAATTGTAAAAAAAGATTTAACAACTAAAATATCAAAACAAGCAGCTTAAAAACCAATTAATTAATATTTTTAAACTTAAGTTTTTTAAGCTAGTTAAGCTAAAAAAGTTCAATAGTTTATAAAATTAATTAAAAAAGTTTTTAACCCAGGTTAAAATATATTTGCAGTATTATAAGTTAAACTTTATTATAAACGCGGAAAAAATAATAATAGTTGCGGGGTATTTTACAGGCGACGCGTTAAAATAATTTTAACTTATTATAAATAATTACTTAAAAAACATTAATAAAAATAATTGCCGGACTGCGATTAATAATATTTTTAACAAATATAAAAAGTTTAAAAAAGCTATAACTAATATATATAAAAATTTAAAAGAAATTAAACAAATTAAACGAAAACTAATAATTTTAACTTAAATTAAAGCAGAATATAAATATGCAACAAAGTTTTATAAGCAGCATGCAAAAACTAAATAAACTAACAATAATGCAATAATAACAATTTTTTTTAACAAATTTAAAACTAAAGTTTAAAACAAATTATATTAAAATAAAAAAAAAAGCAATTTAAAAGAATTTAGTGCAAAAATAATTAAAATTAACAATTGTTTATATAAGCGATAACTTTAAAAATTTTAACAAAACTAAAACAATTAAATATTAAACGTAAAAAAAAAGAAAGCTTAAAAATTAACGGCAATTAAAACTTATTTAAAACTAATAAAGCTTAATATAATTATTAAAAAGCAAAACTTAAGCAAAATTAAATGTTATAATTATAATTAAAAAAAATATTACGCTAAAAACTGTAAAAAGCTTAAAAAATAACAAAAGCTTAAAAAATTTAAGCAAATTTTTGCAATAATAATTGCGATGCTATAAATTAATAATTAATAAAACTTAAGTTAATAATAATATATTAAAAATATATTTAATTGCAACATATGCAAAAAAAAAAAAAAAAAAGTGTTTAATATATCCGGCAATAAAACGATCAAAAAAAACAAAACAAAATAAATACACTTGCGATATAATTAATTACAAAAAATATAATAGCTATACAAAATAAATAAATATAAAAAATAATAACAATTAAAAAAAACCAAAGTTGGTTAAAAATATTATAAAAATTAACAAAGCATTTATAATTTTGCAAAGCAAAAAATTAATTAAAAAACCAAATTAACTTAACAGCAATATATACTTAAATAAATAAAACTATATATATTAATAATATAACTACCAAATTAAATAAAAATAAATAAAAAACGTTATAGCAAAATTTATATAGCAAAAATATATTTAACGGAAAAAATTAATAAAACGTAAATGTTATATATAAAAAGCAAAAAACGCAAATATAAATATTTTTAAAGCTATAGCTAATTATAAAATATAGCCGTTTTTAAAAAATGTACAAATATATAATAATACTTTTATCGTAAAAACCGGAACAAATATTAGTAAAAATTTTAGCGAAACAATATAATTAGTCGCTAAAAAATATTATTATAATAAAACTATGCAATATAAAAAACCAAAGAAATTGCAACTAAAAAATAAGCAACACAAAAATATTTTTTAAATAAACTGTATAATTTATTAATATTATATATATATTTAAAAAAAACTTAAATATATATAATTTTTAAAGCAAATAAACAGTAACGCACTATAGCAATTTTATTATAAAAATAATATAAAAAAAATAATAATTATTTATTAAAACTAAAACAAGTTTGCAATATTTAAAATAAATTTATAATAGCTAACAAAATATATATTATAAATTATAAACTAAAAACAGTGTTATAACAACGCGTGCAAAATATATACTTAAGCAAAAGCTATAAAATTATAAAAACTTAAAAAATGCGCAACGCAAATTAAATAAAACCGATTTATATTTAAAAAAAAACAAACTATTAAAATAAATAACACTAAAATATTATAATAACAAAATTATAATCGTATAATTTTTAGTATTTATTAAAATAATTAAAGGTTAACAATAAATAAATAAAATACCGATATAAATAAAAACGGTTAAAAATTTAAAAAATAACTAAAAGCAGTTATAATAAATTAACAATTAATTTAAAAGCTAAAAGTATTTTGCGTTATAACAGCTAACAAAAGCAAATATATTAAAATTAATTTAATATATTAAAAAAATAAACTGCAAACGTTTATAAATATAAAAGCTTAAGCAAACTTTATTTTTTTACAAATTATTAAGCAATTAAATATATTAATAAAGTTTAAAAATAACTTTTATTTATTTATAACTGTTAATAAAAGTTTAATTATATATAACAACAAAATAATTTTAAAAAAAACTATAGCATTTGTTTTAACATTTTAACACACAAAAAAAAATTTACGCTTGATATTACAAAAATATTTAAGTATAATATTATTTTAAAAATATTTTAGTTGCAAAAAAGCAATTTTAAAATAAACTAAAAAACCGGCTAATTTTAATAAAATATGCTTAAAAAAAATTAACTTTTAAAAAGTTTTTAATGCAAGCATTAAATAATTTTATAAAACAATTTATATAAATATATATTATAATCAAAAATTTTAAGCTAATATTTAATAGCAAAATATTATCGAAATATAAAAACTACGGCAATATATTTAATAAAACATATAATTATTTACTAAAGCATAAAATATAAAACTATTAAATTTTACTTAAAAAAAAGCAATATTAAAAAAGTTTTTATTGCATTATATAAATTAAAAATAGCTACAAAAATTTAATAAATATATTAAAAAAAATTTAGCGAAAAAATTTATATAGAATTTAATATTATTAGCACGATTGCTAGTGCTATAAATGCTAAAAAAGCTTAAAAAAAACGGCAAACAATAATAAAGATGTTGCGTAAATTATAAAAATATAAACTTTAAAACAGTTAAATTTGTAAAATTATTATTTAAAATTAATAACATAAAAAATAAATTAACGCAAGCAAAATAATTTATAGCATTTAATTTATTTAATATATATTACTAAACAAAAATAATGCTAGGTAACAAATAAAAAACAGCATTAAAAATGTTTAAAAAATTAATTAAATATTTAATAATATTATTTAAGCTTATTAACGCACCAGTAATATGTTAAATATAAATTATAAATATAATATAAAAGTTTATTAATATATTTATAATAATATATTTAAATAATATATTAATATATTTAAAAACACTTAAAAAATACCGAATACGTAAAGAAAATATTTAAAGCGTTATAAAACGCAAAATTTAAAATAAACGTTTAAAATAGCAAATTTTACACGCAAAAAGTTAATTTTTTTAAATTTACAATAATTTTAAAAAAAATATAAATTTAAAAATCCAAAATTTTAGCAGTAAAAAATTAGCTTATATTTAAATTAACAAATAATATAAAAATATTTATAAAATTTATAAATTATATCTAAAAATTTATTAAAAGTTTTAATAAATATGCAAAACTTTTTACAAACTTAATAAAAAAAATTTAACTTTTAAATAAAAAAATAAAAAACAAAAATTTTTAATAAAATTAAATTTTTAATTATAAGCGATTTAATTTTAAAACTATTTAATTTTGATAAAAAGTTTAAAATAAAAGTTAATATTTGCAAAACGGCAATAAGCAAACAATTAAATTAACAAAATAACAATAAAAAATTATATTTAATAGCTTTTTTTTTAAAAAATTTTTTAAAACCAGCAGCATAATATATACTGCTAAACGAAAAGCTTATAATTATTATTTAAGCATTTAAAAAATAAAAACATTATTTATACGGATTAAAAAAACTAGTAATAATATATTTTAATTATAAAAATTTTGCAATATTTATAACGTTAAAAATATTAAACAAACAATAAATTAAATAAACAAAATTTTTTTTACAATTTAATTTTATTATTATTTATATTAAAAAAAAATGTTTAAGCAAATATTTTAAGCCGGCAAAACAATTATTAAAAAAAAAAAAATTAAACATTTTTTAAAAAAACAAAATAAAAATTAATAATATTAGCTATAATATAAATAAACTATAAATTATTTAAACAAAATATATTAGCAATTATTACGGCTAAATATTATTATAACAATATTAATTAATTTAATATAAAAAAATTAAAATATAATAATATTATAAATTTATTATATTATAAAAATAAAATATAAATACTATTAAAATTAAAAAAAAAGCTTGTTAAATTAATTTATAAACATTTATTCGCAAAACATTAAAAAATATATAAAATTACTTAAAAAATTAAAAACCAAACATTTTATTAAAAAAAATAAAAAATACGGTTAAGAAATGTTAACTAAATGCAATTTATATTAAAAAAGCAAAATACCGCAATATAAACTATAAAAGTTATTACAACTTAAAAAAATATTTAACAAAGCTTAAAAATTTATTGCGTTTAATTTTATTATCAAGCTACTTAAATTAAAAAAACTAATCACAAAAATATTATATTATTTAATACTAGTTATTATAAAAAAACTTATAAAATATAAATATTTTATATTATATTTAAAATTAAATACGGCAAAAAATTTAGCTTATATAATAACCCGATATATTTTTAATAAATAGAAAATTTCAAAAAAAATAATTATAAATAAAAACATAACTATAATTTTTAAGTTTTATTAATTGTTAATAAAAATATTAAAAATTAAACACTGCATATTTACGGCTTATTATTTATAAACAAATAAATAAATAAAACAATTAAATTAAATTTTAAAGCAATATTTTTGCTGCTATTTTAATAAATAGTAAAACAATTAAATTAAGCTATTGCTAAAAGCAAAATATATATATAATAGTTTTAATAATAAATTAATAAAAATATTATTATTTAAAGCAAATTATAAATTTAACCTAGAAAAATTTAAAATAGCAATTTAAAAAATTTTCGCATTTAACGCAAAAATACGGGCAAAAAAAATTATCGGCTTATAATAAAAACTACAAAACAAGCTAATATTTTTATAAAACCGCATAAAAACATTTTATAATAAATATAAATTATTAAAGCTAACTTTAAAAAAAAAAATATTTTTTAAAGCGCAATATTAAAATTAAATAACTAAGCAATAAATTTAACTTTAAACAAATTAAATTTTTTAAAATAAAAAAAATTATTTTAAAAACAAATTATTAATTTAAACTGCTTAAAAACGCTAAACTTTAAACAAAGCTAAAAGTTAAATTAAACGGAAATATATACAACGTTTAAAAAATACTAAATTTATTTTAAAACAAAAAAACTTATAAATATTTGGTTAAATAAAAAAAATATTTACATAAAAAAACTATATAAAAATTTAAAAGAAACTTAAAAAACGTAATAAAAATAATTAATTAGTTTTATTGTTAATATTTTAACCGATTATTGCTAAAAAAATAAAGTTAACCAAAAAAAAAAATTAAAAGCGCTTTAGTTAACATCGGAAAAATTAATAAAAGCAGTTAATTAAGCTTGCTTTTTTTTTAACTTGCGTTATTTTTTTTAAACGTTTTTGCGCTTTTAATTTATTTATATTTTAAAAACTTCGCTAAGTTATTTTAATATTTTTTTTACAAAAAAACTTGATTTAATAATTAAAGCAAATAAAACAAGCCAAAAATTTTTAAGCTTAGCAATTTATTTTTTAAAGTTCGTTAGAAATTTTTTGTTTGCGCGTTTATAAACGCTAGTGTTTAAAAGTAATATTATATAATAAGTTTATAAAAATATAGTTTTTATCGCAAAAAAAAAAAAAATTAGCGTTATTATAATTTTTACAACGGTTAATACTATTTAACATTTTATAAAAAAAGTTTTTATTAAAATATTAAAAGCAAAGCATAATTTTATAACTAAAAACTTTAATTGCGAAAAAAATAATTTAACGACGTTTTATAAAAATAAAATAAACTAGCTTTAAAATTTAATTTGCTATATTAACAATAAGCCATAAGCAAAAAAACAAAATAAAACACTTATAAATTTATTAAAAAGCACACCGATATTTATTGCGGACAATAAACTTAAAAAATAAAAAAATAAAATTACGGACTAACAGCAAGCGGCTTGTTAAAAAACCAAAATAACCAAAAAAATTTAATAAAAAGCATAAAGCCGACTAAAAAAAAAAGCCACGGGCATAAATATAGTTACATAATGCGCAAATCTATAAAGCTCATAAAGCAAAATGCTTTAAAAAATTTATAAAGCGTGCAAAATAAAATGCTTTAAAAAAAATAAAAAAAAATTGCTTTTATCGCTTTATAAAGCAAGCAAAACAATAAATAATATAGTAAAAAAAACAGTTTATATAATAATAAACATTTTTTATATAACTAATTAGTTTTTATTTTATAATTTAATTTAAATATATAGCGATTTTCTAAAATAATTATATAGAAATATTTCTAACGATTTTACTGTAATTTTTTTTAACGTTATAATAATTTTTTTAGCTATTACTTGGCACGATTTTTTTTAAGAGCTTTAATTATATTACGTTTATATAAACTTAAGGTTTATCACAGCAGTTTAATTTTTTCGAACAGTTTTTTAAGCCATTAAGCTTTTTAATTGCTTTAATAAAAGCAATATATTTAGCTTTAAAAATAAATAAAGCAATAATACTAACTTGTTTAAATTTTTAGCTAACCGCAGTACTAGCAATAATAGTAATATATATTTACGTTAATTTAGCAATAATAAAACATTTTGCATAATTGCTATTATTTGCGACTATAAAAGCATAATTAATTATAGCTAATATTATTAGCTTAATATTTATTCCGTAATTTATTAAGCTTAGTAAATATTTAAACAAATTAATAGCGGCAAATAAATATTTTTTGCAAAAGTTTTAAAATTTTATAGCTAGCTATTAACAGGTAAAAATTATCTTTAGTTAAGTTATAAAATTAAAATAATTAGTCGTGCTTATTATTTTTTAATAATAGCAATATTGTTTTTTAATTAGCAAAAAGCCAAAGTTTTTTATTTTTAGTATAAAAAGTTATAAAAAAACCTTAGTAAGTTTAATATTTTTTAAATTTTGCTTTTTTAAAGCTTTTTTAATATATTAAAACTATTAAAAATATAACGTTTAATTAGGTTTGTTTTGCTTAATTTTTACTTTTAAAAACTAAGCGGCTAGTTTTTTGTTTTTAATGCTAAAAATCTAGTAAATTCTTTTTTTAAGTTTTTTAATCAGTATTTTATTTGGTCCGATTAAAAAGCAATTATTAATATAAGTTACAATAAAAATGTTTAATATTAAATTATAGCATACTAATAAATCGCTTATTAATAAAGTAAATTTTAGTAATTTTAGCAGTTTAAACAGTTTGATTTGCTATTGTTTTAATGTTTATTTAAGTCCGTATAAAAAGCAAAAAATTTATATAATATATTTTAAAATAAAATTATATTTAGCCGCTAAAGCTAAATTAAACAGCTTAAAATTTTTCAATAAAATTTTCAGGCATTTTAGCAAATGCATATAAATATGTTTTAAAAGGTGGCCGTTAAAAAAAGCTTTAATAAAGTTAATTTATTCGATTTTTTAGTCGAAAATAGCTGCTAATACTAAAAAAATTCTTTATATAAAAGGTATAGCAATAAAAACAAACGTTTTATTATAATTAAAACTAAATATTTATTTAAAGCTTTTAATTACTATTTTAGCTTTAAACTTAATAATTTTTTTTAATACCTAGCGGTTGTTAATAATTTATCGCTAGGCTTTATTTTTAACTATAAACTTTAAAGCGCTTAATAGTAAAAGCTGTTTAAACTTTAATTTAGCGGCTTTTAAATGCTTTTTTACGTTTGCAATTTTTAAAGCATATTTTAAGTTGCGTAGTTTTTTTAAAACAGCTATAATAGCTAGTATAATACCTTAAACAAAATTATTAACTGCTGCTATTTAATTGTTTATAAAAATATTAATTTTTATAAAATTATTTAATTGCTCGTTAATATTAAATGTTTTTTATTAGTCGTTTAAAAATATATTTTCGTTTTTTATTTTCGAAAATTATTTTTTATATTTTTAAGGTAAAATTAAAAGCTTAACTAAAATATTTGGTATAATCGGCAATTTTTGCGCGTTTACCTTTTTTGCATCAAACTTTTTAAAAGTGGCGTTTTTAAAAAAAAAATTGAGCTCGGGTAATACCGGTTTATTAACCCCGTTAAACTAAAGCTATAGCTTTTTTTTAAAGTTATTTAGCTTAAGTGTTTTTTTTAGGTTAGCATTATTTGCTAAAATTAATGCTTTATTTAGCAGTTTAATAGTAGCTAATTATATTACCGTATATTTAGCTTTAATATATACTAGGTATATTTTTTTGCTAATTATAGCTAATATTTAGCTTTTTTTTGCTTTTTTTACCAGTTTAAATTTTTTAACTTTTTTTTACATAGGTATAAAAATAACACACGGGGTTTTAATTGCTATATAGCAAATAAGCAAAAAGCGATAAAAAGTTAAACTAAGCTTTAATATATTGCGCAAAGCTTAATAAAATATTATATTTTTGTTAGTAATTGCTATTCGGTTAATTAAATTTATTATAGCCGGCAGCACATAGCACCAAAAAAAAAATTTTTAGTTTTTTGCATAGTTGCCTGTAAGCGGTCTAAAATTATTTTGATAAACCGTTTTTCTAAGCTATTTTATTTAAAAGTTTTAAAACTTAAATAACTGCAAATAATATTTTTTTTGTTTAGCTAGGTTTATATTATTGCGTTATAAATTTTAAGTTTGTTATTATAATAAAAATATGCTAAGTAAATTTTATATTTATTTTTTAGCATTTTAAAAATGCTTTAAATAGCTATTAAAAAAATGTTTTTTTTTGTTTTTTAAAAAGTAAGTTTAACAATACTAAATAATTTTTTTAACTATTATAAACGTATAAAATCGTTTGTTTTAAAATATTAATTTTAAGCTAAATAAGTTATTTGCTATTATAATAAATGCTTTTATAAAATAATTAACTTTAATAGCTATATATTTTTTAACAGTTTTATTTAAAGCATATTTTCGGCAAAAAAAGTTTTTTTTTTTATGAAGTCGAAATTAAGCAAGTTTAAAGCTATTTTAGCGGTTTTTTTAAAAAATAATAATTTAATATGCTTTAGTTTTCGGTACTAAAATAATGCTAACTTTAACAGTCGAAATAGCATAATTAAAAAATGAATTGCAATAAATAGCAGCAAATTTTTTTTTAGTTTTTTTAGTTTAAATTTTAGCACTAAAGATTTATTACTGTTAGGTTTTTTTTAGTTAAACACTATAAAAATAATATTAACTGCTTTTAATATATATTTTTTAAATATTAAAAAAGTGTTTAAGTTTTAAAAATTAATATAAAAAACCAGTCGTTTAAATTTTAATAGTGTTATAACAAAGTGTTTGCTGTTATAAAAAATAAAGCTATTTATATATTTTTTTAATTTAAAATAAAAAGCTTTTAAAATTATATTGCACTTAAATTTAAAAATATGTAAAATATTATTAAAAACTATTTTTATAGGTATTATTACCGCAGTAAAGTTTAAAAATTGCCGATTTTTTTTAAAGCTTTAAAATAGCTTTTTTTTATAAAAACCTGCTATATTTTGCTACTAAATTTTTTATAAGTAGCGAAATTTGCTTTATTGTTTAAAATATTAACGGTGCTTTTTATATTATATAGCTAAAAATAATTACTAAATTTATTTTTTCGTTTAAGTTAAACTAAGTAAGCAGTTTGTTTTTTAAAGTTATTAAATATTAATATAACTTAAAAATTAATATAATAATCAAAAAAAAAAATTTTGTTTAATTAAAAATTTAATAAAAGCTATTTTATATTGTTTTTTTTTTTAATTTTTATCCGTTTTTTTTTATTAAAAAGTTTTTTATTTTTAGCACTAATAAAGTTTGTTTTTTTATAATTTAAAAATTATAGTTAAATTAATTAAGCTTTTAAAAATTTTTATTTTAATGTTTAAATTAATAACAAAAGTTTTAAATAATATTTGCTATAAAAAATTTAACAATAAAATTATTTGCGGGGTTAATACGGCTTGCTAGGCATATAGCTTGCTTAGTTTAGTTTATTTAGCTAAAGCAAATTTTTTTTAGTATTTTTAAATAATTATTGCATTAGTTTATAAAAATAATTACTGCTTTTTTTTCCCGTAATTTTAAAATTAAAAAAAAAATTTGGCATTAAAAAAGTAAAATTTAAACACTTTATATAGTTTTAATAAGTAAAACTTTTTATAAAAATAATTTTTTTTTAAATTATTGTTAAATTTATAAAAATTAATAATTATTTAAAGCATTTTCGCAAAGTTGTTAATTTAAGCAATATTTTTTCGAAAAATATTTATAAAAATGCTTTTAATTATTTAAAATATAATAGCTTGTTTGGCATTAAAAAAACGATTAATTAAAGCAAAGTTATATAAAAACTATAATATTTTAATAGCTTAAAATATAATAATTAAAGCTTGCAGCTATTTTTTATAATTATTATCGTTTTTAAGTTTTTAAAATTTATTAAATATAATAACCCGTTTGTTTAATTTTTTGCAAAACTAGCTAAAACTAAATAAATATTTAAGGTTAAATTTTTATTTAATTTTTTTTTATATAGCTTTGTTAAATATAGTTAAAGTTTTAGGAAAAACTTTTTGTAATATTTTAAGCGCTGCTATAATTTATTAGTTTTGCTTTTAAAAACTATAAACAGCTTTTTTTAAAGTTTGCTGTAGCAATATTAAATTAATTGTAAATTGCTTTAAAAAACTTTTAAAGCCGGCTTAAAAACCTAAATTAAATATATTTTAAAGTAAATTATTTAAGTTTATAATATTAAAGTTAAAATATTTTATAATAACAAATTGCTATAATTAATTTAAAAATAAAAAATAAAATTTAGTATAAAATTTATAATAATATTTAACTTTAAACTTAAAAATATTCCGGGTTTATAACCTATTAAAAATAAATTGTTTAATAACCAGTTATATTAATTATATGCTATAAATTAAAATATAATATATAAGTTAAATAAAAACAATATTATTTGCAAATTTATTTGTTACTTAAATAATAGATTAGACTAATAAATATATTAATTAATTTAACAAAAAAAAATTTATTATTTAGTTATTTTATATATAATATTTAAGCTTTTTATATTACTGTTATTGTTTTTTTTTTGTTTTATTAGATTATATACTTTAAAAATAATTTTTGCAATGTAAAATTTTTAAAGCAAAATTGCTAAAGCAGTTTTTTTGCAAAATAAATTTTTTAAAGCGCTAGTTTTAATAAAGTTTATTTTGCCCATGTTTTAATTAAGTGTGCGTAAAATAAAACTTTGCAAAATGGGGTTTTTAAAGCGCTAGTTTTAGTGGAGCTTATTGTGCGCGCACCTTGGTTAGGTGTGCGTAAAGTAAAACTTTGCAAAGCGGGGCCGCTAGGGTAGCATTTCTGCAGGGTAAATTTTCCAGGGCGCTAGTTTTATATAAACATTAACGCAAAATAAATTAAACCGAACATTAAACTTATTTGTTAAAATTTTATTAATTTTGCTAATATTAACTTTATAGTATTTTTACACATTAATAATTAATTAAAAAAATTTAACAATATATATTTTTAACTTTAAGCTTAGTTATAACAATAAATATTAAAAGTTTATTAGCTATCGATATAGCAAAACTTTTACCAATTTAGCTGCAATATAAAAATAAAACTTTTATAAGTTTTTGCTATTAAAATTACAGTTAATTTGCTAACGTACGCTTAATTAAACAGCTAAAATTATAAATAAATTTTTATTATAATTATTATATTGTTATTTTGCTATTTAAATATTATAGTTTAAAATTTATATAAAAGCTTTAGTTTTATTATTATTAACGCTATTAATGTTAATTAATTTAATATAAAAAATGCTTTTTAATTAATTACCGAAATAAAACTTGCTAAATCGCGATTTTTTACTGCATAATTAACTTTAAATTATTAATTATTTTAAAGTTAGCATATTAATTAATAATATAATAAATTTTAACGAACTATTGCTTTGTAATTTTTTAAATATTTTAATATTAAATTTATAAAAATAATTATTTTTATAAATTTATTACAGTAAAACAATTGCTAAGCTTAACAAGCACTTAAAAACTAAGCGTTAATATTTTTTATAATATTCAATATAAATCTGGTGCTATATATATATATATATATATTAGCGATTTGCAAACGGCTCGGTTATTCTTTATAAAAATTGCGCAAATTAACTATTTTATATAGCAATATTTAAATAATCGGTAAATTTTTTTAATATTATTTAAAAAGAAATATAAAATATAATAAACAATTAATTTTTGCTTAATATTTTTTATAAATAAATTAGTTAAAACTATTATAATTTATAGCTAAAAGCTATAAATAAAATTAATGCTAAAAAAACTTTTAATTATATAGCAGTTAAACTAAATTTTAGCTAACAATAAAAACATAAAAAAAACTTAATAAAAATTAAAATAAAAACAAATAAATTTTGTAAGCTTTAAACGAAAACGCTAATTATATAAAATTAATAAAATTATTAACTATAACAAAGTAATATAATAATAACTAAAAATATTGCAACAAAAATAACTTAAATAATACGCAGTACGCGTTTAAATTTTCTGTTTTATTATATATATATATATATTGCGTGCGTTTTTTTACTCCCGTAAATTTTCAGTTATTTATCTCACCTCACTTTTAATATAAATATAAATACAGTTTTGTTTGTTTTATTATAATTAGTTTTTATTTTATTATATTATTGTAATACTTTATATTTACGACCTTTAAAAATTATAAGTTTGTTATGTTTTATTATATTATTTTTAGATTTGTTTTAATATAAAAAACGTAATAACATTTATTTTTAATTTTCTATTAATAATTTAAAGCTATTGCAGCTTTTTTAAAAAACTATAAACACTTTATTTAACGCGCGATAAATTGAAAAATATAAAAAACCAGTACGGTTAATAAAATTACAATAAATAAAATTAAAAAAATGCTTTTTTAAAACGCGAACTTTAAAGCGTTAGTTTTAAAAACGGTTATTTTATGTTAATTTAACCTCGCTAAAACTATAGTTGCAATATTAAACGAAAAAATGTTAAAGCAAAAATATTTTATGCAAAAACTTTTGCAACTATTAATTATTATTGCATAAATTAGCTGCAAAATTAAAATATTAAAATTAAGTTTATTTTTTTAATTTTTAACAAAGAGTTAAATAATTATTTAATTAACTGCGTTTTTTACGTTTATTTTAGCTATAAAAATAATAAAATAAAAGCTATACAAAAAGCTGTAAATCGAAAAAACGGCTTTAAAACAGCTTTATATAACTATAATTAACTTTATAATAAGCTTTATAATAAGCTTTATAATAGCGATATTTAAGCTATATATAAAAGCTATTAAAATAACTTTAATTTCACAGTGGCAAATTACGTGGCCTGTAGTTTTACATACGAATTTAAGTGTGGCAGTAAATACTAGCTCATAATAAAAGGTAATTAACAAAAGCCTTATACTATAAAATTATTATCCTGGAAACCTGTATACTCCGTGACTAGTGTTAAAATAAGCGAGCCAGTTAATTAAAGCTTTAAAATTATGTGTATTGTTGTTTTAAGCAAATTTTGCTTTGCCCCTGGGGCGTATATTAGTAATTTATATGGTGGATCCCCGGAGTTAAAGCTAACCTAGCTTACCTTTAATGTTATATTATTTGCTAACATATTTTTTATTTTAATACATTTTTTAAAAGCTAATTATTTTATATTTTGCTTTAATTTTATTACTTTTAATTATTTTTAAAGTATTTATACTTTTGCTTTTTTTTTTAAATAATTTGTTTTTAAAATTATTAAGGTTTTTTTAAGTGATTTTTTTTTGCTTTTGCTTTAAAACCTGTGTTTTTACGTTTTTTAACTTTATTTAAGTTATAAATTTAGCTTATTTAGTTGCTAAAAATGTTTTTATAAATTTATTTGCGATTATATTATTTATAAATATATAAATAACGTTTATAATTTTTTATTAAACTTTTTGCCGTATTTAGTAATTATATATATTTACGTAGCAAAGCTTAATTTTTAAAATAAATACTTTTTTTTTTAAAAACTCGATTATTTGCTAATTATTATATTAAAAAGCGATTTATTAATTATTTAAAATAATTTTAAGTTTTTTAATTAATTTGTTAATAAATATTGCTTTTTTAGCTGTTTGCGCTAACGCTAAAAGTTTAGCTTTAATAGTTAACGTAATTACGGTATTTTATTTATTAGTTTTTTAGCCGATAATTTTTCCAAATAGCTTTATAACGTAAGCTTATAAGCTTTTGCGATTAATAATATTGTTTACAAACAAAAAATTGCTTGCGACAATAAAATTATTGCCGCTTTTAAATTTAAAAGCGTAGTGTTAGGTTTAAAAAAAGTAATTTAAAGTTTGCTCGGCTTTGCAGTAATGTTTTAAACTAAAATTTAAATTAAATCGTAAAAGCTTTAAAGCAAAAAACGCGATATTTAAGCGTATAATTACTGCTATATATAATAAAGCTTATTTTTTTTAATAAGCATAAATTTTTTAAGCTATTGTTAAATATTAATAAAAAAATAATTTTTAAGTTTTTATTAAAATAAAGTGCTTTTTTTTAAGTTGTTTAGCTTGCTAATTTTTTTAATATATAATAATTAAAAAAGCTAAATTAACTTTTATTAGCAATTTTTAATTATTTTAATTTTTAAAAATTATTAAAAGTTTTTTTTTTTTATAAACTAGTATTTAATTTTAAGTTTTTAAATTAATTTTATTGCTAATGTTTTTTTGCAGCTTTAATAAGCAAAAATAATATTATTTATATAAATAAATATTAATATTTTGTTTTTAGCATAGTAGCATAGCTTATGCAGTATAGCAATATATTTTAATTTAAAAAATATAAATGTTAATTTTTTTTTTATAAAAAAAAACTTTTTAAATTTATATAAATTTTTTTAAAGTTTTAAAAAATTATTATATTTTTTATAGCTAAAAAGCATTTTTATATAAAATTTTTTGTTTAATTTAGCGTTAATAAATATATTTACCGCGTTATATTATTTTAGCTTTAAATTAAATTTAGCAGCTATTGCTATTAAAATTTTAAAAAAGATTTTTACTAAAATAAAAATATTTTTTTTTTTATATTTAAATAAAGTTGTTAATTTTTTTAAATAACTAGCTATATTTTGCACTTTATAAAATAACCGTGCTTATTAAATTTGTAAATATATATTTATATATAATTAAAGGTAAATTTTTTGAAAGCGATTTTTTAATTAATTTTATATTATAAAGCTATTTTTTTATAGCTTTTAAAATATAATTTTTCGGCGGCATAAAAACTTTTTTTTACTAAGTAAATTTTTAAGTTTTTATAAGTTTTAAGCAATAAAAATAATTTTATTTTATAAATTTTTTTTAATTAACAGTTTTTGCTTTAAATTTTAATAGCGCTTTATTTTAAAAAAATTTTTAGCATTAAACGCAGCTTTGTTTGCAAAGCTATTTTTTAAAAAAAAATTAAAATAGCATTAAAAATAGTTTATTATTTTAGCTTTTTAGCTTTGCTTACCGGTATATTGTTAAACAATTTTACGGTATATAAGCGTTTTATATTAAATATAACTTTTTAATATTTTTTATGTGCTAAACTTATAATATAAAGCATTAAAAGTTTTTTTTTAACTTTAAATTTAAATTTATTAGTAATTAGCGTAACGTTTGCAAAGCAAACTATTTAATTAGCTTTTTTCATTATAGCGGTAAAAAAACTTAAAAAAAAAAATTACAAAATAAAAAATATAACATAAAATTAATTTGTATATAAAATTAATTAAGCTTGCAAATTATTTTAAAGCTTATAATTTTATTTTTTATTATGCTTTTTTATTTTTTAAATTTTTTGCGTTTTTAATATTATTTTTTGCTATATTTTAATAAATTTTGTAATTTAACTTAAAATATTTGTTAATTATTTTAGGCTAAATTTTTTAAAAGTTTTTTTTTGCAAATAGCGCTTTAATAGTTTTAAAAAAAAACTTTTTAGCATTTGTTTATATATTTTTTAAGTTTTTAAAATAAATATATTTTTTTAAAACTATATATTTCAAATTAACTTAATACGGTTATTTAAAAAAATTTAAATTTTATATATATTTATAAAATTATAGCTAATTAAATCGCCGATTTAAACTTTTAAATTAAGTTAATTAAAGCGATTTTTTTTAAATTAAACGCTAAAATTTATTGCAAACGTTTTATAGCCGTACATTTTTAAATAAATTTGCTTTAACTTTTTATTTTTTATTAATTTATTTTTTAATATAAAATATATATAAAAACGCTAATATAAAATTTTTTAGTTATAGATATATTTTAAAGTTTTGTTATAAAAATAAATTATTGCTTTTATAATTTTTAGCTATAAAAATTTAGGCAAATTTAAACTAAAATATATTATGTAAGCTTTATTTTTAATTATATTTTTTAAACATTTAGCCGCTGTATTTTTACTTTATATATTAATTATTAAAAACTTAAACATAATTTTATAATTTGAAAAAATATTTTTAAATGTTTTTAAGCTGTTTTATGCTTAAAAATTTTATTATTATATTTAATTATTTTAATTTTAAATTAGGAACGGTTTTATAAATGCTTAATTAGCTTTTTAAGTATAGTTATTACATTTTTAATTTGTTTGTTTTAAAAAAAATAATTTTAAATATATTTTAAATATTTATTTATAGCGATTATTATAAAATTGTTAAAATATATCATTTTTTTAAAGTTATAAAAATTAATTGCAATTTATATTTTTAATTTATTAAGTTTTATATGCTTTATTTGTTTAATTTAATGTTGCAATTTATTATAGTTATTTTAGCTTTTAAATTTTTTTTAATTTTAACTTTTAAAAGTTTTTGCATTAAATGCTTAAAAAATTAAAGCCGGTATATTTTAAGCAAAAATGCGATTTTAAAATATTTATGCGGCTTGGCTTTTTTTTTGTATATATGTTAAATTGCTTTTTTTATAAATAAAATGCTTATTTAATTAATAATAATAAAAAATATTTTAATACAAATTAATTAAACCGCTTTTATATTTAGCAAATAATGCTATTATTTTTTTATTTTTAAAATATTAATAATTTTAGTTTTATATTTTACTAGCAGCTATTTTATTAAAAAATTTTTAATAAAACTATATTAATTATAAAGTTTTTACAATATATTATATTTAGCAATTATATAATTTTTAATTTTTTAAATTTTTAAATATTAATATTTATTTTTTTATAGTTTAAAACAAATATTATTAAATTTTTTGCTACAACTAAATTTTTTAATTTAGCTTTTTTAAAGTTTAAAAATTTAATTATTTTATTAAAAATATAAAAAGTTTTTTTTAAGTTTAATATTATTAAATTTTTAAAAAATATTAAAATTTATTTTTTTTAAAAATAGCTTTTTAAGCTATAAATATGCTGCTAATAATTTAGCTAGTAAATTAATCGTTTAATATTTTAAGTTTAAAATTCCGGTTTTTGCCGCTTAGTTTAGCTATTTTTTTCGCTAAATTTAAATTATTTTTAATTAATTATAATACCGTTTACTTTAATAAAAATTAAGCTGTTTAATAAGCAAGCATTTTATTTAGCAATATATATTAATAATTTTTAAGCTTGTAAAATTTTTAACCAGCTTTATATATTTAAATATTAGCATATAATCGCTTTAGTATGTTTTTTTGCGAGCTTTTTTTTTAGTTGCCGGTATAACTTTATTTTTGTTTTTATTAGCGGCATAAATTTAAGCAATTTAACTTAAGTTAAATTTATTTGTTTTTTTTTGCTTTTTTTTTATCTGTTAATATTATAAGCAAAAAATGCATTTTTAAATGCTTTTTTATTTTTTAAAATAATAGCACGTATTAACGTATATTTTTTTAATTTAGCAGCAATATTTAAATAAATTAATATTTTTGCGCTAATAACTGTTTTGTTAAACATTTTAAAATTAATAATTTAATTAAAAATTATTTTTTAAAAAATATATTTAAAGTTTAACACTAAATTTTTCAAAACAATTAATTTTATAAGTTTTTTTTTGATTTTTTTAATTATTATAGCTTTTTATTTAATTATTTATGCTTTTAAGTTTTTAAAAAATTTTAATAAAAGTTTAAATATTATTGCTTTATATTATGCTTTAATTTTTTGCTTTAAGCTAAATTAAACTGCAGCTTTAATTTTTTAAATATTATTATATTATATATAATTTTTTTTTTTAGTTTAAAAAAAGCTATATAATAATAAATATTAATAATATTTTGCATTTAAAAAAAAAATTTTTTTAATATTTTTTTTATATTTTATATATATTTTGTTTTTTAATGTAAATATATTTTAATTAAATATAAAAAATATTTTTTTGTTTATTATAAAACTTTTAATTAAAATAGCTAAATTAATATTAGCTTATATAAAATATTTTATATATTTAAATAATTAAAAAATATTAGCTATATTTTTTTATTAACCGGCTTTATATATTTTTATATATTAAAAGCAATAATTTTAACGATAAAGTTGCGTTTTTATTAAGTGAAATTTTTTAGCTTAGCAAACACGGCTTTAAATGTTAATAATATTATTATAATATTTTTTAATATTGCATTATTTAGTTTTAAAAATTAATAAAATTATATTTTAGCGTATAAAACTTTTCATTGTTAAAATAAGCGAGCCAGTTAATTAAAGCTTTAAAATTATATATATTATTGTTTTAAGCAGATTTTGCTCTGCCTTTAAAGCGTGTACTAGTAATTTATGTGGTGGATCTCCGGAATTAAAGCTAACCTAGCTCACCCCTAATGTCGCGTTATCTGCTGACATACTCTCTATTCTGACAACTAGTCTAGGTATTTTCGGACCAGTTTAGCACCGGGATGAGCCGCACTTGTACTGCCTCCGACGAGATAATAGTGTGAAGACAAACTGTGGCTAAGATCTAAGCATAGTAAAGGATTAGGAGGATATATAGACTACCCAGAAATGAATATACTTCCTGCTTTCTAATCTATATTACATTTGTTTCTCTTTTTATCCGGAATTACTACTATAGCTTCCAGATCTCCCCCACATGCTTATACCTATGGACTTAGGGCCGTTGGCGACGGCATTGTCATTTCTTGTGGGTATATCGCTATGACAATGGTCGCTTTTTGCGAGCTTGATAGTAGGAACTTTGATCATTCTTGAGCTGTCATATTCTTGTTGCTCGCCGAGTCGGGAACCCAGTCACTGATCTGTTTTCGTGTTAGCTACTAATTCGAGCTATATGGACGTCTATCTACAACATTTTCTTCCGTCCTCTAGCCAAATACCCTGGACCAAGACTTGCGTCATTATCGGATATATGGGTGGCCTATCATTAGTAAATTGACGATCCTTGAATTTGGCTTTGTTATCATGTTTACGGTATCATTAGCTCTTCGGGGAAATGGCCTTGGGTTGTTGAGCGAACTATCAAGGAATACGGTATGATAACGAAGCCGCCCTGTGAAACTCGACTTTCTGCTTCTCTGTGACTCAATCATATTATAACACATCTACTAAATAACTAAACACTTATCTAGGCGATATAGTCCGTATCGGGCCAAATTCATTAGCTTTCCTTCAGCCACAGGCGGCAATTGGTAACTTTGAAAAGCTCGGATCCTTTATCAATTCACTCTTCAGCTTCTAATCACATTCCAGATATACACAGCGCGAAAAGACACCTGAAGGACGCGTTCGTCAAAACGCCTCTCATGGATGGACTTGGAGATGAAGACGAAGGATTACTCTGAGAGAGGGACCCCGAGAAGCACCGTGTAGCATCTAAAGTTATGTCTCTCGCTTTCAGTGGTAACGCACTGAGAGCCAAGATTCCGACTTTGAATAAGTACAATGATATGATGATATCAAGAATGAGAGACAACGGTCAAGGTGAAGCAGGATTGAATGTTAGTGAAGTATGGTTCTCGAGACTTCCGATTTGCCAAGGCTTTCGCATTGCTAATACTCTGACCATCGACAGTGGTTTACGTGGTTGGCCATGGACTCTGTAACTGATCTTGCGTGTGGGTGGGAGCTGCATGAGCTGCGAGACAGTTAGTAACTCACCTGGATAAAGGAGTCGCTGCCTTCTGTTCTGACAAGCCATTGTAGTGAAGAGTCATGTTTTCCTCGAAGGAATGGAAGAAGCCGGTATGCTGGCCATTGTTCTATCAACGGCCAAGATCGACCCTGTCTTGACACCAGCGGTGATCCTACTCACCTCTTAGCGGACTATGACTCTAGTCTCCAAGATGATCAATAGCTTGAGAGCCAAGGTGATAGAGAGGATCGAGAGGCGGGATAACATCATGCATCCTGACTTCTGCGAGCAGCTTCTTTCGGTTAGAAAATATGTGCCTAAGACGAAGAACAACTGCGACACATGCTCACTGTCCTCAGGCAGCTGATCATTGGGGGCTACGATACAACTTCAGTGGTGACATATGTGTTTTTCTTTTTTGGGCTTCGCAACCCCGAAGTCTTGGTGGAATTGAAGCAGGAAATCCGACAAACTTTCCACCGCTACGAGGATAGTAACGCGGAGGATTTGAGGAGTTTGCCTTGGCTCAATGCATGTATGAAAGAGACGCTGCGTGTTGTAACCGTGGCGACGCACCACTCGCTGCTGAGGATCAGCTCAGGTGCTATGGTGGATGGTATTATATATGTTCCCAAAGGTGTAAGTATTCCTGTGACAGAATACGGCTAACTGTAAGCTTCATCATGGCTGACCTGCACGGCACTCTGGGTGATCTGTAGAACTTCTTTATTCACTAAAAAACAGGAGTGGGCGCTTTTTTTCATGATCCATCAAGCTTCAGACCAGAGTGTCGGCTAGCGCGCGAGCATCCAAAGTACGATCCAGCATTCGCTGACGATGATCACCGAGGCTTCATGCCGTTTATCACTGGCGCGCGGCAGTGTCCAGGTATGGGGGACTCCAATTTCGAACGCCAGAACCTCCAGTCCTGAAGGCTTCCATACCAACACCTCAACATTTGTATGCAATATAGATACTGTTGCAATTGCGGGCATGGACCTTCTTACAATTATAACACTTGCTGCCACCAACGATGCGTTTCTTGCCACAGCCGCTCTAGGGTCAGGGAAGTTTGGTTGTCAAACAAAATTCAATAAAATGTGTATGTTTGTAGTATGGGCACGCAAGGTGTTAACGGGAGATGACACTGTTCTGGTGTGTACACCGGTAGCTGTCACGAGTGTTGCTTGGAAAGTGGACATGAACACGCAGGTGTTCAGGCCCGATGAGCGGGCATTCTTCTTAGACCCTGAGAAGGTTATTCTTTCTTTCCTATGTCAAGGATTTGTTGCTTTCTTTCCTTCGGTTCTTCTGGAATCTGTATCGCTAACTGGAACACTCCGTTGCTGTTCTGAATTTGATTATGTCATATACTCTCCTTGTCCAAGGTCCCTTATGTGTAGCTTTCTTATTCGCTTCATTCTTTCCTCTTTTGGGGCACAATGCCTTACTTCACAAATTTTGTTTTCTCGTTCCCCTATCTCAATCCCAATCCCAGGTGACAATCTTCAACCCAGTTTCCACATCACATCTCAATTTCCTCGCAGAATCTTCCTCGGCGATAGATGATGAGGATACCTCCTGTTACTATCTAGCTTCTTGTATCTCATATCATCCTAAACTCTCTCTTTCCTTTTTGTTCCAAGATCCAGGATCGAAGGATCCTCAATCCCGATCGAGGGAACAGGTTCGTTCACCTCTAGATGCACTTTTTCTCACTTCTCACTGTGAAATATAGATCAACGTTTATGATCGAAGTACCACAAACAGATTGGCGGCTTCGAATTTGAGCGAATGCATATATCTGCCGACGTACACTGTGGAATCCCCACGGCCATGGAAGCCACCTTTAACCCCCAAGAATACAATCTGCGAAAGCGACAATTACTATGCAGCCAATATATCTGTCTTCAGAATCCCAGCCACCTCTAGAACCACATCAGAACAACTAGTTGCCTTCTTGGCAAGTCGACGAAATACTGCCCTTCAACACTGCTTGCGCCGAGACTTAGAAGTGGCGTTAGATGCGAGTGTACTGGGCCTAAGCCAAAGAATTGATCATTCTACTTTCCAGCAGCAGTATAATCTCCAAACTGACTCATGTTCGGTCATAAAAGAACATTCCGAATCTGTCGTGCAATCCAATATCTCGCTACAGCGCAACCCTTCCACACCATCGCTAGCAACCTCTGAACCCAAATTATTT
Organism: Xylaria venustula; assembly: GCA_022578775.1. Taxonomy (NCBI): domain Eukaryota; kingdom Fungi; phylum Ascomycota; class Sordariomycetes; order Xylariales; family Xylariaceae; genus Xylaria; species Xylaria venustula. The sequence continues at coordinate 18,337 of MU389346.1, read as the reverse complement.
GCATGTCCTTATTCAAAGAAATATAAAACGAAGGAGCCAAATACAAGATATTAGTCCTGCTACTCTCGAGGACGGGACATCAATGGATTACAGTATTGTTTCTTTTTGTTCATTTTCTTCGAAACTTATTGTTGTAGAAATGATGACTAATAAATACCAGAGAACACTTATTCCGCAGACACGCCCCTAAACACCAGTGTCCCCATTGTTCCTCTGAGTTCGAGGACTACCCAATCTACCACCAACACCTTATCTCCTGCAATAGACAGACAACAATTAAATCGGATAATATGAGAATGAATCAACTACAAGTAAGCTGACCTACCGGCTTACGGCCCACCCCCTCACGGACCACCTAAAAATTTAAAAAACTAAAATATTAAACCCTTGTTATAAAAATGGATAAAATAGCTAAAATAAGTTAGTTTGAACATTTAAATTTAGCTTTATTTTAATTTATTTATAAAAAATAAAAAAAATAATAGGTATTTTTTTTAATTAATTATAATATTTTAAAGTGAAAAATGTAAATTTTTTAAAATTAACATTTAAAAATTATTATAAAAGTGGGGAAAATAGCTAAAAATAAATAGGCTGAAAAAATAAGCGGGGAATTTTATATAATATTTATAAAAAAATAAAAAAAATTATATATATTATAATTTTAGGTTTTTATTTAAACTTAAAATTTATAATTTTTTTGCGTTAACAATTTTATATATAAATTATTAATAAATTTATTAACACTGTGATTTATTTTTGCTTTTGCTATACTTTTAACAATTTTTTACTATTAAATAAAAGTGGGGTATAATTTTAATATTTTATATTTAAAATATTTTTAATAAAATATAAATTTATTTAATTTTTATATATTTATATTATTTTTTTAATTTTTTTTATTATTTTTTAAAGTGGTTTTTTTTATGTTTAAAAAACTATATAAAAATGCTAACAAAAAACTTAAAAATTTTAGTATAAAAATAATAAAAAAAAATTTATATTTAATTAAATAAAATATTTAAAAATATAAAAGTTTAATATTTAAAAACTTTATATAAAATATTATATAAAAATAATTTTATTTTATTTATACCCCACTTTTATTAAAATAAAAAAAATTCTTAAAAACATAGTATTAGTGAAAACTTTTTACACAGTTAACAAATTTACTAATATTTTATATATAAAAATGTTATAATTATAAAAAAATAAAAAAATAAAATTTATAAATAAATATAAAAATTTCAAATTATTATATATATAATTTTTTTTATTTTTTTATAAATATTATATAAAATCCCCCGCTTATTTTTTTAGCCTAGTTATTTTTAGCTATTTTCCCCACTTTTATAATAATTTTTAAACGTTAATTTTAAAAAATTTACATTTTTCACTTTAAAATATTATAATTAATTAAAAAAAATACCTATTATTTTTTTTTTTTTTATAAATAAATTAAAATAAAGCTAAATTTAAATGTTCAAACTAATTTATTTTAGCTATTTTATCCACTTTTATAACAAGGGTTTAATATTTTAGTTTTTTAAATTTTTAGGTGGTCCGTGAGGGGGTGGGCCGTAAGCCGGTAGGTCAGCTTATACGAGATTAGGGCGATATCGCGTGCCCACCAAGGGGAAGACGAATAGTACGCTATATAATTATCGAACCATATTCCCACTTGATTCAGCAGCGAAGCTTCCGTCGCCATGTGAGTATCTCTACGATTCCCTGTCTTGTACGTACACACTAATCTCAGTGATTCAGATTACGAAAAGATGATTCTATCCCCGAGTAACAAACCAAGTTCAGATTGCGGCGAACCCTCCCTATCTCAATTCGAATCTTATCTTCAGAGCCACCTTCAAAACCTCCACGAAGTATTACACCGGAGCGAGTCGAAATATCAGGCAAGCATCGATCTCCTTAGAGAATTCCAGAAAACAACAGCGAACATATCGCTCTCTGTAGCGGAAGAATCACCCTCAAGGCTCAACGATAATGATTCATTGGCCACGCTGACAGAGAATCAGCCAACTGCCTCCGTTTCGTTGTCGATGAACTACGAACACGAACACTACAGCGATACTCCACTAGGGTTTGAAGCTATAGATACGGATTTATCGAATGTGGCCGACTTCGGTATCCCGCTGGAGTTTGAAGCTATAAATATAGAATTAGTTAATGCGGCCGATTCCTCGAATAATCCCTCTGAGACCCGGTTTGACAACATGTTGGGATCAGCCATGTTCAACAATCTGTTATTCGCTACTGACCTCACCACTGACCCGGCGGAACTTCAAGCAACGTGAAGCACTCGAATAAAATGACGATGGGTAGAGTTTCAAAATTTTAGTTTTCCTTTTCTGTTTGCGTTGGTTAGACTTAGGCGCAGGGACATAATATCATAACGGTTTTTTCGAGGTTGTCTTTCACGCAGTTGTCAGAATGGCTTCTTAACTGTGCTCAAAACTTGGCGGCGTTTAGACGTAGATTTCTCCAGCTACGCTAATAACCACACCTTACTCTATTCTAATGCTGGTATCTCCGGTATACCACCGCAGTTATTTGCGCACGAGAAACTGTTATCCGGGCACGAACCTAAACCCAGTCCGGTAATTGTCGTACAATACCCCATTTTTCCATACAAATTGGGATAGTTTGAGACGCTAAGTGGGACGCCTTCCAGATTGACAGTCAACCCCCCGTCTATCACGTAACCTAGGCTTAAAAGTTAGCAGTTTAACAAGCAACTTACTAGTTAAACAGGTGAGGTGTTTAAAAGTCAGTAATTAAAGGATATCGTCGTTATTAGTGGTGGTTTAAAAGGTTAAAAGTGAAAGTTGTTGTTAAAGGTTAAAAGTGGTAGGTAAAATAGTTAAAAGTAAAAGGTAAAATATAGTTAGCTAAATAAATAGGTAAAAAAAGGCTAGCTAAACGTTTTTAACTAGTGGTAGCTAATAAATAGCTTTTATTTAAAAGTTAGCTAAAAGTGTTTTTTTTATAATAATTATAATTATTATAAATTTAATAGTTATAATGCTATAATTTACTATATTTATAGTAGGCTTAATAATTTAGCTATAATTTTTATACGACTGTTTTTTTTTTTTAATATTATAACGCTATTTTAAATAACGTTAATTTAACAGAGGGTTAGCAAAAATTTAGCTATTAAGTGGAAACTATAGAGATATATAGGGAAAATTACTATATTGGGTTTAGGTTCGTGCCCGGATAACAGTTTCTCGTGCGCAAATAACTGCGGTGCCGGTATATATTAAATTTAGTGGTCTCTATAGGCAAACTAAAAAAGCCTGTGAGGCTTAAGTGAAAAAATCACCATATTATCTAAGCAAAGTGGCATATAAAGTGTGGCTAAATTAGTGTAACATATATAACCTACACCTAAAAAAACTATAACTAAAAAAAATGCCTTAAAATAAAACAGAAAATTAAAATATAATATAGCAATAAAATTATACCATTATTAAAAATTTAATAATTAAAAGTTTTATTATTTTTTATATTTTATTTAAAGTAATTTAAAAATATTAAAATAATAAAATTGCTATAATATTAAACTAAACTGCTATTATTTTTAAATTTTTAAATGATTTTTTTTTATAAAAAATTTTTTTTGCTGTTGCAATTTAAAGCTAAAATTTATAAAAATATATAATTTTTAAAAATTAAGCTTTATAACTTAAAAAATTAAAAACGTTAATTTTTAAAAATTATTTTTTAGCAAATTTAAATATTAAATTTAACAAAATTATAATTACCGATTTTATTATATTAATTTAAGCGTTTTTTTAAGCTGCTAAATAAAAGTTTAATGTTTTTTTAAAGCATTATAATTTTTACTAAATTAAAATTGCCAAGCTTTTTAACTAAATGCAAAAAACTATATATTTAAATTATAAGCTTATTTATATATACGTTATTGAAATTATTAATTAATAATATAATAACTTTAAAAAATTTAATGCTATGAATTAAAAAATATTTAAGTTTAAATATAAATATAAATATAAACAATTTATAACAAATATTATTAAAAAATTTATTAAAAATTTTATTAAATAGTTAAATAAATAATTTTATAAAATTTTTAAAATTTATTTAAAAAATATTAAAAACAAAAAAAATAATAAATATTTTTAAATTTATTACTAATTTAAATAAAGTTTTTTAAAATATATATTTAGCGTAAATTATTTAATATTAAAATATTAATAGCTAAGCTATTATAAATAATATATTAAATTATTACATAATTAATATTAAATTTTGTTAAAAGTTTATTATATTAAATATATTATAATTTATTAAAAAAATTGTTAAAAAAAAAGCTTTTTATATAGCAAAATTTATAAATAAACAAGCAAAAATAAGCAAATTTAGCAGCAATATAAATAAAAAGCGCTTATGCTAAATTTTGCTAAAAAAAAACAAGTTTATAATAAATAAATAAATTTTTTTTAACAAAATCGTTAGCAAAAAAAAAGCTTTTAAAATATTTTTAATAAGCATTTTTGCGTAAATATTAAAACAAAAACTAAATAAGCTAACTTAAATATATTTAATTATATAATATATAATAAATGTTATTTAGTTGCGCTTTGCTAGTATATTTTTTTAAAGCTTTGTTTTAAAACTTAGTAAATAAATATTTAAGTTAAAAAAAAAGCAAAAATAAAAATAGCTAGCAAAAAAAATGTTTAACAAACGGTAAAAAAAACGCAACATTAAAACCAAAAAAAAAAGTTAAATTTAAAATTTCCGCTAAATACCAATTAAAAATTTAATTAATAAAACTTTTTATAATATATATAACAAATTTATTTTATATATTAAAAAAAATCGCTAAATTTTATATATTAAAAAATTACGCTATAATAAATTTTAGGTTAAATATTTATATATTTAATTAAAAACAACAATTTTTAAATATAAAAAATGTTAATTTAAAAAATATAATATTTGCTAAAAATAGTATGTTTTTTATACAAAGCTAAAAAAAAATCAATATTAAAATAATAAGCTTTAAAAGTTTTATTATATATTAGTTATATAATATAGCATATTATTTAAATATAGTTATAAATTTAATATTTTTGCAAGTTTTAAATTAATTAAAAGTTTATTAAAATAATAAACTAAAATCCGATCAATTAAAATACCGATAAAAAAAGCTTTTATATTTATTAACCCGTATATATAAATAATATATTATAAAACATTTATTTGCAAAAATTACCAAACGAGCTTTTTATATACAATAAAATCTTTTAAACTTGTATATTAAAAAATCAAGCTTTAAAGCAAGCTTATATTGCTAGTATTAGGAGCTTAAATATATAAAGCTAAAATTTTTTAAACGGCTATTTTTTTATATTAAAAAAATAACAATTATTTTTTGCTTTAACAATAAAATTTAAACAGCTAAATATATAGCATATAGCAAATTAAAAATTTGCTGCTATATAATATAAAATGCTTGCTTAAAAATTACTAAAGCTAAAAATTAATTAGCAGTTAATTTTTATAAATTTAACGATTTTTTCGACGGTAATAAAAAGCTTTAAAAAATTATACTTATTATAGACCAATATTTTAAATATATTTAAAATTATTATACCGATAATAAACGCGTTAATATTATTTAAAAAGTTTTTAAAAACTATATTAAATATATTAATTTTTATTTTAAAGCTAAAATAAAAATAATAAAATGTAATAATAAAACATTAAACATTAAACAAAATATTTTAAAATTTGCTAATTATTTTTACCGCGTTTATAGCAGTAAAATAAAGCTTTTTTTTTGCATATATAAAATTTTAATAATAGCGCTAAAAAAATAAAAGCTATTATTAAATATTAAGCAAGTTTAATAAAAAATAACTATAAACTTTTAATTTTTTATAGCAAAAAATAGTATAAATAACGGTATATTTATATAACTATACGCTAAAAAAAATAAATAAGTAGCAAGTTTTTTACGAGAAATTTTACTTATATTTTAATAATTTACAAAGTATAATTAATTATAAACAAAAATTATTTATAGCATATATATAAATATATAGCTATATAATATTTGTTATAACTATTAAAACTAAATTATAAAAAAAAAAGCGCCGGAAATTTAACTTAAAAGCTTAAATAAAATATTTAATAAGCTATTAATTTATTAACATATATTAAATTTAATTACCTTAAAAAAATTAACTTATTATTACTAGGGATATTATTTTTAACGAAAACAAATTTTTTAGTAAAAATAAAAACAAATTTTAAAACGATTTTTTTAAAATAAACTAAAAAAATATAAAACGCTGCTAAACAAAATAAATTATTAAACAGCCGCTAAAATAAATAAAAAAATAACTTAAAAATAAAAAAATAATAAGCTTTTTAATATAGTGTTTAAAAATGCAGCCAAAAATATTAACAAAGTTAAAAACAAAAAACATTTAAACAAAAACAAGCTTATAAATTAAAACTAAAAAAAGCTTAACAAAAATAATTACTTAATAATAAATTTAACGTTTAAGCTATAAATATTAACGCTACTAAAGTTTTTAAAAGTAATATTGCTAAATTTAATTATAGCTAGCCTAAAATTATTAAATTTAAGCTTAAAAAGCGATTTTTTTAAACCTATAGCATTAAATCACTTTGATTTAATATTTAAAAAAAAATTTTCAAGTAAATAATTTGTTTTAATGCGGCAAAATTATATAAAAATACGCTAATTAACAAAAAAAATATTTTAAAAGCTAGGCGTAATAAACTGCTAAAAGCTTTTAAAAAATCTTATAATAATTAGCTATAGCTATTAAATTTTGTTAAAAATTTTGCTGCTAAAAAAAAAAAGCTTTTAATAAAGTTTATTATATATTTTGCAATTAATTATAACTATTAAATTTTAATAACTGTAAAACGGCAAACTATAATAGTAAAATATAGCTATTAAATCCCGAATATTTTATTAATAAAAAAAAAAACCTTTAAGCTAGCTAACAAACATTTAAAAGCTTGAAAAAATAATTATTACAGCAAAATATAACTATTAAATTTTAAACATTTTGTTAATAAAAAAAAAAGCTTTTAAGCTAGCTAACAAATATTTAAAAACTCGAAAAAATAACAAATATATATATTAAAAAAAAAGCTTTTAAATATACCAATAAATATTTAAAAACTTATTTATTTAAATTTTTTTAAAAAAAAATATATATATAAACAAAATTTATTATTGCTGCTAAAATAATACCACGAGCTTAAAATTTATTTATTAAAAAATTACTTTTAAAAAGTTAAATGTATTTATTTGCAAAGTTATAAAAAAAAATTATTTTAAATTGTATATAAGTTTATATATATAAATTTAATAAGCATAGGTATTATAATAAAAATAAAGTCCGGCTAATAATATAAAAAAATTAACAGCTTAATAACAAAAAAAATATCTATGCTAGCACTTTAGCGAGTAAATTTTTTAAAACGTTAATAATTATAGCAATTAAATTTAATTTTAAATTAAAGCAATATAACGCTATAAATACTTTTGTTAACGCTAAATTAAACAGAAAAATTTATATATAAATATTACTTAGTTATTTAAAATTAAATATTATTTTTAAATTATTGCAAGCTTTATATAAGCTATAAAAGTTATTTTTATTATAGCAAAAAAACTTTTTAAATTATTATAAAAAATAGGTTTTTTACTAATATTTTATAAACCTTGCTAATATTTTTATTAAAAAGTGTTATTATTTATATATGTCGACGATATTATATTAGCTTATAATAAAAAAAGCCAAAAAATAGCTAATAAAATAATTGTTAGCTTAAAATAATAATATAATTTAACCGGTAAAAATATTTTATAATAATTTTTAAAAGTAAAAATAATTTAAAATTAAGCTAAATATTTATTATAGCTTTTTTAAGCTTTATATATTAAAAAAATCGCTAAAATGCGAAATATTATTTTTATTATTTATATAAGCACGTTAATATAAGCAGAAAAGCTTTTTTTGTATAAAAAAAAGCGTTACTAAAAAACATTTACTAATATTAATAAAAAACCGGCTTTATTTTATATATTGCAGTAATTATACGTTTATATATAGCGTTTAAAGCTTTAAAATTAGCCTAATTTTATTATAACTTTTTTTCCGAGCATTATAAAGCGGCTAACAAACTTTTTACCTATTTATTATTTATTTAAAAATATGCACTATAATTTAAAAATAAAAACAATTTGATAATAGGTAGCAATGCTTTTTTTGCAAATAATACGCTAAATAAAAAAAGCTTTTAAATTTATATTATAAAAATTTTCGGAAAAATTATTAAATAGCAATTAATTAAATAAAATATAGTTATTATTTTTATTATTAAAGCTAAGTTTTTTTGTTTTAGCATAAACAGCTAAAAAAGCTATATATATAAACCGATTTATTAATAAGCTAAAAATTATGTTAAAAAATTAGCATATTTAAATATTATACAATAATTAGCAAATTATAAGTTTAATTATTAAAAAAATAGCTTTGTTATATATTAAATTATATTATGTTAATATTTATAACCACTAGTTACGTTAAAAAGTTAAAAATAAAATTATTTTAATAAAATATATATTTATTAACAATATAATCGCTAATAAATTAATAAAAACTTTATTCGCGCAAAAATAAAATATATTTTTTAATTAATTTAAATTAATTAAGCTGCTAAAAAATAATTAAATAGCTTTAAGTTTATTTTTGTTTTTTAATAAGCTTAAAAATAAATTATTTAACAAATTTTTTTTTAATAAATATTTAAAATATAAAAATTAAAAAATAAGTTATAAGTTATAAATTATAAATTTAATATAAAAATTAAAAAAAGCAAAAATAATTTTTTTTTAATTATTTAAAAAATTATTTAAACTAAAAAAAAACTTATAAATTAATTACTTCAAAAAATTATTAATTAATTATTTTAAAAAACTATAAATTAATTATTTTAAAAAGCTATAAATTTGTTAACTAAATAGCTAAAGCTTATTTTTTTTTTGTTTATTTTAGCTAAGTTTAAAAATATATAAATTATAGTTTGCAGTGCTTAAATACGCGTTTAAAACGCACCAGCAACAAAAATGTCGCATAAAATGCGTGCAGCACAGCAAATATTAGCAAGTTTATTATTTATCAGCTAGCTAATATATAACACAATTATAATAAATAAATATATTTATAAAAACTTATAAAAATGCTTTAAAATATATTGCTAATCACAGTTTTTATTTTTTATAGTTTTAAAATATTTGCTGGTAAAATACTTTTAAAAAACGTTTTATATATAATAAAAATAAAGCGTTTTTTTTTTAAAATTTTTAATAAAACTGGTTAACCGTAGCAGCGAAAACAAGCATATAAACTATTTGCTAAAATAAAAGCTAAAAATAAAGCGGCAGCAAAAACAGCAGTAAAAATAATAACACATAGCAAAAATATTAGCAATAAAACAAACGATATAATAATTATTTGCTTAAAAGCAATAATAAAAATGCTAAGCAAACTTAGCAAAAAACTATTTAGCAAAAATATAACACCAATAATAATAGCGCTAAAACGCGGTTTATATAAAAATATAACAAAAATAATAAAAATATAAACAATTAAAATATAAGCAAGCAAAACGTAGCTAAAAAGCTTTATTATAATTAAACGCAAATATAAATGCAGCAACAAACAAATTAAAATATTTTCGTTTTTAAAAAATAAATTAAACGAGTTAACAAATATATTAATATTATATTATAAACTTTTATAAGCAATATTTATAAAAAAAACGCGCGCAATATAATAATAGCAATAATATATATAATATAAACATGTTATTTTAAATTAGCAATTTTTGTAACTAAATATAAAAAACTTTAAACAGTTAAATTATTATACCGAAAATAATTATTTATATAATTTTAACTATTATTATATTAGCATCGATTTTTTTTTTGCATATTTTATAAAAATATATATATTTAAACAAAATTTTAAACATTTATAAAAATAATATTGTTAAAACTAAAAAACATTAATAAATAAGTTTTTTATATATATTTATAAAAATTTATATTTATTGCTATAAAGCATATTTATTAAATTGCATAATAACAAGCTATAAATATTATTTATACGTTTTATATATATATATATATAAATTGCTATTATTTTTAGCGTATTATAATAATATTAACCTGTTATTTATATACGCGCGTGCAAATGTTAAATTTTTAGTAATAGTGTGATTTCGTCGTTATATTATATCTGGCTTTTTGTTTTTATTTAAAAAGTATTTTTTTTAGTTATAGTTTTTTTAAGTGTGGGTTTTATACGCCACATTAAACTAGTCACACTTTATATGCCACTTTACTTAGGTAATATGGTGATTTTTTTACTTAATTTTTATAAGCTTTTTTAATTTGCTTATAAAAACTATTAAATTTAACATATTTTTTTAGGTAAAGTTATTTTAGTAAATTAACCTAAATATAGCGTAGTTATTTTTAAAGCGCTTTATACGCATATATATAAATAATGCGTTAATATTGTTATAATGCGCTAAAAATAATAGCGATTTATATATATATGTGGATAAAGCGCGTAAATAATATTTATAGCTTGTTGCTATATAATTTAGTAAATATGCTTTGCAGCAATAGATATAAATTTATATAAATATATATAAAAAATTTGTTTGTTTGCTGCTTTTTAATTTTAATAATATTATTTTTATAAATATTTAAAATTTTGCTTAAATATATACGCTTTTGCAAAATATGCAAAAAAAAAATTAATATTAATTTAATAATAATTAAACTATAAAAATATTTATTTTTAAAATAATAATTTTGCGGTTTAAAGCTTTTTTTATTTAATTGCAAAAATTACTAACTTAAAATAATATATTTAAATTATATATATTATTATTACTATTATATTTCGCGCGTTTTTTTTATAAATATTGTTTATAAAAGTTTATAATATAATATTAATATATTTGCTAGCTTGTTTAATTTATTTTTTAAAAATAAAAATATTTTAATTTGCTTGCTGCTATATTTATGTTTACGTTTAATTGTAATAAAATTTTTTGTTTGTTTGTTTATTGCTTATGTTTTTATTGTTTATATTTTTGCGTAAAATATGCTTTAGCGCTATTACTATTAATGCTATATTTTTGCTAAATAATTTTTTCCTAAATTTGCTTAATATTTTTATTATTGTTTTTAAGCAAATAATTATTATATTGTTTGTTTTGCTGCCGGTATTTTTGCTGCGCGCTGCTGCTTTTGCTGCTATTTTTGCTGCCACTTTATTTTTAGCTTTTGTTTCGGCAAATAATTTATATGCTTGTTTTTGCTGCTGCGGCTAACCGGCTTTTTTAAAAGTTTAAAAAAAAACACTTTATTTTTGCTGCGTGCAAAACATTTTTTAAAGTTATTTTATTAACAAATATTTTAAAATTATAAAAAACAAAAATTATTATTAGCGGTATATTTTAAAGCATTTTTATAAATCTTTATAAATATATTTATTTGTTATAATTATATTATATATTAGCTAGCTAATAAATAATAAACCTGTTAATATTTGCTATGCCGTTTATATTTTGCGCGACATTTTTATTGCTAGTGCGTTTTAAACGCATATTTAAGCTCTGCAAACTATAGTTTGCATGTTTTTAAACTTAGCTAAAAAAAAAAAAAAAAAAATAAGCTTTAGTTATTTAGTTAACAAATTTATAATTTTTTAAAATAATTAATTTATAGCTTTTTAAAATAATTAATTAATAATTTTTTAAAGTAATTAATTTATAAATTTTTTTTGGTTTAAATAATTTTTAAATAATTAAAAAGTTTTTTATTTTTTTTTTATAATTTTTATATTAAGCTTATAATTTATAACTTTTAATTTATTTTTTAATTATTATATTTTAAATATTTATTTAAAAAAAATTTTATTAATTAATTTGTTTTTAAAATTGTTTAAAAACAACAGTAAATTTAAAGCTATTTTATTATTTTTTAGCGGCTTAATTAATTTAAGCTAGTTAAAAAATATATTTTATTTTTACGTCAGTAAAACTTTTGTTAACTCGTTAGTAATTATATAATTAATAAATATATATTTTATTAAAATAGTTTTATTTTTAACTTTTTAGCGTAGCTAGTAGTTATAAATATTAATATAACGTAGTTTAATATATAATAAAGTTATTCTTTTAATAATTAAGCTTATAGTTTTTTAATTATTGCATAATATTTAAATATTTTAATTTTTTAATATAATTTTTTAGCTTGTTAATAAATTAGTTTATATATATAACTTTTTTAGCTGCTTATGCTAAAACAAAAAACTTAGCTTTAATAATAAAAATAATAACTATATTTTATTTATTTAATTGCTATTTAATAATTTTTTTAAAAAGTTTTATAACGTAAACTTTAAAACCTTTTTTATTTAGTGTATTATTTGCAAAAACAATATTGCTAGCTATTATAAAATTATTTTTATTTTTAAATTGCAATATATATTTTTAAATAAATAATAAATAAATAAAAAGCTTGTTAGCCGCTTTGTGTTGCTTAAAAAAATTATAATTAAATTAAGTTAATTTTAAAATTTTAAACGCTATATTTAAACGTATAATTACCGCAACATATAATATAAAGCTGGTTTTTTGTTAGTACTGGTAAATACTTTTCGGTAATATTTTTTTTTATACAAAAAAAGCTTTTCTGCTTGCATTAACGTGCTTGCATAAATAATAAAAATAATATTTCGCATTTTAGCGATTTTTTTAATATATAAAGCTTAAAAAAGCTATAATAACTATTTAGCTTAGTTTTAAATCATTGTTATTTTTAAAAACTATTATAAATTATTTTTACCGGTTAAATTATATTATTATTTTGAGCTAACAATTATTTTATTGGCTATTTTTTGGCTTTTTTTATTATAAACTAATATAATATCGTTAATATATATAAATAATAACATTTTTTAATAAAAATAACAGCAAAGTTTATAAAATATCGGTAAAAAATTTATTTTTTATAATAATTTAAAAAACTTTTTTTAATACAGTAAAAATAATTTTTGTAGCCTGTATAAAGCTCGCAATAATTTAAAAATAATGTTTAATTTTTAATAATTAAATAATATTTATATATAAATTTTTTTATTTAATGTAGCGTTAACAAAAATATTTATAGCGTTATATTATTTTAATTTAAATTTAAATTTAATCGCTATAGTTATTAACGTTTTAAAAAATTTACTTGTTAAAGTGCTAGTATAAATGTTTTTTTTTTTGTTATTAAGCTGTTAATTTTTTTATACCATTAGCTAGGCTTTATTTTTATTATAGTACTTATGCTTATTAAATTTATATATATAAATTTATATATAATTTAAAGTAAGCTTTTTTTATAATAAATTTTTAGGTATTTTTTTCTAAATTTTTATTTTTTTATTGCTTTATAAATAAATATATTTAGCTTTTTAAAAATAATTTTTTAATAGGTAAGTTTTAAGCTCGCGGTGTTATTTTAGCAGCAGTAATAAATTTTGCTTATATATTTTCTTTTTTTTTAAAAAAAGTTTAAATAAATAAACTTTTAAATACTTGTTAATATATTTAAAAGCTTTTTTTTTAATCTATATATTTGTTATTTTTTTAAGCTTTTAAATGTTTATTAACTAGCTTAAAAACTTTTTTTTTTTTTAATTATAAAGTGTTTAAAATTTAATAGCCGTGTTTTGCTATAATAATTTTCTGTTTTACCGTTATTAAAATTTAATAGCTATAATTAATTATAAAATATATAATAAGCTTTATTAAAAGTTTTTTTTTTTAGCAGCAAAACTTTTAACAAAATTTAATAGCTATAATTAATTTCTATAAAATTTTTTAAAAGTTTTTAATAGTTTATTATGCTTAGTTTTTAAAATGTTTTTTTTGTTAATTAGCGTATTTTTATATAATTTTGCCGCATTAAAACAAGTTATTTATTTAAAAAAAATTTATAAATATTAAATTAAAGTAATTTAATGCTATAAATTTAAAAAAATCGCTTTTTAAGTTTAAATTTAATAATTTTAAGCTAGCTATAATTAAATTTAGCAGTGTTATTTTTAAAAACTTTAATAGCGTTAATATTTATAGCTTAAACATTAAATCTATTATTAAATAATTGCTTTTGTTAAGCTTTTTTTAGTTTTAGTTTATAAGCTTATTTTTGCTTATATTTTTTTCATTTTTAATTTTGTCGATATTTTTAGCTGCGCTTTTAAATATTATATTAAAAAGCTTGTTATTTTTTTATTTTCAAATTATTTTTTTATTTATTTTAACAGCTATTTAATAATTTATTTTGTTTAATAGCGCTTTGCATTTTTTTAGCTTATTTTAAAAAAATTGTTTTAAAATTTTCTTTTATTTTTATTAAGAAAAAATTTTTTGTTAAAAATAATATTTTTAGTAATAATAATTCGATTTTTTTAAGGTAGCTAAATTTAATACGTATTAATAAACTAATAATTTATTAAATATTTTATTTAAGCTTTTAAGTTAAATTTCCGGCGCTTTTTTTTTTATAATTTAGCTTTAATAATTATAATAAATACTATATAGCTATACACCCGCAAATATATTATAAATAGCTTTTATTTATAATTAATTATGCGTTATAAATTTTTAAAATATAAATAAAATGTTTTGTAAAAAGTTTGCTATTTATTTATTTTTTTTAGCGTATGGTTATATAAATATATTGCTGTTTATATTATTTTTAGCTATAAAAAATTTAAAAGTTTACAGTTATTTTTTATTAAATTTGCTTAATATTTAATAATAGCTGTTATTTTTTTAGCGCTATTATTAAAATTTTATATATACAAAAAAAAAGCTTTATTTTAATGCCGTAAACGCGGTAAAAATAATTAGCAACCTTTAAAATATTTTATTTAATGTTTAATATTTTGTTATTATATTTTATTATTTTTATTTTAGCTTTAAAATAAAAATCGATATATTTAATGCAAGTTTTAAAAACTTTTTAAATAATGCTAGCGTGCTTATTATTACCATAATAATTTTAAATATATTTAAAATATTGGTGTATAACAAGCATAATTTTTTAAAACTTTTTATTACCGTTAAAAAAATTGTTAAATTTATAAAAATTAATTATTAATTAATTCGTAGCTTTAATAACTTTTAAGCCAGCGTTTTATATTATATAGCAGCTAATTTTTAATTTATTATACGCTATATATTTAGGTATTTAAATTTTATCGTTAAAAAAAAATAATTCTTATTTTTTTGGTATAAAAAATAACTATTTAAAAAATTTTAGCTTTATATATTTAAATTATTAATGCTAATAATATAAGGTTGCTTTAAATTTTAATTTTTTAGTATATAAATTTAAAAAATTTTGCTATATATAAAAAATTTGTTAAATAATTTTTGCAAATAAATATTTTATAATATATTGTTTATATATATAAATTAATAAATATAAAAGTTTTTTTATCGATATTTTAATTAATTAAACTTTAGCTTATTATTTTAATAAATTTTTAATTGATTTAAAACTTGTAAAAATATTAAATTTGTAGCTATATTTAAACAATATTTTATATTATATAACCGGTATATAATAAAATTTTTAAAACTTATTGCTTTAATATTAATTTTTTTTAGCTTTATATAAAAAATATTTTATTTTTAGCAAATATTATATTTTTTAAATTAGCATTTTTTATATTTAAAAATTGTTGTTTTTAGTTAAATATATAAATATTTAACCTAAAATTTATTATAGCGTAATTTTTTAATATATAAAATTTAGCGATTTTTTTTAATATATAAAATAAATTTATTATATATGCTATAAAAAATTTTATTAATTAATTTTTTAGTTGGTGTTTAATAAAAATTTCAAATTTAATTTTTTTTTTCTTTTTAGTTTTAATATTATATTTTTATTACCGCTTGTTAAACGTTTTTTTTGCTAGCTATTTTTATTTTTGCTTTTTTTTCGACTTAAATATTTATTTGCTAAATTTTAAAACAAAGCTTTAAAAAAACATATTAGCAAAACGCAACTAAATAACGTTTATTATATATTATATAATTAAATATATTTAAATTAGCTTATTTAGTTTTTGTTTTAATATTTGCGCAAAATATTACGAACTAATAGCAGGCGGCTTGTTAAAAAGCTAAAATAACTAAAAAAAACTTTATAAAAAGCACAAAGCCGACTAAAAAAAAAAGCCACGGGCATAAATATGGTCACATAATGCGCGGCTCTGTAAAATATACAAAGCAAAATGCTTTAAAAAATTTATAAAGCGTACAAAGCAAATTGTTTTAAAAAAAATAAAAGCAAAGCGTTTTTAACGTTTTATAAAGCAAACAAAGCAACCGGTAACATAGTAAAAAAAAAATAATTTATATAATAATAAATATTTTTTATATAATTAACTAGTTTTTATTTTACAATTTAATTTAAATATATAATAACTTTTTAAAAAAACTATATAAAAGTATTTTTAACGACTTTAGTGTAATTTTTGCTAACGTTACGATAATTCTTTTAATTATTACTTAGCAAAATTTTTTAAAAAAGCTATAATTATACTATACTAATATAAACTTAAGGTTTATTACATTTTAAATTGTTATTTTATTAGTGTTTAAAATAACTAAAAAAATTATTATAGCTTTAATAAAACAATTAAACTTAACACTTGCGGTAATGCAATATTTACTTAATTAATTACAAAAAAAATTTAACAATTAAAGCATTAAAACAAATAGCTTAAAAATTAATTAATTAATATTTTTAAGCTTAAGTTTTTTAAGCCGGTTAAACTAAAAAAATTCGATAGCTTATAAAATTAGCTAAAAAATTTTTTAACTTAAGTTAAAGTATATTTGCAGTACTATAAATCAAACTTAATTATAAACGCAAAAAAAAATAATAATAGTTGCGGGGTATTTTACAGGCGACGCGTTAAAATAATTTTAACTTATTATAAACAATTATTTAAAAAACTCGGATAAAAATAACCGATAAATTGCGACTAATAATATTTTTAATAAATATAAAAAGTTTAAAAAAGTTATAACCGATATATATAAAAACCCGGAAAAAATTAAACAAGCAAAACAAAAGCTAATAATTTTAATTTAAACTAAAGCAGCATATAAATATACAACAAAGTTTTGCAAACAATATGCAAAAATTAAATAAGTTAACAATAATATAATAATAATAATTTTTTACAATAAATTTAAAAATAAAATTTAAAATAAATTGTATCGAAATAAAAAATCAAGCGATTTAAAAAAATATATTGCAAAAATAATTAAAATTAATAATTGCTTATATAAAAAATAACTTTAAAAGTTTTAGCAAAACTAAAACAATTAAATATTAAACGTAAAAAAAAAAAAATTTAAAAATCGATAGCAATTAAAATTTACTTAAAATTAATAAAGCTTAATATAATTATTAAAAAGCAAAACTTAAGCAAAATTAAATATTATAATTATAATTAAAAAAAACATTACGGTAAAAACTGCAAAAAGTTTAAAAAAAACAAAGGCTTAAAAAACTTAAGCAAGTTTTTGCAATAATAGTTGCGATATTACAAATTAACAATTAATAAAGCTTAAATTAGCAACAATATATTGAAAGCATATTTAATTGCAATATATACAAAATGAAAAATATATATTTAGCATATCTGGTAATAAAGCGGTTAAAAAAACAAAATAAAATAAATATATTTGCAATATAATTAATTATAATAAACATAATAACTATATAAAATAAATAAACGTAAAAAATAATAATAGCTATAAAAAACTAAAATTAATTAAAAGCGTTATAAAAATAAGCAAAACATTTACAATTTTACGAAACAAAAAACTAATTAAAAAATTAAATTAGCTAAAAAACAATATATGCTTAAAAAAATAAAACTATATATATTAACAATATAATTACCAAACTAAATAAAAATAAATAAAAAACGTTATAGCAAAGTTTATACAAAAAAAATATACCTAGCATAAAAAATCAATAAAACGTAAACGCTAAATATAAAAAGCAAAAAATGCAAACGCAAATATTTTTAAAACTATAGTGTAACGGACCTATCATACAACAGTATGATAGACTCGTCGGGGGTCTTGATTTGCAGGTAACAGTATGGAAATTAGCGGGTGTCCGTTAGGGAGA